>CM076572.1:267326128-267773113 GCA_034641835.2 Pinus albicaulis | reverse complement strand
TTCCTTATATATTCTTCACTTGAAAGGAGAGCATGGCTCATGTTTTCTTTCTAGTATTTTAGTGTATATTGTATCCTACTTCTGTGATGGAACTTTACTTTTGATTTTTTTATATTATGTTCTTTATGACAAGGGTTGGTATGATCTACGAATAACACCTGAAGAGAATATCAAACTTCCTCCAACATTTCTTTCTCATTTTGACTTGTTGTGGCTGGTACTTGATAAATTCGTTATAGATAGTGATCTGTAAATGGCAAGACGTGTTATACATGCATCAAAAGTGTGAACCACCAACTTTAGGCTTTAATCCTCTCGAGTATTCTATCCTCAGGTAAGTTGTTATCACCTTTTCTTTAGATATTGATGCTCGAACTGTCGTACTCTAATGCTGACTATTTTTTAACCTTATGATGGTCAATATTTTCTAGGGCTTATAGAAACAACAAAAATAAGGGTATCACCTTTTGTGCCTAAAGATCTTACCGAATATATTGCCAGTGCTTATTCTTCCATGAGAAAAGAGGAAGCACAAAGTGATGCACCACATTATTACACCACTTCTAGAACACTTTTAAGCATTTTTCACATCTAAATGGTAATTTATATGTTCCTTTGTGAAATTACCTAGTGTTATGTACAAGTGCTAGGAGAAGTGACTTTTCAAGTTCATGATCTACGAATAACACCTACAAAGAATATCAAACTTCCTCTATAATTTCTTTATCATTTTGACTTGTTGTGGATGATACTTGATAAAGTCGATATGGATAGTGATCTGGAAATGGCAAGACATGTGTTATACGTTCATCAAAAGTGTGAGACGCCATCTTTAAACTTTACTCCTCTCGAGTCTTCTATCCTCACATGAGTTGCTGTCACCTTTTCTTTAGATATTGATGCTTGAACTGCCGTACTCTATTGCTGAATATTTTTTAATATTATGATGGTCAATATTTTCTAGGGCTTATATCAGCAACCGAAAGAAGGGTATTACCTTCTATGCCTAAATACCTTACTGAATGTATTGCCAGTTCTTATTCTTCCATGAGAAAAGAGGAAGCACAAAGTGATGGACCACATTCTTACACCACTTCCAAAACACTTCTAAGAATTTTTCACATCTCAATGGTAATTTATATGTTCCTTTGTGCAATTACCTAGTGTTATGTGCAAGTTCTAGGAGAAGTGCATTTTCAAGTTCTTATCTTTTCAACACTAGAGCGAAGTTGTGACTAAGCAACAACATTAACCCAAATTTGGCCTTTTAATCTCAGAAACTCATTTATTGACAAAAGCTTATGTCTTTATTTCTTTTATCTGGATTTATTGTTCACAGGCCCTAAGTCAACTTAGATTCTCGGAAACAGTGGCTCAAAGTGATGTATATGAAATCCTCGGGCTTATGAAAATGTCAAATTTCTCCTTATATGCTGACGAAAGAAAGAAAAATATTATGGATGCCATATCTAACATATATTCAATCATAAGGTATCAAGCTTCATGAATGAATACTATGGATGTCTTCTATCGTAACGCTCTGAACTGAATTTCTTGAAAGGTACTCTCCACAGACTATATAGAGCATGAGAAATATCATTAGTTAAAATTTCCTAATCAAGTTTGGTTTAAATGCATCTAATTGGGTCTCTTACATGCAAGCTTACACTGGAGCTCAACTAAATGAGCGTTGGGAAGAGTATGTAACATTGAATGTGTGGAAAATTGATCCCAATACATTTGATATTCATTTTATTGATGCCTAAAATGTCGAAGAAGAGAATAATGTATCATATAGTTGTAAAGTAAATATATTCATTGTTCAACTCTTTTAGCAAAGATATTTTTGTTTTTCAGATGTCCTTAAACTAATATGAAACTCAAGGCTAAGTTTCCTCTGGGAAACTCACAATTTTATATGTGTTAAGAGTTATCTTTTGAACAATGATTGCATGTGGACTTCCATGAACATGACACTAGGACAGTAGTCAAGAGTTATGTTATGAAGTGTCATTATATGTATTTATGTAAAAAATGCATGTTTCCAGATAAACTCTAAATGGTTTATATTATGACTTAGGCACATTGTATCAACTTATGTTCCTAAATACCTTAGTGAATATATTGCCAGTTCTTATTCCTCCATGAGACAAGAGGAAGAACAAAGTGATGCACCACATTCTTACACCACTACCAGAACACTTCTAAGCATTTTTCACATCTCAATGGTAATTTATATGTTCCTTTGAGAAATTACCCAGTAGTGGGTGCGAGTTATAGGAGAAGTGACTTTTCAAGTTCTCATATTTTCAACACTAGAGTGAAGTTGTGAATAAGCAACAACATTAATCCAAATTTGGCCTTTTAATCTCAGAAACTTGTTTATTGACAAAATCTTATGTCTTTGTTTTTTTTTTTCTGGATTTATTGTTCACAGGCCCTAAGTCGATTTAGATTCTCAGAAACAGTGGCTCAAAGTGATGTAGATGAAGCCCTCGGGATTATGAAAATATCAAAGTTCTCCTTATATGTTGACGAAAGAAAGAATTTTTTTATGGATTCCATATCTAACAACTATTCAATCACAAGGGAAGAAACTTCGTTAATGAATACTATAGATGTCTGCTATGGTAATGCCCTGAACTAGATTTCTTGAAAGGTACTCCCCAAAAACTGTATAGAGCATGAGAAATATCATCAGTTCAAATTTCCTAATTAAGGTTGGTTTAAATGCATCTAGTTGGGTCTCTTACATGAAGGCATACACTGAAGCTCAACTAAAGGAGTTTTGGGAAGAGAATGGAGCATTGAATGTGTGGCATATTGATCACAATACATTTGATATTCATTTTATTGATTCCTAAAATGTACAACAAGAGAATAATGTATCATATATTTGTAAAGTAAATATCGTCATTGTTCAACTCTTTTAGCAAAGAGATTTTTGTTTTTTAGATGTCCTTGAACTGATATGAAACTCAAGGTTGAGTTTTTTTCTGGGAAAACTCATGAGGTTAGACGTGTCAAGTATTATCTTCTAAACAATTATTGCATGTGTACTTCCATGAACATGACACTGGGAAAACATTCAAGGGTTATGTTATAAAGTGTGACAGTATGTGCTTATGTAAAAAAATGTGTGTTTCCAAATAAACTCTATATGGTTTCTATTGTACACGGTTTCCTGTGTGCTTCTTGCTTTCAAGCTTAACCTTGAATTGTTTCTTAAGCTTTAATTTAAAGAAAATTGGTGCCCAATTCTCATCAATTAAAACAAAACTCCATATGAAATTTAATTTTGCAACAAAGCATGGAACTAGGTAGATAGGAAAGGTTGAATAACGAAAGGTATGCTCTGAATTCTTTTTAGTTGCAACAATCTTATTGTTAGGTGGCAAGATTTGAAAAATTATCCCTTGTATCTGAAAATTCATGTGCTTTCTTCCGTTATTGAAAATGTTAAAGGAGGAACAAAATTTTTACTAACATAGCTTCTTGAACACTGGCATATTCTAAACTATGAATAGTTTTTCATGGGCATGTGACATGAAAAGATTAGGAACGAATTAATCGTTATGTTAATATAGGTAGGCACCATATGTAAGTTTTACTTTTTCGATTAATTCAAATGTTTGGAAGTTATGCAGAGATGCAACATGAAAATTTTGCAAGAAAACAAGTCAAACATTGAGAATACTTACACTAGCCATAGCTTTTACTGTCTCAGAAATTCAATATTAACTAAATTTAATCTTTAAGGACAGGAGAAGTTGAAGTTGAGTCTATTTGTAGTGTTTAATGAACCAAAATTAGTTTTTTAATCATAGTAATGTATGGTTTTCTTATGTTCTTAATGAGGGACTGCATCATTCAAGGTAGTTGTTGAAATGAGGCATAGAGGCCATACTATCACTGATTATATTTTTTGATGTAAATAGTGTAATACTGGTTAGGTATGTTTCCAATTCAACGATGATCAGGTCATTTGAGATGCTCAAAGTGTAAATGATTTTTCATCTAAATATTTCATGGAGGGTATGATAGTTACTTCGTTAATTTGTGTTTTTTGTAAATTTTCTACCAGCAACATGTACTTAGCTCAGGGCCTCTTTCTCATGGTATTGTACAATTGTATTTTCCCCTAATGCATTTTGTAATTAGATTGGGCATCTTTCTCATTGTTATTTTAGTCTTCAACATGAGTACAAATATAATATTGAATCATTATAATTGGTAGAAATGATGAGGAGCTTGAAGTTGGAGGTGTGAGCTATAACATTGATAACACAAGAATGTTAAGGACTCAAGAAAAGAAAAATCAATTGAACACATAACTAATATAAAACTTAAATCAGTTTTAGATGAAAATGAAAAATTATTCACTAATATAGAGTTTAAATTAATTAGAGGCAAATGAGGAATGGATCGAGTTTGTGGCAAGAGGGGGAACACAAAGCATATTCAAATAGGGGGTTTTAAAGAAGCCTCTATGCACATAAGAAGTATTATTAGAGTTTGAAACATCACCATGCACCATCTTATTCAATGAAAATGTCTCACATTTTAAGAATCAAAGAGTGGTTTGAAAGTACATTTTTGAGCATTACACAGGTAAATATACATAGGTTCTTCAATGAGACACTTGCACTCTATAGAGATAAGATTTGATGTGATGCAGCTAAAAATCTTGTTATGAAAATCAAGAAGCAAAACTACTTGTATGATTAGAACTTGGCTGAATTAGACTTCTAAAATAGACAACAAGATCAAACAAAGAAGGGAATTAAACTTATTTTCATTAAAAATAATCCTGACACATTGTTAAATTCAACCAATCTAGAATGGATTCAAGATGGAATAATCTTTGGGGAAAATGGGAAAGGCTCAGTCAAATTTTAGGGTTGTGAAGGGGATAATTTGTATAGATGTTATCCTCATAGTGAAGAGAAAATGAGGAATGTGCACAATATCCAAGAAGCAACTAGAATCGGATATCTAGTGAGATGTAGCTAATCAATTTTCCCTCAGGCTACACGTTGCCCAAATTAGAAATCACCCAAGTTTCCAAGTGGTATCTTCAATTAAATCAGTGTTGGTTTATTTCCTAGAACATTATATCATGAGTTTGTTGCATCATATCAAGCTACAACCATGTGTTTTTGGCAAACATTTTTTTGAATAATTCCATAAATTCAATGCCAAGCAATTGTTCATCAATTAATTATATTGTGAATGAGGAGAGGAATGGAGTGAAATGCTATGAATGTACATTAAAAATTAGACTGCATTTATTAACTTTACACAATAGATTTGTTTAGTTGTTGGCCATTAAATATAGGGTTCTTTCATTTCTTGAATAATCCTCGGTCTTGACAATACAAGCAGTGAACCAAGCCAACTAGACTTGACCAAATAGAGCCACTCATTCATCCTTGTCGGAAAATATGTTGTTGAGGCTACTTTTTGTCTATTCCTCCTCACCTTTTTTCCTCATTTTGCCCAGTTTTGACACATATATACTTCTTTTTTCCTTTCTTTATTCCTAATATGGCCAAACTTCCATCAATCCTTGTTCAAGGTAAAAGAAAGTACAAGTATAATTGTTTCTAATATTCTATAGCTAGTTTAGGAATTTTTAGTAACATGCTTATTTTTTAACTTACTATTATGGGTAGAATGATAGTTTTCTTGTAGGACCTTTTTGATTAGCTCTTTGACTTGGAGGAAAACTATGTTCCTTCAACCATCTTTCAGTTGATATGCCAACATGCCTCGAGATAGAAGCTCCAGCTCAGCAAATTCGATGCTCCTTCCAGCACTTTGACAAGTTCAAAGATTGGTGAAGGACCAGCTGGCCACTCTACGTATAATGGAGTTTAGTTAACAAAACTTAGGAACCTTCTTTCCATAGCATCATGCGGTTTTGATAAGAAACTGATAAGTTCAAATTTAGGACAATTAGTGCTGATTTTGTGGATTACCATATCCACGATTTTCAACGTCCTGCTTTGTAATAAGACTGCTACTAATTCTGTAACTAAGAATGTCTATAAAGGAAAACACATATGATTTGATCAGGAGGTTAATGTATTTCGTTTCAACTATCAATACAAACTGCAATTTCATGTTCTAAAAGTGAAAACCGAATTCTCATGTTGATGCGTTCGTGATTAACTGTGAATTTTTGTGGATTTGATGAACCTCTGAGATAAGTTGTTGTAGGTGTAGTTAGTACTGTAATAAATTCTTTCCCGGGTGTGGCAAGGGCCCACCACAACCGGTTCAGCCCCGTAGACATAGCTAGATTTAATTTATAAATATAGTTTGATTCAGTTCTTGATCGCAGAGTTATTTGTTTTTAAAAATCAATTTGGTGTCTTGGCTTTGATTCATGTTGCTGTAGTTTATAAGTATTGTTTATTAAATTCTCGATTGCATAGCTATTTGTTTCTGGAAATTGATTTCAGCATTGGCTTTATGTTGCCGTAGCAGAGTAATTTTATATCTCTAGGATTAGATTGGGAATGTCATATTAAAACTCTGTGATTGTAGCTGTAAACGTGTCTGATTCCTTCCATAAGGATTGTGTTCCATCCTTCACCTCATACGCATCGTTTTGACTTGAGCTTTTCTCAGAAACAAAGTTGAGCAAATACTCTGTCATCCCTCTAGATAAACGAATTGTTGAATGCATTTCTGTGTGAATGAACAAAGCCTGGTTGTATACATTTAATTTGATATTTTGATGAGTAGATAGGGCTGAAATATGTATTGCTAGATTGATTTTAGTAGAAGAGCATAGCTCAGATTGCAAATAGATTTAATGGTTAATTGCTTCTGTGTGTTGAATGGTCCTGTGCATTAAGAAATCCGCATCTCATTTATGTCTGAATAGCTTATATTGATGACCATAGTTCAATTGCTATAATATATGCATGTCATTCTAGAGTGAATGATTTTGTTTGAATTCTATGCACTTGGTTTGAAGAAGAAGAGTTTTTTTTTATGGTAGAGTTTTGGCTTATCATTGCTTAAGACAAATAGGAGTGTGAAGTTAGATTCATTGGAGAATGATAGATATAGGTTCTTTTGGGGTCTTAGCCGGCAAGTCACTAGGAGACCCGTGTGTGTAGAAGAAAGTAGATGATTCATAGGGTAGATCTGAGCAAAGTTTTCTTCATTACTTTGGCATGATTAATTAGATGTTTTCAGTCTTGTTTCATCTTGCATAAGATTAGGGTTTGGAGTGGGAGGTCAAAGACTGATTGTAGCATTTGGGTCAAGTTGAATTATCAAGATTGCTTGGAGCAAGTGCATATTCCCTTAAGGACAGAATCTTAACCAGCATTCCTTTCTGGATTGATGCTTGAAATTGTGTGTTTGGTGCAAGCTTCACATTTCCATGTCCATAAGAATAGCAGTGACAAAGTGATTTAAACCCCTGCAACTTGGTTCGAAAGAGATCATTCATTAAAGTTTGAAACATTTTATTGCAAGCTTCAGAGGATGACTAGATGACTGCCACTGACAATTTATGTGAATGTGTCAAACTTGTAGTTTCAAGATTGAATTAATTTCCATTTATGTGTCTTAATGCAGCATGCGTTGATTGAATTGAGAGCATTATCTTATTGCAGAAACTAGAGTGTCGATTGCTGTAGAAGTTTGAGTAAATTTTCCATAGTATAATTGGAATTTTGATGAAAGACAACTGTAATTAGAAGCTGATCTCCAAATCATATTTGTGCATTCTTGATCACTTGAGCTTATTTTAGTTTGGTTTTAAAAGTAGAATTAAAACTGTTAGGAGTGAGTAATACATATATAAATGGTTCGGCTAGGTATGAAATATTAATGGATATCATGACTGAAGTCTGTGTGTGTAAAATTGATATCCAAACTAGTGTGATAGTGCACCTTTTTGCTTGGCACCAATATAGTGAAATTGGCATGAAGTTTTGTCATTAGAGTTAGTTAGGGATACCATTAGTAATTGTAAGTTCATTGTGTGAGTTTGGAATCAACTTATAGGGTACTCAGATTAGGTAATTCCTTATTAGTGTGACCTCCAAAGATTAGAACTAGGGTTTTTAAGGTTTTCTACAAAAAAGTGAGTTATTGAATTAAATTTGTTGTTGATTGGTGATGATTTTGATTTCAGAATTAATGTTGAGATAGATTGAATAAGGGTTTCCAGTGTTCAAACTAGATTTTTTTTATTGTTCATGTTTTATGATGAGATGAATTGATTTATTTCCGAAAGTGTGTGTTTATAGATGTTCTTCTGTGCCTCAATTATTAAATCAAATATCATAAGAATCATATAAACTTCGACTCTAAAAGCTTAACCTTGAGAGCGCAGTATAGCTCGTGTTTTACGAGCCCAGATTGATATACAAATATTGGTGAATTAATTCGACAGTTATTTCACACAACATTCTAGCGTCGTTGCCGGGGAAGCTGTAATTTCAAGATTCAGGTAATCATTATTGTTTGAAGTTCAGATATCTTGCAGGGCTGTCAGAGGGTGGAGAGATTACGGTAAGACGTGAGTGAAGAGCCACGCGTCAACTTTTGTGGGGTTGCTCCAAAGTCTAATCGATTATTGCTTGTTCTCAACTTTATTCTTATTTCCTTATGCGTAGAAGTAGACCTAGGGATAATAAAGGTAGATTTATTTCCAGTTCTCAATTTCCTAAAAATTTTGGTTTGGTAAAAACTCCATTAACTAACCCTAATGATCATTACGCAGGTACTAAAAATGAAAAAGGGAGTACTAGTGGAAAGGAAATTTTAGAAGCATAATTTGCAAACCAAGAAGAAGTAAGGCTGTCCATTGGCTCTTTCTCCACCAACATCAGCACCAACATGGAAAAAAATGAAGGTGAGAACAAAAACAATGAGGGGAATCGTGAATAAGAGGAAGGACCAACTTTCTTTGGAGGAAACAGGAATGGCCGAAGGGGAGAAAACACTGAGGGGACAAGGAGACAAAACACTGATGGACCACGAGGGGGACCAGACGACGATGACAAAGAAACTACCTTCGGGTTTCCTATCCTCGAAATCACCAGGAACATACCAATGAAGAGCATTCCAATGACCTCCCTGTCGCTCTTTTATGGTAATTCCTCCGAAGATCCTGATGCTTTCCTTTTTGAATTTGATATTTTGTGTAGAATTTATAATTACTACGATGATGCACACAAACTGAAACTATTCCTAGCCACCTTGAAGGATGCCACACTTCGATGGTTTATGAGCCTAGGGGAAAACACCATATACACTTGCGATGACATGAAATCTATATTCCTTAAGAAAAACCAGGA
Source organism: Pinus albicaulis (assembly GCA_034641835.2). Taxonomy (NCBI): domain Eukaryota; kingdom Viridiplantae; phylum Streptophyta; class Pinopsida; order Pinales; family Pinaceae; genus Pinus; species Pinus albicaulis. The sequence goes on along the minus strand of CM076572.1, from coordinate 267,763,784 downwards.
TTTCTACAAAACTAGGGACCCTAATGATATTATGAGAATGCAACAACTAGATGACGAGATCCTAGAAGAATATCTTGAGCACTTCCTATATCATTTTCACAAATCCCGAGGAGCCCATCTAGACGAAAAAATGGTCAAAAAAGTCATTCTAAAAGGATTAAGAGATGAATGCATCGAGACTCTAAACCTTTTAAGTAGTGGGGACATTTACAAAAAGTGTTTTGTTGAAATAGTCGAACTTTGTCGAACCTATTCTAGAAGCCAGGCTAAAGTAGGTAGGAAGTTGTGTGATAGTCTCCGAGACACTGCACCTAGACACCAGAAACCTGCTTCTACTGCTGTCACTAGGGTCGAACTAGGAAACCTACTGGAATACTTCAAAACTAACATTTTAAACACCATTGGCAACCAGCTCGACACAATGAAACATAAGAAGAAACAAGAAGACGAAAGGGCTACTATGGCAATCTTGTGTCCCAGATGTAGGAAAAATCATATGGAAAGAGAGTGTCCCATCAATGTTATTGAGGTTTGTGGAATTTTCACCTTAGAACATGCTACCGGTAAATGCCCATCTATTCCCATTCTACAGGCCATCTATAAAGGGAATGCTGAAACAAATGATCCATCGCAAGCAAGTAAAAAACCCTTTTGGAGAGGCCCCAATCAGAACATGTTCCTAGAACCTAGTCCCCAAGGATAGAGTCAAACTCAACCCTGGAATTTCCAGTCAACTTATCCTCCTTTGGATGCTCCTAAAACTCAAAACACTCCATGGAAATATAACTAGAGGGAAAACCCTTATACCAACCCTTATTAGCCACAGAGCCAGTTCTATGCACCCTACCCAAATATGCCAAGCACCTCAACATATAAGCAAGGGTATAACCCTCACACCTATCAAGGGTACAACCCAACTATGAAATCCTATCAGCGAGGGTATAAACCTCACACATATCAACAACCATTGCTGCCATCCCCTCCCTTGCATCAAATTTTACCTGCACCATCTGACCCATCATCATCCTCGCAGGCACCTAAAAACCCACCTTTCCCTACATTATTGCCTACACAACCCATACCTAACCCAAATCACAACAGACCACCTCAACCTGCATAGAACATAAACATCCAGCCTTTTCCCACATACATGATCACTACCATTCCCATGAATGAAATTCAGTTACGATCAGGGAAGACAGTTAATAAAGGGAAATCATTTGTTGTCATAGAGGAAAATGTCCCATCCACATCATCTGAAAAACATATGCAAAATGAAAAAAAAAAAAAAAAATACAATAAGAAGAATCAAATGAACCACCTTATCCAGAAATACTCCTTGTAAAGAAATAAGAGACTCCTCTGGAATACAACCTAGAAGATGAATTAAGGAATGTCTGCATTAAAATTCCACTCTTGCAAGCTATCAGAGACATCCCTATTTACACCAAAATTGTCAAGGATATCTGCATCAAGAAGCCAGGTAGGAAAGGGCATAAGAACCAAAGCATAAAAATCATGAGCCAAATGTCCACCATGATTTCTGACTTTCCTGTGAAGTACCATGACCCTGGGAATCCCATTGTCACCATTGAAATAAACAGAGTACTTCTGCAAAACACACTTGTAGATTTGGGGGTGGCAATAAATGCCATGACATACGAGACTATGACATCTTTGTAGTTACCAGGGCTTAAACCCACCCCCATCATTCTAGAAATGGCAGACAAATCTGTCGTCAAACCTATGGGAACCCTAGAAGACATAGTGTTCACTATAGCTTCCTGGAAATATCCTATAGACTTTATCATCATTTCCCCAAAAACCTCGAGACCTGGACATCCTGTAGTTTTGGGACACCCTTGGTTGGAAACTGTTGATGTTGCCATAGGGTGTAGAAACAGAGAAATGACCATTTCCAATGGTCCCCATAACCAAACCTTGTCTATCTTTCCCCCTGCTCAAAGAGCTTCTGAAGTACCATTATGGCTCGAGAGCCCCTATGGAGATGAATATTGTATGTTTCCTTTGTTGACATTAGAACAGTCTAGAGGTCTCTAGGAACAGTCCGATGAACATATCTTGCACCAGTTTTTATCTCACAGTTCTTGTATTGATTATCCTGTCTCTTTTAATGGTTACCATCATGTTTTTAGTGATGTTTTCCATGAAGCCTGCCATCCAGCCGTGTTTGCATATTTTGAAGCAATAGAGGGATGCCATGAACTCACCACTGAGCCGGTAGACAACACTGAAGGAAGGACCTTACACATCGGTGTATAATTGACCACGAAACAAAAGTATCCACTGATGGATATGATTCATGAGCAATCTGGATCATTTGCTTGGGATTACCTTGACATACGGGGCATCCATCCAAACACTTGCATTCACCACATTTACACTAATGAATAAATGAGACCTATCTAACAGCCACAAAGACGAATGAACCCAGCATTAAAGGACATTGTTAAAGAAGAGCTTTAGAAACTCCTGGCTACAGAATTTATCTATCCCATTTCGGAAAATATATGGGTGTCACCTCTGGTGGTGGTGCCAAAAAATAACGGCAAGTGGCGTATCTATGTTGACTATAGATAACTAAACAAGGCCACATTGCACGACTACTTTCCCCTGCCTTTCATTGATCAGGTACTCAACACGCTCTCAAGTAAGAAATACTTCTCCTTTCTATATGGGTACAGTGGATATAATCAAATCCATATGGCTGAAGAAGATCAAGAAAAGACTGCATTTACATGCCCTTGGGGCACCTATGCATATAGAGTCCTCCCTTTTGGTCTTTGTAACGCCCCAGCTACGTTTCAAAGAGTTGTACTCGCTATTTTTTCCGATATGGTCCATGACTGTGTAGAAGTCTATATGGACGACTTCATAGTTTATGGAGATGATTTTGATCAAGCTCTGGCCAATTTAGAAAAAGTGTTGATTCGTTGTCAAGAAGCAAACCTGGCCCTTAGTAGTGAAAAATGCATAATGATGCAAACTAAGGGAATCGTTATGGGTCATCATGTATCATTAGAAGGAATTAAAGTATATCTGGCAAAGATTGAGGTAATCTCACATATTCATATTCCCAGTTCACAAAAAGAGGTAAGAAGCTTCTTAGGACATGCAGGTTACTATCGTCATTTTATCGAAAATTCTACTAAGATTGCAGCACCATTATTTAAGTTATTGAATAAAGATGTTGACTTTGTATGGAATCTCAATTGTCAATAGGCCTTTCAGATACTCAAGGATAGATTGTCTACGGCCACTCCAGTGTTGAGAGGACCAAACTGGTCCCTGCCATTTCACATATGTACCGATGCTTCAGACACTGCACTAGGAGTATTTTTGGGAAAAAGGGAAGATCGCTATCCTGCTGCTATCTATTTTATTAGCAAAAATATTTCCCCCGCTGAATTAAATTATACAGATATTGAGAAATAATTGTTAGCAGTTATGCATGCTATCGGGAAATTTAGATATTACATTATAGGTTATGAGACTTTTGTTCATACCGATCATTCTTCCATTAGTTTTTTAATGAATAAACCAATTACTAATGGTAGAATAACTAGATGGTTGTTGCTTTTACAAGAATTTAATATTACTGTAATCGATAGGCCTGGAAGTGATAATCTAGCAGCTGAATTTTTGTCTCATTTGAATATTAGACAGGGAAGCATGGCAAATCTATTCCCCGATGAATTCCCAGATGAAGAACTATTCACCATTTCCACCATCACTCCTTGGTTCACCGATGTTGCAAATTATTTAGTGTCAGGGAAATTACCTCAAAGCATGTATGCCCAGGAAAAACACAATAATGTGCAGCGCAGTGTGAATTACTCTTGGATCGAGGGAGACTTGTTTTACACAGGACCAGACCTAATAATGAGGCGGTGTGTACGGGAAGACGAAATGTACAATGTTTTGAGAGCCTCCAAAAACAAGCCTTGTAGGAGGCATTTTTCCGACAAACAAACCGCATACAAGGTTCTTCGCACCGGGTATTATTGGCCCTCGCTCTTTAGAGATGCCAATAAATTCGTCTCCAGTTGTGATGCTTGCCAACGGATGGGGAGACTAGTTTCCTCCAATGAAATTCCCCTTCAGCCTGAGATAGACGTTGAACCATTTGAGAAATGGGCGTTGGATTTCATAGGGCCCATCTCCTCGATGTCGAAAAAGAAGAAATAAATTTTGGTATGCACCTATTATGTCACTAAGTGGGTGGAGGCAAAGGCCTTGTTTGCTGCGATGGAAAATGTGGCTGTAGAGTTTTTTTTCGAAGACATCTTCATGAGATTCGGTGTGCTGCACGAGATTTTCACGGACCAAGGTATGCAATTCACATCAAAATTGGTCAAGGCACTCACTAAGCAGTATCAGATCAAACACCGTAAATCTACCCCTTACCATCCTCAAGCTAACGGACAAGTGGAATCCACAAACAAAGTCTTGGAGTCTATCCTCACAAAAACCATTCAACTGCACCATAAGAACTGGGCGGAAAATTTATTGGAAGCACTATGGGCTTATAGGATAACTTGGAGAAACGTGACGAGACACACCCCGTACGAGCTAGTCTACGAGAAACAAGTACTTTTTCCCATCAAATTCCAAGTGTAGACATTTCGGACGGTCGCCCAATTGGGAATGAATCTGACTAAAGCCCAAGAGAAGAGGTTGATGCAACTGAATGAGCTCGATGATATCCGACATGATGCATATCACAGAACTTCATTGGTACAAGATCGAGAGCTCGATGGCATGATAATTTCATCAAAAAGAAAGTTTTCCATGCAGGCGACTGGGCCCTGTTGTATGACAGTAAGTTCAAACATTTCAAAGGTAAGTTCTCTACTCGTTGGTTGGGACCCTATGAGGTAGTTGAATTTTTTGACAACGGTTCAGTTCATATTAGAACCATTGATAATGAGAAAACTTCCTTCGTGGTAAATGGCCATCAGCTAAAAGTTTACCATAAACCACTCTCACATTATTTGTTTTTGCAGGACATTCAGAAGGATCCAGGACTAGAGCTGGTTCATGGAAATGACCAGCCTCTTGCTAGATCAATTGATTGATTTTTATTATCTATATATATATATATATATATATATATATAGATTAACTAGTGGACTGTCAATTTCCATATATTCAGGTGGTTCTCCCCATAGTCCATGTAGAATAACGGAGGAATTTGGTAGGAGTGGGTTTATTCCTTTATCCAGGCCTGCCGTATTACTTATGGAAAAGGAAAAATTGGAGTCTTCTATGGGAAACTCGGACTCTCTAAAAATGAATGCCCCAAGCGAGAACTACTTAGGCTCGATAAAACAATAAGGTGGTGGTAGCCTAGGGATCCAATGGGCATTGAATTATTCTTTTCCGGGCCCACTGGAATAATTACGAAAAAGAAACCCCCCCTGAAGCCTTCTTTCAGGACATTTCAAGCTCCCTAAACAGAAATTCCCCAGGCAATTATCATCTTAGGCCTGGTTAAAATCCATGAGATGTTGAACAGGTTCCAGCGCCACCTCACAAAAATGAGTGGCACTTTGTCAAAGAAATTGGAGATTCTATGTTCTGTTCTTCACAAAAATCAGCTCCATGCTTGAGTTACTTTGGATTTGTCATCTTTGTACCTAGACATTCAAATACTGGACCAAAATCTTCTTTTGGCAATCTACTGTCTAGAAGCTACAACATGGTCATGAACAATTTGTGGTACCAATAAACTGTGCAAAGCTCTATTTTTAACAGCAGTACAATCCTAGAATTGCAGGCTAGGCCTAAAAGTCTGATTGATATGGATATCACTATTGGTTGCAAATTTTACTGTCAACCATGATCATCATTGTAGCAGAAGCTACATCTTGAAGAGCAGACCTGCTCCTGTAAAGATATGATGTTATTTTCATTCCTAATATCATTTAAATGACAAAGGTGTGTGCTTAATCTGCTTAATTTAGTTATAGGTAGTTTTAATAACTATTACAAGTACATGTTGTTTTACCATGTTCCCTATGCCTCTACTTTCATTTGTTTGCCTTCCAAACCAATTATAATCCTACATCCCAGAATCACCCATTCCCTTCAGAATCTCATCCACCCATGTCCAAAACCTTGTATGATTACAGGTGGTGATTAGGGTTCTTGGTGAGGACGCACGAATGAAAGAGAAGCACATGATGACGAGGGACAACACCCTTCACACGAAAATATGATTTTGGGCATAATGACACGACAGGGACTAAACCTTTCACACAGACCGAGATTTCATCATAAGCTTATGTGCCATTTTCAGTTAAACTCAGAATCGTCCTCATAATCTGATTACTCGGCAATGTCTCCACCGTAAATCATGATTGCGTTTTTATCCATCTCCACAATAAGCAATGCAGCATCTCTGTGTAGACTAAGGTGAATTTCAATAAAGAGAAGGGACACTGGAGTATGGGTTGTTTTCATAAAGGGTGGGCACCTGCTGATGTTCCTCTTGTGATCCATAATGGATGCCAGTCACTGATTCTGTAGAGCCAAGGAATAAACGTTTCAGTGATGTATTTATTTGCAAATTAACTTCCTAGTTGTTTCACTGTGTGTCGTGACAGGTGCAATTACATGCCACGAGCTGAGTGCAGAGATTTTTGAATCTGCTTGGATCATGAGAACTGATAGACACGAGCCCACATTCACCCAATTTTCTCGAACCGCAGATTATCAGTTGTGCAAGGAATCCATCGAACGAAAGTCATGGGGGGTTTTTCTTCAAGAATTTCAAGGATACAATGACGATGTGGCATTGGAATTTGCCCAGATGTTCGATGGGAAGAGAGCAAGGATCGGGAACCTTTTCCTCGATGTCACAAAAAACTCAGTGAGCAGAGAAATTAGATTACCCACTGGGGGTGACAAATTCTTCAAAGGGGGAAAATTAAGTATAACCAATTGTGTGAAATTCATAAAACCAACATATCAGTCACTGAGTTGGAAAAAGGGAATGCTACGAAGTTGTATTCAAGATCAATGGTGGTCACTGCTAACCATGATCCAACGCTTTCTAACTTATGAAGGTAGGTATGCAATCATATTTCTATATCAAATCAAATTGCTAAAGCATCTAATCGAGGATTTCTCTGTAGATATTCCCTATTTCTTGAAATTAAGTTTTCATAAGATGGCCAGAGGAGTTCAATCTGAGAGTCGGAAGCCAGGGACTGCATTGTATCATCATATCTTGATCAAGATTCTGGTTGTGTTTGAACTGAGCAAAAGGAAAAATTCATGGGAGGATTTCCTCATAGAGAATTTTCTAAGTGAAGAAACTCAGGCGAAATGGAGACAAAGGTCTGTAAGTCAATTTGCAAAATCAAAAATAAACATCCATGCTGCACCCACTTCACCCACCCAATATGTTTCACTTCCAACCATAAATTCCACAAGGCCTAATCCTTCCTTTAGTCATGAAGCTAGGCCTTCAAAAAGGCAGTTAGGAAAATGAAGAAGGAAAACCTTGTCCCCTCCTGCATAATTAATTAAAAATACCCCAACTCAACAAGGTCGCAAGCCCAGTTTGAGGAAAAACTCAACTCATTCTAGTAAATCTCCAATTCCCACTTCCAAGATTGTCATACTAGAAAAGATAAGAACTAGAAGCATGGGTAATTCCCCTTGCAATACTATTGATTCCCAGCACATTTTTGGGCCCTCATCCCCGGATTCTGCTACTCCCTCTCCCTCATCTTCTCCCAAAATTCCTTCATCACCCTCATCTTCCCATCAGTTTCATATTCCAGATAATATTACCCAAGATGTACATGCTTTTACCCCTACTCCTGCTTCCATAAGCCCAGAACAGCAGGGTCCTTTTCCAAAGCAGGGTATGGGCCACATGCCAGATGAAGGTCATCCCCAATAGTCGACAGTTTCAGCAAAGACACCAATCCCTGATGAAGAAGAAAATTTCAAAATTATATCAATAAGACTTTAGAATAAAATCTCTAAGTTAAGGAACAAGGCTCACAGATTTAAAACTCTATTCCAATATGTAAGTAAGGCAAATGATCAGTTACGAGAAGAGAAACTCCAGTTATATGTACAGAATTATGAGCTTCGAAGGAAGGATCAAAGGCTGAAATCATGGAAGACATCTAAATTTCAATTTTCAAAGAAGACAAGTGCTAGAGGATTGGCTACACAGTTCACAAAATGCTCAACCTCATTTAGAAGAAGTTTGGAGAAGTTGGCCTAAGCAACTGATTTTTGACTGGATAGTGATGACTTGGAGGCATGAGGACATGCCTCAGATCAAGTGTGGGGGAGATGTTGAGGCTACTTTTTGTCTATTCCTCCTCACCTTTTTGCCTCATTTTGCCCAGTTTTGACACATATATACTTCCTTTTTCCTCTCTTTATTCCTAATATGGCCAAACTTCCATCAATCCTTGTTCAAGGTAAAAGGAAGTACAAGTATAATTGTTTCTACTATTCTATAGCTAGTTTAGGCATTTTTAGTAACATTCTTATTTGTTAACTTAATATTATGGGTAGAATGATGGATTTCTTGTAGGACCTATTTGATTAGCTCTTTGACTTGGAGGAAAACTATGTTCCTTCAACCATCTTTCAGTTGATATGCTAGCATGCCTCAAGATAGAAGCTCCAGCTCAGCAAATTCGATGCTCCTTCCAGCACTTCGACAAGTTCAAATATTGGTGAAGGACCAGCTAGCCACTCTACATATAATGGATTTCAGTTAACAAAACTTAGGAACCTTCTTTCCAGAGCAGCATGCGGTTTTGATAAGAAACTAATAAGTTTGAATTTAGGACAATTAGTGTTGATTTTGTGGATTACCATATCCATGGTTTTCAACATCCTGCTCTGTAATAAGACTGCTACTAATTATGTAACTAAGAATGCCTATAAAGGCAAATACATATGATTTGATCAGGAGGTTAATGTATTTCGTTTTAGCTATCAATACAAACTGTGATTTCATGTTCTAAAAGTGAAAGCTGAATTCTCATGTTGATGCGTTCTTGATTAACTGTGAATTGTTGTGGATTTGATGAACCTCTGAGATAAGTTGCTGTAGTTGTAGTTAGTACTGTAATCAACGCTTTCCTGGGTGTGGAAAGGGCCCAACACAACCAATTCAACCCCATAGACATAGCTATAGGTAATTCATAAATATAGTTTGATTCAGTTCTTGATTGCAAATTTATTTGTTTTTAAAAATCAATTTGGTGTCTTGGATTCGATTCATGTTGTTGTAGTTTATAAGTATCGTTGATTAAATTCTCGATTTCATAGCTATTTGTTTTTGGAAATCGATTTGATCATTGGCTTTATGTCTCCGTAGTAGAGTAATTTTATATCTCCAGGATTAGATTGGGAATGTCATATTAAAACACTGTGATTGTAGCTATAAACGTGTATGATTCCTTCCATAAGGATTGTGTTCCATCCTTCAACTCATACGCATCATTTTGACTTGAGCTTTTCTCAAAAACAGAGTTGAGAAAATACTTTGTCATCCCTCTAGATAAACGAATGGCTGAATGCATTTATGTGTGAATGAATAGAGCCTGGTTGTATACATTTAATTCGATATTTTAATGAGTATATAGGGGTGAAATACGTATTGCTATATTGATTTCAGTAGAAGAGCATAGCTCGAACTGCAAATAGATTTAATGGTTAACTGCTTCTGTGTGTTGAATGGTCCTGTGCATTAAGTAATCTGCATCTCATTTATGTGTGCATAGTTTAGATTGATGACCATAGTTCAATTGCTATATCACATGGATGTCATTGTTGAGTGAATGATTTTATTTTAATTCCATGCACTTGTTTTGAAGAAGCAGAGTTTTGTTTACATTAGAGTTTTGGCTTATCATTGCTTAAGACAAATAGGAGTGTGAAGTTAGATTCATTGGAGAATGATAGATATAGGTTCTTTTGGGGTCTTATCCGGCAAGTCACTAGGAGACCCGTGTGTTGATTAGGTAGAAGAAAGTAGATGATTCATAGGGTAGATCTGAAAAAAGTTTTCTTCATTTCTTTGGCATGATTAATTAGATGTTTGAAGTCTTGTTTCATCTTACATAAGATTAGGGTTTGGAGTGGGAGGTCAAAGAATGATTGTAGCATTTGGGTCAAGTTGAATTAGCAAGATTGCTTGAAGTGAGTGCATATTCCCTTAAGGACATAATATTAACCAGCATTCCTTTCTGGATTGATGCTTGAAATTGTGTGTTTGGTGCAAGCTTCACAATTCCATGTCCATAAGAATAGCAGTGACAAAGTGATTTAAAGCTCTGCAACTTGGTTCGAAAGAGATCATTCATTAAAGGTTGAAACATTTTATTGCAAGCTTCAGAGGATGGCTAGATGACTGCCGGTGAAAACTTATGTGAATGTGTCAAACTTGTAGTTTCGAGATTGAATAAATTTCCATTTATTTTTCTTAATGCAGCATGCGTTGATTGAATTGAGAGCATTATCTTATTGCAGAAACTAGAGTATCAATTGTTGTAGAAGTTTGAGTAACTTTGCCAGAGTATAATTGGAAGTTTGATGAAAGACAATTGTAATTAGAAGCTGATCTCCAGAGCATAGTTGCGCATTCTTGATCACTTGATTTTATTTTAGTTTGGTTTGAAAAGTAGAATTAAAATTTCCAGGAGTGAGTAATACATATATAAATGGTTCGTCCAGGTATGAAAGATTAATGGCTATCATGACTGAAGTCTGTGTGTGTAAAATTGATATCCAAACCAGTATGATAGTGCACCTTTTCGCTTGACACCAATATAGTGAAATTGGCATGAAGTGTTGTCATCAAAGTTAGTTAGGGATACCATTAGTAATTGAAAGTTCACTGTGTGAGTGTGGAATCAACTTATAGGGTACTCAGATTAGGTAATTCCTTTTTAGTGTGACCTCCAAAGATTAGAACTAGGGTTTTTGAGATTTTTTGCAAACGAGTTATTGAATTAAATTTGGTGTTTATTGGTGATGATTTTGATTTCAGACTTAATGTTGAGATATATTGAATAAGGGTTTCTAGTGTTCAAACTAGAGTTTGCTGATTGTTCCTGTTTTATGATGAGATGAATTGATTTATTTCCGAAAGTGTGTTTATAAATGTTCTTGTGTGCCTCAATTCTTAAATCAAATATCATAAGGAATCATATAAACTTCAACTCTAAAAGCTGAACCTTGAGAGTGCAGTACAGTTCGTGTTTTACGAGCCCGGATTGATATACAAATATTGGTGAATTAATTCGACAGTTACTTCACTCAACAGGCCTCAATACATTTTCCCTTCTTCAAATGATAAAGGAAAAATGGTAAGGTGAAGTTGTTTCTTTCTCAACGAGTTCTTGATAAGGGTTCTACAAAAAGTGAGTGACTTCCATTGAATCCTAGGTTTAATGAGCTACAACATTATTATGTTGTGAAGAATATGTTATGGCTATGATGAATTGCAACAAGATTGTGCTACTAAGTTTTCTCAGCATGTGGCATAGTTCTTTAATATGATATGGAATTTTTTTGGGTCTTATTTTGATAGATTCATGAAACATTTGTTATTTATTTTCATGGAATATGAATGTCAATATGATTTATTAGAAGCTAATCAAGTATTCACTATATATGCCCTAGTTTTTATAGATACATTAATATCAAAAAATTCAACGTGGTTGATTAATATGGCCTATAAAATAGGGATTTCTCCATGAAGTAATGAAGTTTGGGTTGATGATTATTAGTGCATGTGGTAAATCCTGAAGTCTTTATGATTACATTTACATACATGAAGTGGTGATCGACTAAATCTAAGTGAAAATACACACATATGAATTGGTTACCCATCATCATGCAACATTTTTATATTGTGAGTTGTCTGCAACCATTTCCTATCATATTTTGGTATATCTATAGTGATCCTTTCAATATAAAACATTGATCCTTATTTGATTGCATGATAGCTAAATTATAAGTGATTCCTTACTTATAACTCTATTACGGTGATAATGATCTACTAGCATAGTAGTTTTTCACTATGTTGTGAAGCTATGAATACATTTTCTAGCCACATATCATAAAATACTAACCCTTTATGTTTAAGCAATGTGTCAACTAGGAAATTCAAGGTGATTGCTAGCATAAAATTGGATCTTGTGCATGGTGACAACCTAGAATACTTCAACTATGTGTATACATTAGTTTAGTGGTGGTCATGCTTTTACACTTGTTCATGGTGTTGTATTCATGTTCTTAACAATGGATTAAGTATTGACCCATGTCAAGGCCTTAAAATTATAGGATGAAGAATTGGTTGGGTCACTGATTCGATGGTTGGTTTGATCAATTGACTATTTGGAGGACTAATTGACGAAGAAGATATTTAATAGTATTTCACTAATTGAACAAAAGTCCATGATAGTATTTTTATATTTCTTACTACATTGAAATTCATATGGGTTTTTGAGGCTAAGCATATGTTGTTGCATAAAAGCTATTAATTCTATGTGTGGGTTAATCAATTATGTATTTGTTGGAAACTATGTGGAGAACTAATATATCAAGGAAATAGATCACTTGCATACTTGGATGTTTAGAAGGTCATGGGTACTAAATAGAGGATCATGATCTCAATCTAATCATGAATTACAACAAAAGTCCATGATCTTTGTTGATTGACTAGGGAGTTGCTTGATTGGAAGCCAAAATTTAGTGATTTCATAAATATGTAGTGGATTTATAGTCCACAAATAATATCAAATAGTAGAGACATCAACCTATAGAAATGGATCGATAGTCAAAGACGTAATATGATTCGTATGGTTAAGTACTTAATGTTTCATTTGATTATTTAAAGATTGCCTATCGTATCATAGTTGACATAGCATGAATGAGATTTAAATCCTCGAATAATTATTCTCTTCTTTGAAATATAGGATTTTGTAGAGTAGTGTGGAATACATTGTTTGGAATTTTAAAGCATCAAGACAACCATTTTAGTGATTTGTATTGTTCAAATAATTCGAGAATATAGATTGGATTTAATTCCATTATTGTAGAATAAACAAGAGATCTATTTTGGTAGTGCTATCACAATGAAAAATACAATTATGTTGTATATATGTTGGCTATATAGCATTTATAAGTATATTATTTCTTATTATTGTTGTATTCTGTATTGCTTATATTTGTTGAGATAGAGATCAAGGATCTATCTCCTTGGGTAATATACTACTTGTTTGTTAATATGTTAAATTTGAATGTGTTTTTTTGCCCTAGTCAAGGATTTACTAGTAAGTTATGACAATTTATCACAAATTTTAAATCCAATTTAAAAATGGTTATCTTTTATTTATTTTGAAAACATTGTAGGGAACTCGTGATTAAGTTCATATAAAAATAGTTTCCGTACATAGTATTGTTCCTTAGTTGTGGATAGAGAATGGATTTTTAAAGGATAAATTTAATTAATTGGAGATATGTAATAACTAGCTAGAAAATTAGATTTCCTAATTATAACCTTTGTTAATGAGCTTCATGAAGAAGTTGCTTCCCTTTAGGTATGTAAGATTTATTTATTTGATGAATACTAGTAATTAAAATATGATTGTGATTTTTTACTACTCAGATGGTTGATAAAGATGATACTATTGATGGATTGTAGGATTGCAATCATGGTAGAAAGAGGTAAATTTACAAAAAAAATATAATGATGAGATGATTGATGGTGTATCCCAAACCAATTCTATTTTTTTTTTTTGGATAAATTTTTGATCCATATTTATGAAGGAACAAAATGAAATACATATTTAAAATAGAAACTTAGAGATGCAACAAAAATGTATTCAATTAATAAATAGCAAATGTTGAAAACTATTTACATGTATAATGAAAGTAAGCTAGTTGAGGCAATAGTAGCCTATCTCTGAGAATATATGTGACAGCTACATGCCTTCTAAATTGTGTTGCAATGATGACCAAAGGCCCTTTTATCATGAATAAATAACGAGAAACCATAAACATCCAAAAACATAACCCTAGGAGATGAAGCGTCAAAAGCTATGGGCTCCGATGGGGTTAGTTGGAAAGTCAACTTCTCAGGGTCGTAACTTTGGCATACGATTTCCTTTTGGTGCACATGATATCCCATTATAAATTTTTATACAAGGAAAAAAATTTTCAACTACAAACATCCATATTTGCTCCATGTTTTCCTATTTCCCCAAAAAACGTCGTTTAGGGCCTTAAAACGCCTCTGAAATTTCAAGACCCGAAAACTGTAAAAAATAGAAAGCTGTTGAAATAGGAAATTATTCCAAAACATAGGAAACTAATAGAAAACATTAATGGGGGTTTAAGTGGAATAGGTGGGTGCCCACCAATATCTGGGCCTAGATCAATCCTCCCCCCTTAGGAAGCAATGGTCCCCATTGCATTGAGTGCCTCCACGAGGTAAGGAAAATTTTGTTGGACTTGGTCCCTAGTGAGATACTTGCATTGGTAAAAGAATGGTCAGATTTAAAAACCGATATAGTTGGATCCTCTGTTAGCGAGTGTTCTTAATTTGTGTGTCCATGATATGATTAGTTGTGGCTTATTCAATGTAATTTGGGTTGAGATATGTTGGTTTTAGTTTCTTGATAATGCTTGATGTGTCCAGTAATGGTGGAAAGTATGGCCGAAGGCGATCCACATTGAATACTTGGTGCAGGCCAAGGAATTGGGAGATATTCATATTGAAATCATTATATCCCATAGCTTTAGTGATGGTGTAAGGCTCATATCGGAGTGGTCGAAGCTTCTGATGGAACCCGACAAGGTGTTGCTTCTATAGGTGCAATGAAACCTTATTTCCTACTTAAAAATTATATGGAACTTGATGTTGGTCATGAAGTTGTTTGTACTTAATAGTGGCTTTATCCAAGATATCATGAAACTGCTGGAAGATGTGTTCAATGTGTTCAATAAACTTGATGGATTTATCAATTACAGATTGAACATGTACAATTTTTGTCCATGTATTTGAAAAATATATTGCAACATCAATGGGGCACAATGGTTCAAATCACAGGCCCACCTGAAAGGGGCCATGGAAAATTTAGCTATGGAGAGATATGTTGTAATATTCCTAATTAGCTTTCAGCTAGTTGGAATATTAATTTTTGCTTTTGATAATAAGATAGGTGAATAAGTCGTTAGAGAGACCCATAAATCTCTTTAGTAGGAATAAAACCATTTCTCATGTGAATGCAGATCATTGTATCAACTAAATAAATCACCTTTAGTTATGAACAGGGGCTAAAGCATGTGGACAGGGTCAAAGTTAACCAAGTCAACAGTGTTTTCATGGAGGTAGTGGAGGATTAATGGTGGACAGGGAAATCATGATGGAGGAGTGTATACGTGAGAGTAACATCTTTAATGGGTGGGACCCAGGGTGAGGAAGTTCACCAAGAATATAAGGAAAAGGATGGAAGTGATATAGGGCATTCTAAATATTGTTTATGTATTGGTCTTTAATTACTTTTTGCATGCTTCAGCTGTTTAGCAGAGTCTATTGTTTTGTTTAGCACAAGGGTGTTTCCAAGCGGAAATCCCAACCTCATCATCGGGGGACTTCTAGTGCCTACTCAGGAGAGGTTCCTTGAAAATTATTCCAAAATATGGCATTAGGCCAAGCAACAACATTCACCTACAATGCAGTCTCCTTTAGAAACTGTGTTATTTTGCAGTGCGGTTGCAGTGGAGGGTCAAGTACCCAAGTTATTGAACTTGTTTTCCAGTGAGGGGAGAAACACTTCATCTGGAAATTTTGTGAGGAGGGAGATCATCCAATTTCATATTAGATCATCCACCTCCCAGAATTTATCCAGCTGTAGATTTTTATTCAGCCCTAGGGTTGCATTTTACATTTTGGTTATTTCAGGAAACCCTTTCTGGGTTGTCTTGGAATTGTGCTGGAAAGCCTAGATCTTTGATCTCGAAATTTTCTAAGCACCATATTAGCCGATCCATGTGTTTAATTTACAGTAGAACATTTTCCTAGAAAAAAATGCACTGTCTTAGCCTTCGACATTCTTATATAGCAATTTTTCTTCATGTTTCATGTACTGGGTTCTTAGAGGCTTGTTTTGCCTAGCTTGAGTGTCTTTTTCCTCAATATTTTGTACACATATTCATGATCTAATCTCATTTGATGTGTTGATATTTCATTGCAATTTCTAGTTATATTTTCTACATTCATGTTTTTCCTAAGTTGGAATATTACAATAATATCAGAGCATAATCTTGGCTCAGCCTATGTATTACAAAAACTATGTCATTAGAAGAAGGAGAGCCTCTCACAAAAATGGAGAAGAGGTATCTTAATAGAAACTGAAGCTATGATTATACAAAAAACAAATAAGACAAGGGAAAAACTCCAATATCGAGAAAGGTGGATGATAAGGAGTTTCCCAAGCTTCTTCTCCAAATAATGCAAGATATTGCAAGAGAAATCAAGGAGATGAGGATGGAGAGACATAAAGAATATCCTAGAGGGTTTCTACATGGAGAAATCTTTGACATTTCACATCACTGGTATGAACAACTAGTGAGGCAACAAGTTTCCCAAAGCTCCACTATGCCTGCATTCTTAGCACTGGGAAATGGAGGTGGATGACCTCAAGAACAAGAAAATATTGGAGATTATTTTCTAGAGTATGAGTCTCAATCTCAGAGATTCAAAGATGATCTAAAATTTTGGGAGTTTTGTCAGATCAAGGACAACAGGAGACCCCGGCATAATAATAGAAGTGGAGGATTCACATAGAACAATGATCTACAACGTACTATGGGTAGATTCGTTTTGCCCTCTTTTTATGGTTCATAAAAGTGCACAACCAAGTCTTGGGTGGAGAAGCTAGACATCTACTTCCAACTGAACCAAGTACATGAGATGGAAGCCATCCAAATAGCAACATTGCACCTTGAAGGTGTGGCACATGATTGGAGGTTTCATGGTATTTATACATTGGGGCATGCCAATGTGAATGCATATGCATAGTTCACTAGGAGGTTAGTGGAAAGATTTGATCGGAGAGATTCAGAGGCACCTTTTGTTGAGCTAGCCAAGTTCAAGCATTCAGGTAATTCGAAGACCTATATCTATGAATTTTTAAAACTTTCTGTTATGGTTCCAGGTCTATCTATAGCTAGGAGAGTTTATATGTTTATCAATGGGCTAGCATAAACTCTGCATGGGTTGGTTAAGTCCACTAAACCAATTACACTCCAAGATGCCATTAAGAGGGCTAGAGACTTACAAGATGCTTTTCCAAGAGCAAGAGCTCCATATCAACAAAAGCCTACTTTTCAATCAAAGGGGAAAGATGTGAAGGGTTTTCCTCCAAAGAGAACCATAAAAAAGGACCCCTTAGTGATGATGTTCAAAGATATTTGAGGAGAAGGAAGCTTTGCTTCACATGCCAAGAACCATGGGCACCAAGGCATTGGTGTGTTGCAGGGAAGGCCCATTATATAGAGGTATTTTCTAATACTGAGGAGGAGGAAGAAGAGGATCCAATTGGAGAAAACAATGCTGTGATAATGGGAGAGGATCCACCACCACCAGGAGGTGGAAATGGGGCATTTGCTCCCATTGGAGAGGCCCTTGCATCTTTGCGGGGAGCACCCAGGTATTTGACTTTGAGAGTCCAAGGTACAGTTCAGGGGAAAAGGGCATCAATATTGATAGATAGTGGGGCCACCCACAATTTCATTGATTCTCAGTTAGTACAAAGGAGGACAATACCCACTGATGATTTCGAGGGATTCTTAGTTTTGGTTCCAGGAGCTAGAACCATGTAGTGCATGAAGTATGTTCCAGCATTGTCTGTCACCATGGGAGCATAAAATTTGACTGATCACTTATTTATGGTTGATATTCTTGACACCAATGTGATATTAGGTGTGTAGTGGTTGATTACTTTGGGGAAGGTCACCACAGATTGGGAGAATTTGTAGATGGAGTGGGTATATAAGAAGAGTGATTAGGGGCATGCACACCTATCCATCCCAAGAAATCTTTGCACATCATATAGAGACTGATTTGCGCAGTGGAAGCGAGGAAAAATCAGTCCACTCAGATATACAACCTATTCTAGACTATGATGTTTCATTATATGGAGGCATTCCATCGAGAAGGCCCCCAGACCGGAAGATGATCAAGGATTTCTCACAACAAGTTGCACCATTCACAAATCTGACTAAGGAGGGAGACTTGGGTGAGACTAGCATAGTGCAAAGGGCCTTTTATTGGCTCAAGGAGGAGGTGAGAATTTGTCTAGTATCAGTATTGCCATCTCTCACCAAGCCTCTTGCGCTGAAAGGTGATGTTTCTGAAGTGGAGAATGACACAAACATGGTGCAAAGGGGCTACTCCATGGCCTGAGTCAGAAGATACTTCCACATAGGGAAGAGTCTTCCATATATAGCAGAGGGTTGTTGGAATTCATGCATGCCTTGGAAAAATTTGGGAAGTTTTGGATGGGAAATAGATTTGACCTCCATAAACTTAAATCTTTTCTTGGGCAAGGGTAGCTGCAAGAAAGGGGGATATATGAGATATGAGATGACATGTACCTTATCACAGAAGTTTGAAGTGCTATCATTGAGGGGTGTAGATCCATATTGGGAGTCCCAGCTATTGGTGGAGTATTCCAAGAATCACTTCACATGTGAGATGCTTGAGGGGCAAGCGACTGATGAGAAATATAGAGTGGTGGATGGAGTCATCTATTACCAAGTTCGGGTCTTCTTGACTAGAGCCTCCAAGCTCAAGGAGAATATTATACATGCAACACATGAAGCACTCCTTTCCAGTCATACAGATTTCATGGGGACATATCAGACCATTATGGAGGGATTCTCATGGGAGGGTCTCAAGGAGGATGTTCTCTAGCACATCAAGAGATGTGTAGCTTGCTTGAAGAATGAGGAGGGAAGCAAACATCCTGCAAGGTTGTTACAAATACTTACTTTTCCAGGAGAGAGATGGGAGAACTCATCTATGGACCTCATCACCAACTTACCAAGAGTACATAGTAAGAGTTGTATTTTTGTACTTATTGATCATCAAACAAGGTGTTTTCATTCCCTTGCCATTTTTATACAATGCATTGCTCCACAAGAGGGCAAGCCTCTCTTTGGACTTCATGGTCTTTTTAAGACCAAAATCAGTGATGGAGATAACCACTTATTGTATGGATTTGGGAAAGTATTGTTATATTTTGGGTATACTTAGTTGATACCCAATGCCATTTACAACTTCCAAGTAGATGAACAGACAGGTACAACAAGAAGGTGGTTGGGAAGCTACTTCCCACATCATGTTCAGGGGCAACAAGGAGCCAAACTGCACTGGTTCCATTTGGGGAACTATTGTCACCCTCAAGAATTTCATATGACACTCAATATATTTCTCCTTTAGATTCCATATTGTGATGATGTTCTATTCACGATATGTGAAATGGCTTGGGCAAGCAAGGTTCCTAGAACAAAATAGTGGATC
This sequence comes from Pinus albicaulis, assembly GCA_034641835.2. Classification (NCBI taxonomy): domain Eukaryota; kingdom Viridiplantae; phylum Streptophyta; class Pinopsida; order Pinales; family Pinaceae; genus Pinus; species Pinus albicaulis. The sequence goes on along the minus strand of CM076572.1, from coordinate 267,744,181 downwards.
CATGAGAGTCTAGATGCCTTTTGGCCTCTTGGGGAAAACATTACTGCAACCCAAGATCAACAACAGTTCTACACATATCATATATGGGGAGAGAGATAGCATGGGGTGGAAAATTTGGTCTATCATGTTTAGCCATACAACCCATCTACATTGCAGGAGCAGGAGATGGAGGAGCTTTCCTATGGGCCACCCAGGGTGATCCATCTTGTTGGGATAGTAACATACGGGTTAGAGCTTCTCAATTGGATTAAGATCCCCAACATTTTTCAGAACCCATGCCTCAAGAAGGTCACTAGAGAACATTCTATTGCCTCCATGGATCTCCCACTTCTTCATGGTGAGAGCCATTTGGTTTTATCACCAAAGGCTAACTTGCACACTTGGGAGGAGCAACTAGGGGACAAATTGATTGGAGAGCATCTATTTCAGTGGAGGAGTTTATCAAATGAGGTTGTTAAGGGGGAAGGAGAGGAGATTTTGCAGTATCCATCCTTGCAGTTGCTTGAGGAAAAGAAACATTTTGGGGGGGGGAGGGGGGGGGGGAGGAGGACTGTAATATTCCTAATTAGCTTTCAGCTAGTTGGAATATTAATTTTTGCTTTTGATACTAAGATAGGTGAATAAGTGGGTACAGAGACCCATAAATATCTTTAGTAGGAATAAAACCACTTCTCACGTGAATGTGGATCATTGTATCAACTAAATAAATCACCTTTAGGTGTGAACAGGGGCTAAAGCATGTGGACAGGGTCAAATTTGACCAAGTCAACAACGCTGTCATGGGGGTGGTGGAGGATTAATGGAGGACGTCGCAGTCATGGTGGAGGAGTGTATGCATGAGAGTAGCATCTTTAATGAGTGGGACCTAGGGTGAGGAAGCTCACCAAGCATATAAGGAAGAGGATGGTGGCCATAGAGGGTATTATAAATATTGTTTATGCATTGGTATTTTATGACTTCCTACACGCTTCAGCTGTTTAGCGGAGTCTGATGTGCTGTTTAGTACAAGGGTGCTTCAGAGCGGAAATCCCACCCTCATCCTCAGGGGAATTCGAGTGCTTACTCAGGAGAGGTTCCTTGAGCATTATTCCACCATCCAACATTGGGCCAAGTAGAAAAATTCATCTATAGCGCAGTCTCCTTAAGAAGCTGCATTATTTTGCAGTGCAGTTGTAGTGGAGGGTCAAGTACCCAAGTTCTTGACCTTGTTTTCTATTGAGGGGAGAAGCCCTTCATCCAGAAAGTTTGTGAGGAGGGAGATCATCCAATTTCATATCAGATTAGCCACCTCCCAGAAGTTACCCAGTTGTAGAGCATTATTCAACCATAGGGTTGCATTTTACATTTTGGGTATTTCAGGAAACCATTTCCGGGTTGTCTTGGAATTGTGCTGGAAAGCCTAGATCTTTGATCCCGACATTTTCTAAGCACCATATCAGCCGATCCATGTGTTTCCATTTATAGCAGCATATTTTCCTAGCAAAAACTGGGTTGTCTTAGCCTCCAACATTATTATATAACAACTTTTCTTCATGTTTCATGTACTGAGTTCTTAGAGGCTTGTTTTACCTAGCTTGAGTGTCTTTTTCCTCAAGATTTTGTACACATTTTATGCTATAATGTGTAATATAATGGCTTCATGATATGCTCTCATTTGATGTGTTGATATTTCACTGCAATTTCTAGTTATATGTTCTACATTCATGTTTTTCCTAATTTGGAATATTAGATATGTTGTAGTTGTGTTTCACATAAGGGAGACTCTCATCACATGTTCATGGATGCGTATAGTTGTGCATGTCTATTATGTGCACTATCATCCTATTGACGACCCTTGTTTGGGACATTTATCTAGGGGTGGAATGCATTCAACTTGGTGAGCTTGGTGTCCAACAATGACCAGAGGCTCGACCAAAAGGCACATAGTAACTTACTAACATGATCTAATATAATGGTCCATTAGATCCCAAAATGTACCCACACTCGTTCGAAGAAGAGATTGGCAGTGGAATTTGTTTTGATACGCTTATCGTAGACAACCAATATGGTGATCTTAGAAAATTTATCAACAATGACAAACACATAGTCATTACCATGCTTAGTAGAAGGAATGCTAGACATCTAGTCCTTGGAGATGGATTCCCAAGGCCAACTAGGATTTAGAAGAGGGGTGTACATTCCTTTATTATTAATGGTTGGCTTGGAGATGGCACATACAGTGTAGGATATGATATATTTCCTAACATGATGTTAGAGTTTTTCCCAATAAAAATAATTTTTCAACAATGCCACTTTCTTCTCCACACTGAAGTTCTCTGCTACCCTGCTGTAATGTGCCTCCAAAATAAGCTTGGAACGCTTGCTTGAAGGAATGAAAAGGTGTCCTATGTAGCACAAAAATGGATCCTGGAGGTGGAATCCTAGAAATTTCTTGTCATCCATCAACATTTGGTATGTGGTGGAAAATTATGGATCATTTTTATATAGTTGTGGCCATCCATAAGACTCATGTCCACGAGAGTTGAGAACTATGCTTGGTGACACAAATGAGGTTTGGTTGAGGTAGTATATGACATGATTGGTAATACCCTTCTTATATTTAATGTTCAAATGGAATTCTTGCATATATGTGGACCATTTATGATGGTAATTGTTTTGCAACTTCCCCTATGTTTTCATAAACTGAAGAGGTCAGTGATCTGTGTGGATCATCATCTACTTCCCTAGAATATATTGTTTGCATTGTCAACGGGCCTACATGATAAAATACATTTATTTATCTTAGTTGGGGTGCCTTCTAACAATATCAAAGATTTTCTCACTGTGATAGGCCAATAGATGCTCTTTTTGAGTGAGGAATACACCAATAGCATAATTAGAGGCATTTTTCTCAATCTTAAATGACTATTGCAGGTCTAGAAAGGTGAGGACTAGTGTAGAGAAAAGGTGGTGTTTCAGTTCAATGAATGCCTTCTGTTGTGACTCGGACCAAAAATAATTTTCTTTTTCTCTACCCTTGGTAACTTGAATTAAGGGCCAAGTTATATGAGAGAACCCCAACATGAATCTTCAATAGAAATTAGTAAGGCATAAGAAGTTGCAAATATTTGTTAGAGTTGTCGCATCCGGCCAATCCCGAATGACTTGGATCTTAGTTGGAACCACATGCATGCCTTTTTCATTAATTATGTAGCCTATATATTGTACCTCGTCCATGAAAAAGGATAATTTCTGTAGGTTGGCACATAGCTTGTGCTACCGTAGGGTTTGAACGACTTGTCAAATATCTTGCAAGTTCTTTGTCCAAATATTGTTGAATATGAAGAAATCATCTAGATATAAAGTCATGAACGAGTTGGTGAAATGCTGCAATATGCCATCTATCATCCTCATAAAATTTATGGGGGAATGTTTCAACCCGAAGGGCATGACCAACTACTAAAAAAGACCTTCCTTGGACTTGAAGTTTATCTTCCATACATCCATGGGTTCTATTGAAATTTAGTGATAGTAAGAATTCAAATTAATCTTGTTGAAATACTTATCCCCCTTGAGTTGGTCAACAAGGCCATCAATCCATGGCATCATGTATCTATTCTTGACTGTGATTTTGTTCAGTGCCCGAAAACCAATGAAAAGTATCGAACTCCCATATTTCTTTTGTAAGAGTAAAATTGTAATCCCATAAGGTGAGGAAGTTGTCCAGATGTTCCATTTTTGTAGAAAATCTTGGATTTGCTACTTGATTTCCTCGTTTTCTATAAGATATTTGTGGTATATTGATCCATTAGGAAGAGGTGAATCAGGGTTCACATCGATCAAATTCTTGACCTGATAGTGAAAAGGTACCCCTGCGGGTGAGGAGAAGATGTCCTTGTACTCTTCCATAACCTTATACACTTGCTTCTATTGCATGGAGGGGGAATTTTTGGAGACCATGTATGTGGCCACAATCTTCCCCTTACTTTCAGACTGAATCAGGAAGAAAACAATTTTCCTAGTCTGGGAGATGATCTTATTGCATTTCTTAGCATATATTAAAGAAATAACGGTGGGTTGGGCTACCTCCAATATCCTATATAGTCTTTTACCCAAAGTGATAATAACAGTATGAGGTCTAGACTCATACACAATGTTGGAACAGGGTCTCCTACAAGCTGCAAAATTGGTCCATTTTGTATATTTTTTATTATATTTAGTCTAACACAGGGGTTTTGGGGTGGGTAAAAGCCCATAATGCATTGTAAATGGGTCAAGGGTAGACCAAGAATCCGAAAACCATGGTTTGTGGACCATTGGATGCGTAGGCTAGAATAGTATAAGTAGTTGAACCTTTTTGAGTCGTAGGATAGATTTGGGAATAGAGATTGATGTTAAGTGTGAACTGATAGATCTGGTTAGGGTTGTTGGGAAGGACTCCTGCTACTGTGTGCATGGATATTCTCTGTCCCACTGTGTGCGGACCTTGCTGTTGTGTGCGAAGGTTGGGTTTTTGGGTATTGTAAGTAGAACTGAAGGATTAATGAATGCGGAAGTATTGTTGAATATCTGAATCTATCGGAATTACTGTGATGTGAATCTGTGATGTTTGGTTAATTATTATATAATGTTGTGTTATTGATTTAAGCTACGAACATACTTATGTCTCTTGTTTATGCTGCGATCTGGGTCTGTTCAGTTGTACTTCATATAAGAATATCTGGAATAGGTGCGTTATCGTTATATGAGTTCATGATTTGTTGATTACTGTGAATATCATTGCTGTTGCGCACGTGGATGCGGAGGGAATCCATAGATCTAGCCTCCGTGATATAAGATCTGGTCACTATAAGGCTGAATGAAGCTCTCCTTGACTTACCTACCCTCTCCCAAGGTGTGGAAACCTAGTTCTAGCACCCACCCATACTACTTTGGGTGAGACTTTGGCCTGCGCAAGCAGGTCACTGCCGAAAGGGCCAATAGTATAGGGGTTTGTTGGAAAACCTTGAACCTTTGAACCTGGGTCAGGACCCCTCGAGCCAACAAATGGTTCCGTTGCTGGGACCAGGAGAATTTTGAGAGAGGGAATGGGTAATGCTAAAGCCATACTAGAAACCTGAAAGAAAAGAAATTGATGAATGATTCGAACAACAAGTTCAGGAATTCGTAGTGAAAGAGAACTACAGTAAGAGGTTGACCACCGAGGAGTGGAAAAATAAGTATATTTTCATAGATATCTACGAGATCTTCTTTGTAACAATTGCGATTGAGCTCCAAGAGTGGCTTGCAAGGTTGGTCAAATTTCAGAAGTGTTGGAAGGACGAATGGGTCACATAGTGGACCCCCGAACTGATCCAGCAGTTAGAGAAGACTGATAACACCATCACTTGCACGGTGGACCACTGGGTGGGCAGTGTGCTAGGAGTGTTCGTGATAGAATTTTCCATCGATTAGTTTGTATCCTACTCTGAAGCACAACGAAGATTCTTCAAGGGTTTCTGGGGTAAGTTTCTGAAGACCTTACCATTGCTGATTAAGATATTACTGTGCGAAAAGAGTATCTTGTGTAGCCACACCAAATGAATGACCCCTGATATGGACGAAAGTACGACACGAAGTGGAAAGTACTATCGAAACAACCAAGAAGGAGACTTTCTACAGTCCGGTAAGGGAGGCAGCTATGCAGAGTCCTCCCAGCACATCACCTTCAAACCAGCATAGGAGTAAGAATTCACCTACACCTTTGCCACCACTGGAAGATGACATGGCTGCGCACATGAAGTTTCCGACCTTTACGGGTGTGGGGGATGAAGACATGGATCATTTTTGGTTTGTCACAGGATTGGTATGGACTGCGTAGAATGTAGCTAGTGATGCGATGAAGCGGGCATAACTATCCCTTGCCTTTGAAGGGAGAGCTTTGGACTGGTAAATGGGATACATTGGCCAGCATGCGAACGTGACCATTAAGGATATTAAGAACACTCTGAAGCAACAATTCAAGAAGCATAAGTCCTACTCTAAAATAGTGGTTGATCTAAAATATTTCAAGCAAGGGCCTTTTGAGTCTGTGTGGGAGGCCGATCAATGACTGAAGAAGGTGATTAGGGAAGGAGGATTTCAATATGATGATAGAAAACATACAGAATGGTTCATTGCTATGATGCTGCCTCACCTGCGCATACTTATGGGTCATCAAACGTTCGAATCATAGGAGAAAGCCTTGGAGGTTGCCATGAAATTAGAAGCCACGCCTTGAGACGAGACCCAGCTAGGCGTCCAACAGATCCAAGGGCAGCTAGAAGCAATACACGTGGAGATCTAGAACCTGCGAAAAGAGTGAGGAGCAGAGGCTAGCCCTGAAAGGTTGTGCATACGATGTAGGGTGAACGGTCATACCAAGGATAACTGTCCTCTATTAGTAGACTATATGCAGGCCGTGGGACCTAGCCTATTGCACCCAAGAGAAAGTGCAGGGCCAGGTGGGCAAGCATTGTGGTGCGATGATTGTCACATTGTAGGGCTGCATGACACAAACCACTGCCCTCGCCTTGCTGCGTATGTCCCATAGGTAAAAAATCAATGGTGCAGGTTCTGTAGATCGACAGGACATGATGAAAATAACTATCGAACATATGATTTGATGATCGATCGCGGAAAATTATATAGGGTATAATCAGACCTTGCGTTACTAAGGTCCCCTGCAGGCATAGGTGCCCCCCAGCTAGGGGAAGGGGGGAGGTCAAGGTGGAAGCGCAGGTTGGGGACGAGGGCAGCTAATCTGTTATAACTATGGAGAGGTCGGGCACTTTGCGAGAGACTGCTCGAATCCTACGAGGCAGTCCTACTGGTACTACAGACAGCTAGATCATGAGATAAAAGAATATCCAATATTGATAGCAAAAATGCAGGAGAAGCAGTCAACACCTACACAAAATGTGCAGAGGGTTAAGGCTAAGCTGTGAGGCAAAGATTTGAGCGTAAATGTCATAACACACAGTAGAATGGCCACCAGAGGACCTGGGGAGAAGGCTACGACTGAACCTTTGATCCGACAAGCTGTTATCAAACAAAAGGGTTTGGACCTAAGCAAGGACCAAGAAATATTTGTCCCAGCTTGCAAAGAATTTGCTAAGACAGAGGCATCTACACTTGTAAACCTTAAGGCGGACGAGGAGGCCAGGCCATTTTTACAGACATGTATGAAGCTGCTGCGCAACCCAATGGCTGTAGAGAATCTGCAGGCATTGATAGATAGCTGCGCAACACGACCTAGCCTACCTCCAGAAATCAAGGATGTGCACAAACTATACAGATATAAGAAACGCACTAGTAGGGAGATGTAGTTGACTGCGCAAATCAGTGATTATGAGATGGATCAGGCTATTTTGGACCTAGGGTTAGATGCGAATGTATTACGTAAACAGACTTGGCAATGAATGGGAGAACTTAAGTTGGAATGGTCCACTATCCAGCTGCGCATGGCTAATCAGCAAAATATTATACCCTTGGAAAGACGATGCATCGTGTGATATTGCTGGAGAAGCGTTCAGTGGACTTTGAGGTACTGAGATCGTAGAAGATGTTGACCCTTATCCTACACTCTCCAGGCTTGGGATTGGGCTAGCTGATATAGATATCATTAATTCTGAAGAAGAGAAGCATGGTGTTTGAGAATAATGGTACAAGGGTGATAGTGCCATTAGATCCTGCGGAAGGCGAATGATACACTGAGTCGGTGCGTGACGAAGAGGATTTGGATCATATTTATAAGATGACTGCGTGGGATGAGGATTGGATTAACCCCACAACTGATGGTGTAGTCTGCTAGGAAAAGGATAGTGAATGTTTCTCTAACTCCAATTGGGAGATAGAGAACTGGAAAAATTGGTTACATGATGTCTCTGCACTACGATGCCTTCGAGTCATAAAGGAATTCCGATGCATTTCCTTAGAGGTAAGAGACTTACCCTATTTTGATGGTTCTGGTACTATTAAGGAATTTTTACAAGAATTCGAAGCTGAGGTTCCACGAGAATGAAGGTTATGGGCCCTTAAGCTGGCCATGTGTGGAACACCTACGCGCTAGTGGGAGACACATGAGGAAGCGTTCCATGAGTGGGAGGATTGTCGGGGCATGATGCTCCTGCGATTTGAGACTCCGGTGGAGGTATGGGTCGAGACGTTCCTTGGCCAGTGGACCCGCAGAAACACTTGGTTGCATGGAGAAAGACATGGGGTGAACAACTACAAAATAATGGGTCCACTTATTCATTCATTTTTTGGGTCCAATCCCTACTGCATGGTACCTGGATGCGGATCTACATCAACGCACCTGCCATTAGGAAACTATGAAGGATAACTTCATAGAAACATTCAGACTGATAGGGGGTTCCGAGGTGCTTGAAGAAGCTCTGTAGGACATAGATACATTTGTGTTTGGAAAATATGATGCTCTGAATATTACAGAAGAGCCAACTTGGGAATCCCAGATGTAGGATATTGTTGACTACAGTAGCTTGGCGAGGGAGGAAGGTGAAGATGATTCGCGGTCTATCTCTATCCCAGAGTCAGAAGGGGAGTGCGTCATTGCAGGACCCCCACTATGAGAGGTAGATGTCACTAAGCCTCTCAAGCTACGCGAAGTCAACATTGGGATGAAACAGCACCCTAAGTTGGCTAAGATTGGGGATTATTGGAATGAGGACATAGTAGGCAAAGTGGCCGAGCTACGCACAGAATACCTTGTTCTCGATAAAGTTTTCAGAGCTAAAATGGATCACAGGAGACTTAGGGGTCATGCATATCACTCTCAAACCGGATCCGTGTCCTGTGAAGCAACGACCCTATAGGCTGAACCCCAAGTATAAGCAAAAGGTCAAGGAAGAAATTGATAAAATGATAGTTGTAGGTATCATCGAGCTTGTTGAAAAATCCGACTGGGTCAGTCCGATGGTGGTTCAAGAGAAAAATACTAAGGGGGAGATTCAAATCTACATGGATCTGCGCAAGTTGAACGATGCTTGTGTCCATGACCCATTCCCTACACCATTATCAGATGAAATTTTGGATAGCATGGGCGGCCAGGAAGCATACTCTTTCACGGATGGATTCTTAGGATACCATCAGATCAGGATTGCACCTGAGGATCACAGCAAAACCACGTTCGCCACTAAGTGGGGATTTGTTTAGTAAATTGTCATGTCTTTTGGTCTCAAGAATTGCCCTGCTATCTTCTCGCGGGTCGTCATCGCAGTATTCAAGGAATTCATCCACAAGTTCCTGGAGGTGTATTTTGATGATTGGACTATCTTCGGCCTGGTGAAGGCACACGTATCGAACCTGTGCATGATGTTGGATGCCTGCCAAAAGCACCAGATTTCCCTAAATATCAAGAAGTGTATCTTCTGCGTACCTTTTGGAATCTTGCTCAGCCACATAGTTTGTCGGCAAGGATTGATGGTAGACCCTGCCAAAATCGCAGTTATCATAAAATTTCTAGTACCAACAACGGAGAAGCAGCTACGCTCAATCCTTGGACACATGGGCTACTACAGGAAATTCATTCAAGGCTATGCATTGATTACGGACCCTATGGAAAAATTTCTTAAGAAAGATAGTTCATTCTTTTGGAATGATGACTGTCAACAGACCTTTGAATTACTTAAGGAAAAAATGGTCTCGGCGCCTATTCTCATCTTTCCCGATTGGGAAAAGGTATTTCATGTTCACGTCCCCGAGAGGACACTTCAAAATGTTCCCCATTATCTGTTAGGAGGACACTTCAAAATTTTCACCGACCATTCAACTTTGAAGTACCTGGTCAATAAGCCGGTGTTGGGAGGGAAAATCTGCCAATGGCTGCTACTATTTCAGGAATATGACTTTGAAATCATCGTCAAGCTGGGAAAGTTGAATGCTGGGCCAAACCACTTGTCCCGAATAGATAGTGGCGAAGAGCCAACCAACTTGGAGGATGTATTTCTTGGTGCACAGCTCTTTTCTATTAAAGTAGTGGATGCACACTTTGCAGATATCATTGAGTTCTTAACTACCGGGGTGGCGCCTCCAGAGTACTCAATACAACAAAAGAAAGAGCTAGTCACCCGGGTAGCGGATTTTACCATCATCGCAGGTCATTTATATAACATGGGAGCTAATGAAGTGTTGTGGCGATATGTTTTGGACCATGACGGAATAGCAGGAGGTCACTACACAGGAAAAGCAACGATGCAAAAGATCTTGAGAGCTGGGTTATGGTGGCCAACCCTGCATAGTGACGCCACGACTATTGTAAAGCCTGTGATACGTGCCAACGAACATGAAGGCCTTCTCACAGAGATGAAATTCCCCTTCAACTGCAAATGGATCTACAAGTATTTGATAAATGGGCCATTGATTTTGTCGAACCCATCAACCCGCCAGGAAAGAAGACGAGTGCCCATTACATTATTGCTACCATTGAGTATGTAACCCGGTGGGCCAAGGCACAAGCAGTAAAGGATTGTACTGCGAATACCACTACACATTTCATCTTTGAACAAATCTTGACCAGATTTGGCTGCCCAAAAATCCTCATGAGTGACAGAGGTACGCACTTTGTTAATGAAACAATCCAAGCTTTGACTGAGGAATTATAGATCCATCATGTAAAGAGCACACCATATCACGTGCAGGAAAATGGCGCGAATGAGGCTTTTAACAAAATATTGTAGTAGGCGCTGACAAAGGTTTGCAATGCCGATCACAATGATTTGGATGTACGCATCCCTCAGTTCTTTGGGCCTATCGAACGACCTGCAAAAATTTAACAAGAAAACCCCCTTCAGGATGGTCTACAGCAAGGAAGTCGTGATGCCCATGGAGTATATTATTCCTAGTTTGCGTATTTCCGATTTCACGAACATGGCAGAACCTGATATCATGCAGGAGCAATTAACATAGCTTATGGCTTTGGAGGAGGATCTGTTTCTGGGAAATTTTGCATCAGCAGGTTCAGAAGGCCTGCGATAAAGCCTGACATGATCGACATATTCGCCAAAAAACGTTCACGGAAGGTGAATTGGTCCTCTTATATGATAGCTAGTTTTCCAAACATCCAGGGAAGTTCCAATAGCATTGGCTTGGTCCCTACACAGTTACAAAAATGATGAATGGCAGAGCTGTTAGGCTAGCTACCCTGCGCGGTGATATGTTACCAGGCTATGTCAATGGAAGTCGGCTAAAACCATATCGGATAAAGTGACTATATGGCCAGAATGGCTGCACAGGTGTAGGTGAAGAACCTACCACCGCAATGACTTGGGACAAGTCACAAGATTGTGTTGGGGGACTGTTGGAATAGGGTCTCCTACAAGCTATGAAACTGGTCCATTTTGTATATTTTTTATTATATTTAGTCTAATGCAGGGGTTTTGGGGTGGTTCAAAGCCCCTAATGCATTGTAAATGGGTCAAGGGTAGACCAAGAATCTACAAACCACAGTTTGCGAACCACTGGATGTGTTGTTGAGATTCAACAAGATGATGAGCTTAGTGAAAAGAGTCGCCTTCACTAAGTGGGCCCATAGGCTATTTTTGACGCAAGTCTATTTTTAGACATGTCGATCATATTCTATGAGTTGCAGGATGCTATTTGTGGATGGTTGGTCAAGTTGGAAAAATATATGGACTTCTATTTTTAGACATATTGGGCGGAATCTATTTTTAGATTGCCAGTCTAAAAATAGATATGTCGAATATTATTAGCTCTTAATAATATTTGGACTACAAACATTATCTTATTCTCTTGGAGCACTTCAGTTAAGTGCACAGATGTGGCACAGGAGCTGACAGAAGGAATTACGCTATTCCTGAGGGTTAAGTGGAGCTATTGCATGGAGACTTCAGTTAGAACTCATGTGACAGAGTTTGGTGGAGTTAGTAGAAGTAGTTGATGGAGTTGTGTTCAGTTTAACTCAGTTAGACACAGTTGAGCTAGTTGTATCTAGTCTAACTGATTGATACACTAGTGAGAGTGGTGTGAATTAATTATTAATTAATTCACTAAATATTAACTCATTAATCAACTGAAGAATACATCAGTTAACTATAGTGCATGGACAGTTTTAGTGGAGACCAGTGGAGAGATAGGTGAAAGGGCAAGATGACTATCAGTTGTGACTATAGTGATGCATTGATTGCATCCAACACTTAGTAGAGATGCCAATGAGGATTGCGCAGTGCAAGTTAGGTGGATTCGAGTTCATTCAGAGCCATTCTTCAGCAGGGATTACGCAGTAGAGGTAGGCTAGCAGGTGGCAGAGATCGGTGCATGGATTTGCCAGATCAGGACCTGATTAGTGTGTAGCGATTGTATTGTACTGAGAGCTTTATATGATCAGCTTTGTATGAGGATTATTACATGATATCTATGACAAATATTATATACAGATAGTTGGGGTATTTCGCTTCAGGCTTTCCCGTTAAAACACTGTGTTAATGTGTGTGAATTTTTATGGTTTCATGTGTGCTTTGCAATTGATTTAATTTCCGCATGTGATGATCAATGGTGGAATAGATTATGTATTGTGCATGAAGTCAAATAGTGTATGATCAGGAGAATCTTGGATATATAGCATTAGTTATATAATTTCTACATGGTGTGAGAGAGATATTGATCATAGCAATTTCAATTATTTCATTGAGACGGTTGAGTTTTGTGCTTGGTGGAATTCGAATTTCTTTGCAATGTTTTCACAGTGTCAGAGATTGAGATGTCTTTCAACGGTTGCGTTGGAGTATGCCCTTGAGGCGACTCAGATATATTGCATGGAAGGATAGGATGGGCTGATCTTGGAGGATAATGGGTTGAAGGGTTCATATGCGAGGAAATTTAAAACTGCTTCTAGCATTGCCGCACTTGACGAATGGAAAGAAGACAAAAAAAGTCGAAGGATTCTATTGGAAGGTGTGAAGGATCACATAGTGTCTGGCCTTCATGATAAAGCTTCTCCATTCTTGATGTGGAAAGCTTGGAACTTTCAAGCAAGCGAGAGAGGAGATTCTTAACAAAGACAAGCTCGGGAAAATAAAAATGGAGAAGGGCAACAGTATACCCAAGTACCTCACGAAGTTTTTCCAATGCAGGGATGAGCTAGGAAGTGTCGGGGTTACTGTATATGAAGAGGACTTGGTGAGCTTGGCTCTCCTTGAGCTTTCGAAGAGTTGGCATTCCTACGAGGACTCTGTCAATGGTCGGGAGAAACTGCCAGGATGGGAGCGACTTTGGTCGGATCTTGTGCAGGAGGAGATAAGGCAGGGTACCAGGGATGGATCTTCATCGAAGAATGAAGATGAAGAAAATTTCACTTTGGCTGCCAAAGCAAGGAAGGGGAAGAGTAAGAAAAATACTTCTCAATCTGATGTGAAAGGCAAGAAGCAGGACATGTCCAAGGTGAAGTACTTTCAATGTCACCAACACGGACATTACGCCACTAATTGTCCATAGAAGAAGAAAAATAAGCAGGTTGTTGTGACTGACAACAACCCCCCTTTTTATTTAGTATTATCACTAATACTAAATAAATGGGGACCCTTAGTCAAAAAAATTAAAAAATCGATTAGTGCTTGTATTTCCTTTTTCAATAAAACTTACTATCATAAACTTAGGAGAATATCCCTTGAAAAATCTAAAAACTTAAGTTTTATGATAGGATAGAATAAAATCATTCTTTAAAGAAATATCGCATCGGATGAAAGTAATGAAAACCTCCTTACAAGCAGAATTCTAAGATTGCGAGATGCGATATTAAACTACGCATTAAAAGAACATTCATCCCATCGCATGCTTCAAATGTCATATGTTACGCTGAAAATCTCAAAACCGCCGATATGCGATGGCATATATCGCAAATCGCATTTCGCAGAAAAACACATTAATGGAGATTTTTCATTTGCTGCGATCCAACTATTTTGTGATATTGTGATATTGCGGTATTGTGATATTGCAATTTTACGAGATTGCGAACTGCGATATTTCGATTTTGCGATATTGCTAAGCAAATCGCAAATCGCCTTATTGCAAATATTTAAGGCTCATTATAAGAAAAAAAATCTTTCCATAAACTGAGACCTGATTATGCGCTTTAATGTTAATCAATGAATTGGTTGTCAATCATTAATGAAATATGGTTTCGTTCTGATCGAAGAGCTATTTCACGTAAGGTGGTATATTTTATACGTCTTCAGCATTTAAAACTTTCCCGTCATCTTTTTCTTATCATTATTCTCACTTAATTCGTAAACTGCAGGAGCGAAGAACAGAAAACTATACAAAGAAATATTCAGGGTATTATGGGAAAGAAAGACAAGACTCTGAATTATAAAGACAAAGAAATTACGCCCTTGTATACAGACACCGCCTGTAACAAAGATGCTGGTATTACTACTTGGGAAGGCATGTATAATCTACTTGAGGAAGAGAACCCCATAATAATGGAGGTTACAGCTACTGCAGGCTCACATGGGTCTTCTGATGCGTCCATTACAGAGCTAGCTTGCTCATTCTTGCACCGGATAGTGGCAAGGCCCAAAATTCTTCCAAACACGGATATGGTTAAATGGGTACTGGATAGCACTGATATTACAAACAGACAGTTTAAGACTCAAGGTCAAGAACTCATCGGCTCATTTACTCCACAAGATTTGAGACTCATGTATCATTCGCCGGAGCCACAGGCGACTTATAACAAATAGTTCATGGAGAAGTTTGCTAAAGAAAATGAAAACTTGGCAGAATGCACCAAGAGTACAGTCGAGGAGGTGTTTGGTCAATTTAGTGTGTCCTAAATTGCTACATTAATTTATCAATCCGGGATTTGTAAGCTGATGCAGTGTGGCGCACCATATGTGCAAGATAACCTATCTCTTACTTTTTGTCGTTTTTGGATTTTTATGAAATTATAAAAGACAAGTATGGAGACAAATATCCAAGACAATGATGTCCTTCTAATGATTTTCCAAACTTCAAAAGAATTTTAAAACACACAATGACAAAATTAATTCTTCAAATAAAATGAAATTGCATCACTATTCTAGTCAAACAAACAGTAAACTATTGATCATGAAACTCATTATCCTTGCTGCTGTCCAAATACAAAAGAAACTATGCTTAAAGAAATCCAAGAGTTGCAACAAAGTAAATCTAAATCAAATTACATCAACTTATATTCTGATCCCTCACCATTAGTCTAGCTATTGCTTTCGGAGGTAACCATAAACAACTTGAGCAACCTGATATCTAATTTGCAGAAAAAGAAACTAATATCAAACCACACACTCATACTTCAATCCCTCACCATTAGTCCAGCTATGGCTTTAAGATGTTGAAAATGACATGGCCAATTTAATATTTCTTATGATAGCTTAATATCAAACTACACACTCGTACTTCAATCCCTCACCAGTAGTCTAGCTATGGCTTTCGGAGGTAACTGAAAATGACATGAGCAATTTAATATTTCTAACTTGCATAAAGTAAACTAATATCAAACTACACACTCATACTTCAATCCCTCACCATTAGTCCAGCTATGGTTTTCAGAGGTAACTGAAAATGACATGAGCAATTTAATATATCTAAATCTAACTACTGAAGCAAATGTTACAAAAACTAAGAAAAATAAATTAGCAGAAGGACAATATTGATTCCATGTCATTAGTCATTATAAAAAAGATGTGCAAGTGCAGGCTGCCCTATTGTGTCTGAAACAGAAACCTTTGATCAGTTAACCACAACATAAAACATGAAAGATTATGAATGAGAAGTAAAATGTAAAGCATGAAAGATTATGAACAGAGATGAAGCATAAATACCATGAAAGATGCAATGTCTAAACACGTTAATGACTTATGGCACAATGAACTTAAAGAAATAAAACAAGAAACTATACAGTAATGCACAAAACCTTAGCGTGTGCAGGGGCCCTCTGCACCAGCCTCGGGCAACAGCCTTCAAATACTAATTACGCTTGGAAACAGAGTCATCTTATATATTAAAATGCAGTCATAATAGAGAAATGATATTACAGCACTGTGGCAACGCAATTACATTACAGAGCTATATGGAGGCTAACTATTATGCGTATAAAAACGCGTTATTTATAACAAAAGTGATAGAACTAATTCCCTAAAGTTTGTGCTGATAGAGACACGTGAACCATCACGTCCAGAGATCCAGCATCATGGCCGTGATGATTAGTAAATCTATGAAGAGTGGATGTTGAATTCGGCTTATGGAGCCGTGTACAGGTGTTGATGTGTCTCCCGTAAATTAGAAACGGTCATACAAATATTCACGTGATGAGAAACAAAGTCCACATCCTTAGTGGGACTCGGTTGACTTCCGCATCCCTTTGACCCTGACCTCCTTACTTTTTTTGCCCAGGAGTCAATAGGACCACGATCCATGTCCACATTCATTTACGACTTGCCCATGTGGCTCAAATTTCCTAGGAACTTTGCAACATAGACTTTCACAAATGGGCTGAAGTTGCAGTGCCCGAATGGCAAGATTCATGACTAAATGAGCAAAAATCTAAATCAAACGAGCGGACACAAAACATAGTTAAAAACCATTTAGATGCTCTTTTACAATTAATATGCAATGAATGTTGACAACTTAGAAGGTTCGGGTGAATGAAAAAGGTCTAGGAAAGATGTATGGAAAAGATGCAAGATTTGAGACTCAACATACCCCCATCAGGAAGGTGTCTGGGTATGTCCTCATGCAAACTAAAATTTGATAATCCCTTCCTCGCCCATATGCCTGACACTTCAAAATGACATCCAGCCCTCTCCTCTTCTTCCTTGGTGCCGCAAACATCCCGGGTTTCTTCATTAAGCATCTAAATTTGATATTAACCAATGCTCACAGAATCCTCTCTGCATTTCCTTTTCAATTTCTTATTCTTCTTCTCGCCATATTCCTGATGTAGCATGGTATTATCATGAATGATTTGTCCAAGTTTACTTTGTTCCTTCAATGTCTCATTTTCATTTTTGATGTGTCTATTTAAAAGCTCTAGCTCAAAGACTTCCCGTTTTAGTGATTGGACTAAATCATCCTCACCGTGTGAGGCCGAATGGACAAAGTACCGGACTCCGTAGTCGCTTTTTTCCAAAGATTTATATAATCATATACTTTGTCAGTTTTGGGGGTTATTTCAGTGTCATTTTTATTGGGTCATTCCCAAAATGCTTCTGAAGGAGAGTTATCTTCAAAATCTGCTGAGAAGGGCTCAGATCAACATCTTGTTGAGAATGGGATGGACTATGTTCAATGTCTCGACTGAGAATGAAATGAACCAGGTTCACTAACTCGACCGAGAGTGAGATGGACTATGGTCACCGTGGTTCGTATGTTTCTTCTCCCAACCAAAGAAATGGGGTCCCTTCATTTGCATTTTCCTCAATTTCCCCTTAACTGAACTTTCCTTCCGCCGGTGGGACCACGTCCTTTTGTTTTTGTTTTCCTTTCTCTCGTCTTCTTGGCCATAGATGATTGTTTTTGAAGATAAACTAATCTTTCGATAACACTCTCACATGATCTTCTTCTTCTAAAGAAGGCTTGATGTATAGCCCAATATTTTTTCTCTTTTCAGTGTTATTGGCTTCTTACCCTTGGTTTCTTTCTTCTTCCTCCTTTGGGATGTGCTCTCATCGCCTTTCAATTGTAGTAGTAGGAGTATTTGAATTTCATCATTTGTTCTCTTTCTCCTACCTCTTCTTGATGTGCTTCAGGAATTTCTTTGACAGGAGTAATTTCTGAGTTTCATCATTTATTCTTTTTCTCCTACTCCTTCTTGATGTATCTCAGAATTTTTGGAGGTTCCTCAAAGAAATTCTAATCAAAAATTGTTCCCATGTGTCCTTCTTCTCCTTTAACTCTTTTTCAATCAAAATTTTTACATGACTCGTGGTAATATAGATGTAGTTCTACATTCCAAATGCTTCGAACAATACAGAAATTTTCTTCAAACTATTTAATAGAAAAATATGGGAGATTGAGAGTTTGATTATCTAGAAAATTCATCAGCAATCTGGTATGGTACATATACATGGACCCAAAACGGCCTTCACAGGTAATGAATTTTTGAACAACTAGCAAAGAAAGTAGCCCATTCCTCTTTCAATGCATGAACATGAATTCCTCTTTTAAAAATAGTTATGTCCATACTCATTTCCTGTAAGATTGTTCTCCAGGCTTCATCAATAATGCTTTTATTTTTAAAACTAACGCTTCACCTCTTGAGGAAGTTCCGTGGTAGTTGGCGTATGCCTGCTTCATCGTAAACTTAAGGTTCTGGTTCTCTACTTCAAAGTTATCGAATCACCTTGCAAATGCTTTTGTCACTTCTTTATGATAACCTCTAAACTTTTGGATAAACTGCAACCTACTTACTTTCTTCAATATATCCCTTTACTTGCGTATATCCCTCCATGAATTTAGGTCCTTTCCTTTGTCTCCGCTTTCTCTTAGCAATTTACCCATTCCTTCTTTCTCGCTCTTCAAAATTTTGCCCGCGTGAGGGTTCAATGGAAGTAGAACGGCTGAATGCACGGAAATGAGCACAATGCCCGTAGGTAAATATCGAAAGTGGGTGAAGGTCAGTGTTGTAGCTTAACAGAGAACAAAATGGTGTGAGTGTAAATAGAGAGGGGTTTCGTGAGCACGGTAAAGACATGGTTTCGAGATTAACAAAACAATAGAGGAGCAGAACACATCCCAGTGGGGCAGTTGTTTTGAATTAGGTGGCTGCCAAATAATGTGAGCACGTTTAACAACGGCTATGGATTTATGCTACTGTGAGTCTGTGGTCAAATCAACTATGTCTCATTGTCACCGATGGAATATCGGAGTATGAGTGAAGATCGGGGGTTTAATTATGGAACCGTTTGAGAATGAATGCGGGAGGATCATATGGAGATCGTGAAAGGGTTACGTAGAATTTGTCAATATAATCATTTCACATAATGGATGGAGCTTATGGTTTATAACTATATAAATGTGCTTTTCAATGCTATTTGAAATGAATTTTACTCATACCTTGGAATCTTTGCTTCCTTGGTCTTCAATTAGTTGCTCTTCATTGGTATCTTGAATGCTCCATGTCTTCATTTTTTTGTCCTCTCACCCGCATTTAATTTCATGATTATGGAAATAACATCTCGGGTCAGACAGTTTTGAAAACAGAGTTGTAGCCGCGGAATCCGCTTCGTCGCGGAACCGGTGTCAAGCAGAAACCGGTGTCACTGTATTAAGTGAAATCGTATGTCAGCTCGTTAAACCGACACAACCTATTATTTTGGTGAATGGAAATGAACTGATGACAAATGACTAGATGGAAATGGTCATGGAAAATAATTTTATTGGTGAAAATGTGGAATGAAATAGACAAAAAATGAAGTGGGAATGGAGTGAAATGAAGTGAAATGAAGTGGAATGGAATGGAGTGGGTGGGTCACAAAACTTGTGAAATGAAAAGAGAGATTTTTTTTTGGAAAATATAGAGTGTCGTGTGTCTCCCGATTTTTCAATTTATATTTTCGTATAAGACTGCCAATCAATGATTGGTTTTCGTGCTTATACAATTTTTTTTTTTTTTTTTTTTTTTTTTTAACCGAAAAGAACAAAAGCTAGGCCGGTGGAGAAGAAGAATTCCTTTTCCGTACCAAATCACTAGAATTTTTCTTTGAATTTTTGACAAAATCCTCTTTGAGAGTATTATGATAAACTTTCAATCATGGCCATTCACAATAAGAGGAGTTTGAAAATCAATGGTCTTGATCTTACCACTCCATTGCTAAAGATCTTGTCAATCTCATATGGCCCAAGCCAATGAGTCTAAATTTTCCTTGAAAATCTTTAAACTTGGAATCAATAACAATGCCTACCCTCCTTTAAAACTTCTCTTTCTCTTTGATGTACTTGTCATGCCATTTAGCTCTTTGATATTGAACTAGATCGGGCTCTTAAATTGCCTCTTGTCTGATCTCATCTAGCTCATTCAATTGCTCCATTCTATGCTTTTGGGCTTCGATAAGTCCATCCCCAACTAAACTCGCTTATCTTGAAGGTCTTGACTTGGAACTCAATGGGGAGCAAGACTTCTTTCCCATAAACAAGTTCATAGAGAATGTCCCTATGTTGTATTTCTCCATGTAGTTCTCAGAGTCTTTAAGGCTTCATGAAGCCTTTCTCAAGCCTAATCTCTTCTATGTAGATGAACAGTTTTGGTGGTGATACTTTCAAGAACTTTGTTTTTGGACTCCATCAATTATCTTTTCTTGCGGATGGTAAGGAGTAGATCTTCCGTGCTTGATTTTGTATTTTCCATCAATTTCTCCACCAAGTTGATGTGAATTGGCTTTGATCTGTCACAATTTCCTCTTGAACACCAAAGCGAGTAAAATATCCTCATAAAGAAAATGAACAACCGAATTTTCAGTAGCAAACATACTTCAATAAGCCAGGTTTCTCACTCATTTAGTAACATAATCGGCATAAACCAATATATACTCTTTGCTTAGATGGTGGATTAATAGGTCCAATGAAATCTGAAGCCCATTTTTCAAAGGGTTCAATGAGTACCTGTGGTTGCAGTGGTATTTCAGATTTGAAAGGTAGGTTTCCTACTCTTTGGCAAACTTCATCACACCTTTTGACATATTGTTTTGCATCTTTGAAGAGGGAAGGCCAATATCCTAAAGAGAGGATTTTATAGGCCATCCTTTTTCCGAAAAGTGTCCGCCGCATGGTTCATCATGACATGCCTTAAGAATATCGTGTATTTCATCTTCCCTCACATCTTCTGATCACAAGATCCGGCCCCCGTTTTAAACAATTCGTTAGAAATCCATGAATATTTTGAAATTTCCCGAATAATTTTTCGTTTTCACTGAAATAATGTGAAGGCAAGCCTCAGAACTAAATAGTTAGCAATATCCGCATACCAAGGAGTCTTAATAGTTAATGCGAAACAAGGTTCATCAAAGAAACTTATCCTCTACAGAGAATCTTCTTTAGTATTTGAATCCTAGACAAGAAATCAACTACCGTATTTTGTTTTCCCTGGGTCTATCCAACACAATAATATTGAATTCTTGCAAAAGTAAGAGCCATCTTGTCACTCGCCATTAGTAACAGTTTGTTCATTAAATATCTAATTGCAGAATGGTTAGTATGAGAATGTTTCATAGCCTGGTTATGTAATGTCTAAACTTATTAATTAAGGAACAACAGCTAAAAACTCTTTTTCAAATACAAGATAGTTCAACTCGTGGGAGTCAAATTTTACCATAATAAATGGCATAAGGAACTAAATCTGGCCCAACACAACTCCTAGAGCTGTATCTCGCTATCCGTAGAAATATGGAAAGGGAGTTTCTAATTTGGTCCTCTCAAGATAGGTGCTTTAGATATTCTTGTTTTCAAAGTTTCAAAGGCTGATTGACAATTAGGATCCCATTTAAATTCATAGTCTTTTGTAAGAAATTTGAAGAGTGGAGATGCTATTTTAGTGAAGTTTTTTATAAATCTTCTATAGCAACCAAAGGAATCCTAGAAAACTTCTAACATCTCTTCGTACAATTTGGAATAGGTAACTTGGAGATGACTTCAACTTTTGATCTATCAACCTTAATCCCATCCCCCGAAATATGAGGTCCTAAAACAATCCCTTCAGTGAACATCATAAAGCATTTTTTCGTGGCTTAATGAAAGGTTTGTTTCTTTACATCTTATAAGAACTTTTTCCAAATTTTCTAATGCCTCTTCAAATGAATTACATAAACCGTAAAATCATCCATATAAACCTCTACACAATCATGGATTAGATTAGAACAATTCCTAAGAATGTTTTTGGAATGGGAGCAGGTGCATTACATAACCCAAAAGGAAGTACCAATAGCAAAATTTCCCCATGGACAAGTAAATGTGGTCTTATCTTGATCTTCTGTGCAAGCACTCGAATTTGATTATAGCCACTAAAACTATCCAAAAATGAAAAGTACTTTTTACCGCTAATGTATCTAATACCTGATTGATAAAAGGAAAAGGAAAGTGATCCTTTAATTTTGCTTTATTCAATTTTAATCAATGCATACCCTCCATTTACTCATTCTTTTGCATCTAACCAAAGGAGAAACTCCATCATTATCCAAATTGATAAATGAAGTTTACATTGAGTAGTTTTTGGAGCTCTTCTTTCACTATCTCCCTAAGATTTGGATTCATCCTTCTTGAGGTTGTCCGATTGGTCTACCTTTTTCTTCTCAATATAGATATGATGGATGCAAGTCTTAGGATCAATAATTCTCATGTCAAGATACTCCCATGCAAATGCAATAGAATGTTTTAATATTTTTGTTAGTTCTT
Source organism: Pinus albicaulis (assembly GCA_034641835.2). Lineage (NCBI taxonomy): Eukaryota > Viridiplantae > Streptophyta > Pinopsida > Pinales > Pinaceae > Pinus > Pinus albicaulis. Next base: position 267,721,786 of record CM076572.1, on the reverse strand, counting down.
CTTGTTGTGACTTTTCCAAATGTTTGTTGATATACACGTTTTTCCTTGAAAAAATCTCATGAACTACCAAACTCTTCCATAGAGTAAAGAGACATTTGTCTTCATGATAAATATTCTATGTTAGATTCCAACCGAAATTGTGTGGGTTCATATTCAAGATATCCCAAAATTTTCTAATGTGTTCGTAATTTGACTATCCTCAATTACTTCTAAATGGTAAAGATAAAGCAGAGTGTCCTCATCATCGACCCATTCATTGTCTCTACTTCGTAATTGATTTTGCCGGAGGATACAAATTGAATTTCTTGTCTAATTACCATTATAAATGTACATATCCCTCGCATCTACAACTAATAAAAGCATCAGCCGTGGCTAGCCAAGGTCTTCCTAAGATAAGTGGGTGCCCTCCTGATTACTCTTGGGAGTCAAAATCATAAAATCTACCGGATATTCAAGAATCTAAGGAGATCGAAATATCTTCTAATACACCATCCTGGTTAATTAATTGATCGATCCGCAAGTTGCAGTAGTAGGTGTAAAAAGAAGGTTAGGAAGTTTTAGTCGGTCCATAATCGTCTACTCATAATGTTGATAGCAGCCTCCTAAGTCAATCAATGTGTTTGGAATTTCTATCCCATTTATATGTGTCTTGACAATTGGACTTCCTAGATCTACATACTTCTCTCGCATGGTAATTTTTCCCATCATAATATCTCGCAATTTTTCTTACCAAAAAGTGGATTTTTTTTTTGGTGGTCTTTTTAGTTTCCTTCCCCGGGTCTTTTGAAACTCAACTCCTTATTGTTTTTTATTTTTTTTGCTAGAATAGGAATCTCTCGAATGGCTTGTAACAAGGAATCTTTTGATACAAAACATTCTTCAATTCAATAGAAAAATCATAGTTAGGCAACCAGATTTGTTTTTCCACCCCTTTGTCAATTTGTAGTCTTTCAGTGGAGGTGTAGATGAAGACAGTGTGCTACAACTATAGGAGTTGTGGGTAAGTAACTTTTCTTTTCTTTTTTGAATTTTTTAATTTTGAAGATATAAGCCTCAGAACTTTATTATCTGAAGAGAATCCTCTCGCAGGTATCTTGTTCTTTTTAAATATCTATAGAAGGTTTTTTCTAAAACTCTACCAACTGAAGCAACATCAATAGATAGGAACAATCATATAGGTAGGAACCATGTAAGTATTCTGGAGGATTTTTAGTTGTTAGGATTTGGCAATGGTCAGAAATGAAGTTGATTTTGAAGCCCTTTGTTGGTATGGGAGCATGAGTTGAGGATTTGGATTTTGTTGAGAAGGTTGTTGTTGTGGAAATGGAATGAAAGTTGTGGATTTGGGTTTGGAAGTTGTGGAGCTTGTTGATTTTGGAAAAGAGGAGATATTAGATAAATTGAGAAAAATCTCCCATAAGGATTTTGCATACCTTGTACCCATGGTCAGATATGGATTTTGATGTTGGGGCCAAGGCTGTTGCCAAGGATTCCACTTGGTGGGGTTTGAAAATCATGTGGTTGTTAAACCCTTGAGTTTGTTGTCCCTACAAGGTCTTTGCAACAAAACAAGTAGAGATTCTACTGAATTTGGGTCTTCTTTGAAAACAAATTTGAGTCCGTGAATTGAAGGACAATCCTTGATCTCATATCTTTCCGAGAAAAATCATACATGTTTCTACAACTTTGCATCCAAGGGACATTCCCTTAAAGCATGTTTCTTCCTACATTTCTAATAAAGATGGCTAAAGCATCTATTTCTGCTTTCTTGTTTTGGATTTTAAGGGTGTCTAGTTGTTCACTAAGGCTCCCTAAGATATTAGTTTTGAATTCATCAAGAATGTTACCAATCTGCCCTAGTTTCATCGATCCAATGGCAGACGAAAGAATTCATAAGAGAAGGATCCCTGTGCCCTTTTCCCGTTTTAGATTTTCCTCTCGAGAGATGGACATAGTTTCGTTATGTCATGAAAAGTTTGAGAAATGTCTCCTTTCCCCATCATGTTTAAAATATCTATCCATTCATCTCTAATGGCTTTTAATATGAGGGCTTTCAAGGTTTCATCATCTAAGTTGCTCATTTCTTGCTCTTTTCAAGTTGTATTGAAATATTTCAAGTAAGTCTTCCAAATTTTCATCTTCTCTTTTTGCATCATTTTGAATAATTTCATCCTTATGATTGGTAAGAGCATAACAGTCCAAGCATTCATCCAATATTTTTTGTTTCATATATCATTCCAAGTCCTAGTAGATTGAGTGTAAGCAAAGGACCCCATGAACCATTTCAAAGCAAAACTCTCCCTTCAAAGTTGAAGGAAATAGTTTGAGTTTTTGAGAGTCTTCTCCATATAGTCATAGGTTCGGCACACGACTTCAAAACTCAAACATAAATGTTTCGTGATCCTCACTGCAATCCAAAAGGGGAAGGATGATGGTGAGATATTTTTCTGCTGTTATATGAGTTTCCTCATCAATTATAGGGAATCAAAATTTATCTCCTTCCCTATTTCTTCCATTATTATCTTCACCATTGTTGTCTCCATTGTTTCCTCCTCCCTCTACCTCTACCTCCAAATCCATCTATTATTTCCTCTCCGCCATTATAGTTTCTTTAGAGTCCTTAAAGTCCTCTAGTTCTTCTATCAAGGAGGATGAGAGAGTCTCCTTCCTTTTCTAAATGAGATTTAGTAGGTGGTATAGGAGAATCCTCTAATCTCGCCGAATTTCGAATTCCAAAAATCTTAAGGCTAGGGTGATGGTGGCCGATTCTTGTTCATGCCTCAAGAATATGGAGTTGTAAAAATCGAACTCTTGGGTTTTAGCTATAAACCTTCCCCAGAATCTCTTGCTCTATGCATGTCATTTTTTTATTTTTTATTTAAAAATAAAATAAAATTGGGCTAATAATTCTCTTTCTGATCTTCCAGGTCACACTAGGTGCAAGAAGAGAGCATACTTAAGAAATTACTAAACCAATAACTCTCTTTTCTGATCCTCCATATCACACTAGGTGCAAGAGGAGAGCATACTTCAAGAAGTTATCAAGTTTTCCTCTTTATTATTTTGTTTTTCTTTAAGAAATTGGCTACCTAGTTACACTTCCCCAAAGAACGGCGCCAAATGTTTGGTCAATTTAGTGTGTCCTAAATTGGCGCATTAATTTATCAATCCGGATTCTTAAGTTGATGAAGTGCGGCGCCTATGTGCAAGATAACCTATTTTAAATTTGTCGCTGGTTTTCTAATGTGAGATGGAAATTCTAAAATAAAAACAAGTATGGTTATGATTTTTCAAGGAAATGATATCCTCTAAGTAATGATTTACCAACTTGAAAATTAAAAAAGGAATTTAAAACATACAATGACAAAACTTGAAAGGAAATGAAAAATGTGGCTATTGAAATGAAAATGTGGCCGCTAGTCTAATAAATCAAACAAGAACTATTGAGTATGAAAACCAAACTATCCTTGTCTCTGCCTAAAAACACAAAAGAAACTATAATCAAAGAAATCCAAAAGTTGCAACAAAGTAAATCTAAATCAAATTACATCAACTTATCTTCTGATCCCTCATCATTAGTCCAAACGTATGATTTTCGGAGGTAACCATAAACAACTTGAGTAACTATACCTAACTTGCGTAAAGTAAACTAATATCAAACTACACATTCATAATTCAATCCCCACCATCGGGATCTGGGCTTGTATTGTGAGGTAAATCAAGATGTCATGAGCAATTTAATATATCTAATCCTGCGTAGTAAACTAATATCAAACTACACATTCATAATTCAATCCTCACCATCAGTCCACTCGCCGCTTTGAGGTGAATCAAGATGTTATGAGCAATTTAATATATCTAACTTGCAGAAAGTAACTAATATCAAACTACATTCATAATTCAATCCTCACCATCACCTAAATTGCGGGTTTATATAAATCAAGATGTTATGAGCAATTTAATATATCTAAATCTAACTATCACAAATGAGCAAAACCGAAATAAACAAAGCAAGATCGAAATTAAACAAAAACTAAGAAAAGAAAATTAGCAACAGAATAATATTAATTCCATGTCATTAGTCAAAAAGTTATGCAAATTCCCGGCCGCCTATTTATAACCCGAAACAAGAACACTGATCGCTAACAATAACATAAACATGAAAGACAAAAGTAAAATGTAAAGCATGAAAGTTTATAAACGTAAATGAAGCATATATACCATGAAAGATGCAATGTATAAACACATGAATGAATTATGGCAATGTTGAGCTTAAAGAAATAAAACAAGAACTATACAATAATGCAATAACCCCGTGTGCAGGGCCCTACACCACTTTGCAACAGACTTCAAGTATGAATTACGCTTTGAAACAAGAGTCTCTTTATATATTAAAATGCAACATAACATAAAGGTATATTACGTACACAAGGCAACGTAATTATATTACGTAGCCATTCAAGCTAATGGAGACTAACAAGAGACTAACGAATATGCGTAGTAAACGAGTTATTTATAACAAAGGTAATATAACTAATTCTCGAAGTTTATGCTGATGGAGAACACGTAAACTATTACGTCCAAAGATCTAGGATCATGGCCACGTTGGAGAGTAAATCTATGCAGTAGGATGTTTGAATCGTTTATGGAGCCATGTACAGGTGTTTATTTGTCTTCCTGCATTCAGAATCATTATATAAATCTCCACGTGACGAGAACATAGTCCTGCTCACCGTGACTCCTATGGTTGACTTCCACTTGGCCACCCTTGACCGTAGCCTTTAGATGAATTTTCTCGAGCCAATAGGACACGATCCATGTCCACATCATTTCTCATTTGCCCATGTGGCCTGCTTTACCTTAGGACACCCGTAACATGAGTTTCACAAAACGGCCGCGGAAAGTTAAAAAAGAATCGCGGAAAGTGGCAAGATTCCGTGCCTAAATGAGAAAAATCTAAATCAAACAAGCTAGACACAAAATATAGTTAAAAACCATGTTAGATGCTCTTTGCAATTAATATACAATGATATTGACAACTGGGAGGTTCGTGAATGAAAAGGTCTAGAAAGATGTATGGAAAAGATGCAAACATTTCCGAGACTCAACACCACGCTCGTGGGACCAACATGGGACATGCAAACATTCAAGACATTGGTTATTGCCGCAATATCATGATCGAAGAAGGTGAAGACAACCCGTATAATATCTCTATTCCAGAATCCGAGGGTAATCGCGTTGTTACAAGACCTTCACTACACATGGTGGACGTAACAAAACTCTAAAGCTCCGAGAAGTTACTGGAATGGAAGCCCAGCCCAAATTAGCTAAGATTGGTGACTATTGGGATAATGACACTACAAGAAGGGTGGTTGAATTGCTTGTCGACACGATCTATTCCCAACAAATTTTTTAACTCAAAGGAATCATTGGGGATTTGGGGGTTATGCACATCACTTGCCAAACCCGATGCTCGACCCATAAAGTAGTGGTCTTTAATTATTGAACCCTAAGTATAAACAAGGTTAAGGAGGAAATTCACAAGATGCTCACCGCCGGTATTATAGAGCCGTAGAACAATTGACTCGGTGAGCCCCATGGTTGTCCAGAAAACTAAGGAGAAATTCAGATCCGTATAGACCTACGCAAGCAAATGACACATGCGTACATGACCCTTTCCTAAGACCTTTTCTAATGAACACTGATAGTGTAGGTGGCCAAGAGGTGTATTCGTTTATGGATGGGTTCTCCATCTACCATCGCATACGCATTGCTCCCGAAGACCGTAGTAAGACTACTTTTGCTACGTGAATGGGATCCTTTCATATATTGTGATGCCATTTGGACTCAAGAATGCTCCCGCTTATCTTCGTGTCATTGCAATGTTCAAGGAATTCATCCACAAGTTTTTAGAAGTCTACTTCGACGACTAGACTGCTCTTCGGCTTAGATGCACAACACATATTTAGAATCTCGCGCTTAATGTTGACGCCCGCCGCAAGCACCAAATTTCCCTCAATATCAAGAAATGTATCTTCTATGTACCCTTCGAGATTGTACTTGGGCATATCGTCTGCCAACAAGGAATGATGGTGGATCCCGCCAAAATTGTTGTCATCATTAACTGCTATCCCAAAACCAAAGTAACCTACACCAATTTTCTATTGTGTGCTACTATCAAAAAGTTCATTCGTGGGTACGCATTGATTACGACACCTTTGGAGAAGTCGCTTAAGAAGGATGTCTCATTTTTTTGGGACAAATGAACAATGTCATCAAATCTGGTTACTCAAAGAAAAAATGGTCTTCAAGCAACTTATTCTCATTTTTCCTAATTGGACGAAGGAATTCCATGTTCATGTAGATGCCTCTCTATAATCGCTTTAGAGCGGTCCTTATGAAAACAAGTGAAGGGGGAAATTGACTTCATCCGATCACATTCGCTAGCCGAAAATCAAATGCAGCGCAATTATGCTACGACGGAAAGGGAAGGGTTGGCCATGGTCTATGCATTTCAAATGTATCGACACTACTTGCTCGGGGGTCACTTCCCAAAATGTATACCGATCATTCAACTTTAAAATAATTAGTGAATAAGCCTACAAGGGGGGGGGGAGATCCGCCGATGGTTGCCGCTATTCCAAGAATACAACTTTAAGATCATAGTTAAACTGCAAGCCGAATGTTGGACTAGATCACCTATCGCATCGCCACAAATGAAGAACCTACTAACTTCTGAAGGAAAGCCTCGCTGTGCACATAGTTGTTCACCATTACAGTCACGACGTGCACTTTGTTGATATCATACGCTTCCCGACTATCGTGTGGGGCACCTACCAACTATTATTTGAAACTAAAGAAGGGGCTGGTCACACGGCGACTAATTTTACCATCATTGCAGTGTCAATTGTATAAAATGGGTGTTGACAGTTTTTACTACGAGACACGCCTGACCACGAACGACAAGCCATCTTGGCGAAGCTCATGATGGAATCACAGGGGGCACTATGCCAACAAAGCAACAAGGTAATAAGATTTTACGCTCTGCCATGGTGGTCTACTTTCCATCGTGACTCTGCATGATTATCAAGTAGCCCGCAATACATGTCAACGAACGAGAAGAATGTCACGACGAGATGAGATTCCCTACAACCGCAAATGGCCCTACGTCCTTCGATAAATGGGCCATCAATTTTTTCGGACCTATTAATCCTCCCGGGAAGAAAACAAAGCCCGCTTATATAATTACAGCCACATATTATGTGAATAGATGGGTTGAAGTCCAAGCAAGAAAAGACCGATCGCTGGATACTGTTGTGCACTTCATTTCTGCAATGAATTTTAACTCGCTTTCTCGTGTGTCCAAAGATCCTCATGAGGGATAGGGTAGACACTTTGTTAATGAAACTATCCAAGCAATCGACCGAAGAATTCTAGATCCATCATGCAAAAAGACACTCCATATCACCCACATGCAAACAAACAGCTATCGAAGCCTTTAAATAAAATCTTAGAGTAAGCACCGACAAAGTCTTGCAATGCGACCGCAATGACCGGACGCATAATATCCCATTATTTCTCCGGGCCTATCGAACAACTTGCAAGAAATTAACAGAAAACTCCCTTTAGATTGGCCTACGACAAGGAGGCTATTATGCCAATGGAGTACATTGTACCTCAGTCTATTAATTGCAACCTTCACAACATGCCCGAGCCGTAGATCATCGAAGAATGTTTGATGCACCACGGCCTTAAAAGAAGATCGGTTTGTTGCCAACTTCATCAAAGAAAGTCCCGTAAAACACGTGAGCAAAGGCCTGGCACGACCATCATATCCGCTAGAAGACATTCGTTTAAGATGACTTAGTACTTATATAATAGCCGCATTGAAAAATAGCCAGGAAAATTTCACAACATTGGTTGGGCCCTCACGTAGTCAAGGAAATCACAAATGGTGGAGCGGTCGGGGTTGGCCACCCTAAAGGGTGATTTTCTTCCATGGTAAATCAATAGTAGTAGACCTAAACCATCGAAGCAAATGACTATATGGCCTATAGTTTTAATCTGCCTCGCCATGCCACAAGAGTGGTAATCGGGATATGCTATGGCCTGCTAGAAGGGGAAATACCGGAATCCTATATATGGAGTACCTCGTAGATAACATTAGAGTTCGTCAACATTAGAAGTAGACATTTCCAAATCCCGTGTCGCAACCGCCGCGAGCATGGTTCAAAGAGGCTTTGTGCAAGGAGAATGGTGTACTACCTATCACAGAGCATGGGTGTCATGGCATGGAATACCTACGACTACGCTATTCAGCCGAGTCACAAGATTGTGTTGGGGACTACCGGAATGTGGTCTCCTACATCGATGCAAACCGGGTCCAATTTGTATAATTTTGAATATATTTAGTCTAGTGCAAGGGTTTGGGTGGGTCAAAGCCCCGATGCATTGTAAGCGGGTTAAAGGGTAAAACCAGGAGTCTACAAACCATGGTTTATGGACTATTAGAAGCTCTGGAAGTTAAAATAGTATAAGTAGTGAGTCTTTTTCTGGGCCGATAGAGGTAGAAAATGAATAGAGATTTGTGCTAAGTGCAAATTGTTAGATTCGGGATCGGGGTATTGAAGGGACTCCCGCCGGGCCGCAGATCTTGTCCCGATGTGTGGACCCTGCTGGCCGTGCGCAAATGGGATTTTTGGGTATGTAAGAGATCGTTGACAATATATGCGGAATATTGCGTATATCCGGCATTGGTGATCCGTTTGGTTATTTGAATCGCAAGATATGTTGGATCTATTGTGAATTATGATAATCTCGTGTCATAAGCTGCGATCTACCCGGCATGTTAATCGCTTATAAGGATTCGATCCTAACTTTATTTTATATTGTTAAATGCACGTCGATGCGAGTTCGATAATTAGATTTGCTAATATTATGTACGAATTAGCCATTAGAAGTCTTCGAATCAATCCCGTTTGCATAGATCCGCTTGTTATTGAACGTCTTGTCTTACTTGCTCTTTTCCGGGTGCGGAAACCTCGGTTCTAGCACCCTCCCATAGTGCTTTGGGTGAGAATTTGACTCCGTACAAGAAGGTCACTACCGAAAGGGTGCCGTAGTATAGGGCTTGTTGGCAAACCTAACCTTTGAACCCGGTCAGACCCCTCAAGCCAACACATTACACAAGGCACAGGGTTTGAATCCTCAAGGAACATCTATAATATCTGCATTTTGGGATCAAAGCAACAAAATTAGAATTCGTAGTTGGATATATTTGTATTGTTCTTTGTATCTGTCCTGCTAGGTCTAGAATGTCTTGGTCCCATAAAGGACTGCTAGCTTTTCTCCGGAAGAATTTTGGCAAGAAAAACCATAAGGTCCCGGTGCCTTATTTTAGCTGCTTTGACCATTTCCTCCACCTTTAGAATAGTGATTTCCGAGTGAGCTAAATTTCGCTTATCCGTTAAAAATTGAGGGTGCGAATTGCTTTACACCTGCTAATGAATTCCATTAGATTTTGATCTAGTTCCATTAATATGTATCGGAAGTGGTTAACCAACTCATTCACCAAATCCCGATGTTGGACCAATCTATTTCTCACAAATCTTTGAGAGAAAAAATACGATTAGTGTTGGCGTCTTTGAACCATTGCTTTATGGAAAACCGGAATTCTTATCCCCTTCCCCTAACCATTGAATTTATAAAAAATGCACAATATCTCTTCTTGGATTCTTCGTTCTTCCAACTTTGCTTATTAATGAACATTCCTCTTTAATTGTCCGTACATCTCCCCATTAGAGTCATCTATTGTTGGATATGCTACAAATGTTCCTGGAGTTTTTCCTTATCTTCATGAATGTTCCCGAATAAAATTTGTTCCATTTTCTTATTTTTTGATTGATGTATTTCAGTTTTAGACCGGGGAATTGTGCATGCCATTCCTACCATGCATCCTCGCGTTCTTCCCACCAACTTTTAACTTTATCGATGAAAGTGGGGTTTCACAACCAAAAATCTCAACTGAAAGGCCGTTTGTGATTTTTCTAGCAATATATCTACCTCCAAAACGAATAGGCTGTGGACCCGATCCCATGAAAGGCATGACATAGGCTTCATAAAATGCATCTAAGTGGATGAGATTTGTGATATTAGAATCTTCCAAGGCATGAGGCAACTTGATGACGTCCCCCCTCTTATTGTTCCAAGTAAATTTTCCATTTCAAGTATGTATGTCAACCATTCAAAGATTCAATCGCATCCTAAAAAATTTCCATCTCTCGTCTCATTCCTTCCTATGCCTCTCGTTTTCTTTCTTCAATGTATGTAATCACGTTAAAATATATACCCAACACCTAATATTTCTTTACATTAAGTAATTTCAAACTCCTTATACTTTTTAAGAAATTCGTTTATCTCCTCGAAGGTGTGGTCCATAAGTAGGAAACATAAATCTAGTCTGGTGGTTCCAATTAATCTAAACTTACCGTTGAGGATATGCTAGACCAATCCAACCTTCACCAAAACCTTAGCAGGGTTCTAGAGGATTGTTATGCCACTAACACTTCCGCGCGAATCAATAGCCATGACTTCATATATGGGTTTGATATGGTTCATGATTTCTTCCCAGTCAGAACCCGATACTCGTTCGTAGAAGATACTTATGTTTTGTCTTACTTCAATATTTATTGTAAGTATCTATGTTTTCCTTATTGTTAAGGCCCCTTATATTCCCGGAGATAACTATCATTAAGGAATTTTATGGATTTTTTGATATACGCTTGTGAGTGGTATAACATGTCCCGATTTAACTAACATTTCTCCAACCGTCCGAATTGATTCTTGCAAAATTTTCCTTCCCTTCTTTTTACGTGTTTTAGTCTTGGAATTATTTTCCTAGCCGCTTCCCTAAGAATTAGTAGAGTGTTTTCCTACTACTTTCTTGCTTTGGTGTGGTTAAGTAATGTTCAAAGGTTTCCTTTTATATATAATCTTTGTCATTAAGGATAAATCTATCATCCAAGTTTCACCATTCTTGTAGCAGCTTTCTTCATAAACTGGGCTCCTCTTTACTTAACTCATCTTTGGTGATTTCTACTTCCATATTTTCTTGTTCTAGAGGTTGAGATTAGTCCTCCTTGGTCACTTCCCAAAGGAGCTTTCCTCTAGCTTTCGGTAGTTTTGTATGGCTACCTGAGCTATCCTCATTCATTCGTTCAACTTCTTCCGAGATCCCCTATTTCCATATCCGTTTTGATGGGTTCTTATAGGTTTGTGATTTTCAAGTTGATTTTCATGTTGTTTTCCAACTCTATTTTTACTTGTAATAGTTTTAAAACCATCGTCATTCTGACGGGGAACTTCCTCCTAGTGTTTTTCTTCCTTCAAGTTGATCCGGATTGTTAAGAGGCATGTTTTGAAAACATGGCCATATTCATGGAATCGCCTATATCTAAGTGGAATATGTTCCCAATAAATTAATTGTTGCCATACCCTCCCCTTCATATTCCAATTTGATTGAGTGACAAAGAGGCTATGTAATATTCATATACACTCTAATTTGAGCAAAATAAGTATGACTGCCGTTGTGTCGTTTCGACTATCTTCACGAATCTCCGCAACGAATTACCTATTCCTTCTAGAATCTCGTCCCGTAAAGCAACATGTAAAGCAAACAAACGTACTCCAACCGGAGATGAGAGGAACTATTCTTGTCCGGATTGTACTATTCTCCCATTTTTCGAAAAAAATAGACCAACATTATAATAAAAATAAGGCCCTTTCTTCAAAATCCTTTCTTTATCAAGATGGCTTGTGAATATGATCAGAAAAGCTCTCCTGCCCCAAATTCGGAGCATCAATGTGAACTTTGGTTGCCACTTAAGTTGAATCCACTTGAGTAAGTCTTCTTAGGTAATAAATTCCAAGAATTCTGTATATGAGAGCATGATATTTCATATATCCTCCGTAATGATCTAATTTATTGGTAGGTATAACAAAATGAGGTTAAGTTACTCGGCACACATTTCCCCTCGGATTTTTGCCTACCATTGAGCCCCAACACCGGCCCCTTAGTTAGGGTTGGCTCCCTGCACCCCCGATTGTTTCCCACTACAATCTCTTGTCGTTACATTTCCGTAGGAGGGAATTCACCCGGGCTCTCGCCCCGAGTTCCGTACCATTCCCGCCCGCAGCCTCTGGCCTACGGTCTCCACGCTCGTAAGATGTCTGGTCTAGCATTCAGTTCGGCATCCTAGGTTTTCCTCCCGATACCATTTTTATTATTATTATATTATTAATTTTTATTATACCTAATTGAATATATTTATTTCAATTTGATTGCCTAAATTAAATAATTATTGTAAAAATATTATCTTTATTAATATATATTTATTAATGGTAGATACAAATGAAGCCTTTCTCATATATATAAATATATAACCATGCTTATATATTATATATAAATTATGTTATATTTTAAAATATTACTAGTAATGTATTAATAAAATATTATACAACAACTTAATAGTATTTTAATATATAATATAATATTAATATAATAATCAATAATATGATTGCTATTTTTGACATAATAGTTGATTTTTAATAAAATTTACATAATAATTAATAACTTAATTGATATAAATGTATCATAAAATATTAACTACAAAAAATAAATGTCGTTGTAGATATGGCTAGCACCAAATTCTATCCCCGCCCGATAGACTAAGTGGGAACTAGTCACAACATGCCATAAATTCATAATAGGAACGTGATTAAATGTCGTAAACATTACAAAATAGGTAATCAATATCCATGTTACGTATACAGTACATTCACGTCAAGGAGGGTCAAGACATAGCATTGAATCATTAACGATAATAAACTCCGATGATGCTCACGCCGTTGGAAATGTTACTTTCAATAGTCCCCTCGTGCGTAGCCGCGCTTTCCAATTTTAATTATTATGTTTTTTGTCCTCCAGCCACTTTCCAAAAGAGAAGAACAAATAACTTTCAGTTTTTCATTTGATCTACAGCAATTTTATTTGAAAAACAGAGTTCTTATGTGTTTGGGGATAGTCTCGTTTTGGGTAAAACAAAGTACTTTTGTTTTAAAACACAAGGAATGTATTTAATCATTTTAATTTTATATGAATGCAGCGTTTTTATTTTAAAACCCCGTGGGTCCACACACAGAGTATAGTGTCTTGTTGATGTGGCGAGTGCCGATACACATCGCAATCGAACGATACATATATACCATAGCCTTTTGTTATGTCTCGATGCAATAAGTTCATCGCAATCATATAAATCGCCCTTCGCCTTAAGCCAAGGTTTGCGGGTCCATGTATACCATACGGTATTGCAATAGTCAATCGCATCGAGAGTGTTTTTTTTAATGTCTGACAGGTCATCAGAAATGGCGGACCCGATCCACTTTTATACCGTGCGCTTATGTTTTGATTGTGGGTCCGTTCTTCCATCGGAATCATAACTTTTTTAATGGCCCATTTGTATTGTGTTAAAACTGCATTCGATGAGTTCAATAGGCCATTAAAATTATCTATCGCGTCCGATTATTAATCGGGTATCGAGATGTGCTATGGTTTGGTAAGTTATATCATAGGTTTTTTTTATGTTTTAACAACGCGCAACAACAAAGGTTTTAAACCTTTTGATATATTATGTTTTCGCACATGCGCATTGTAAGCTGGTTCTATAAGAGTCTTATGTTTAATTTTAGTTTTAAGTGCTTGTTTTTTTCTTTTTAATGTTGCGTATATATAAAGTGAAAAGCCCGTGAGGCAAAAGATATTGTAATCTTGTTTTATGATTTGCACAAATAGTTGCGTAGTGTTATGTTTTGAAATACACAAGATTGTTATTTGGAACAAGAGAGACAGAGTGGGGTTTTGAACCGCGTCTAAAGCAACAGCTTTCTTTTTTGTAATCCCTCGTGAAGAGGAAGTGTTTGTGGCCAGCTTTTTTTTTTTGAAGTTAATGAAATAGATTTTCATGAAAAACTCTGCTCTCCGTTGAAGAATTTTTTTCATTCTCTCATTTTGTGATAAGAGCATTATTCTCTCCGGGTTTGTTCCGAAATTTTCATAAATTCCAACATGGTATCGTAGCTAGTCCAGCTCTCTTGAAGGTGTCAAAGAAGCGAAGGAAGGATTTCTTTGTTGCGCAGCCTTCTCCAAGTAGCCAGAGTGAAGACTGGGGTCCGTAAGAATCCAAGGTATTTCTCAAGTCATATTTTTGTGTTAACAAGGAGGACAACATGAGTTTTTAAAAGCACAGCAGGTTTGAAGCATAGTTCAGAGTGCAAGCATGACAGAGCTAGCACAAGCACAAGTATTGGAAATACTCAACTTTCTCAAATATTTAATGGAAAGAACTATGACTATTGGGCAATCACCATGAGAGCCCCGTTTTCCTCTCAATATTTATAGGAGATTGTTGAAGATGGTTTGGAAGAATCAAGCAGATGAACAGTGGATATAATGCCTCGACACAAGCTCGAAAGACTTATGAAGAGTGATAGGAAGAAGACCCAAATTCCCTCTTCTATCTATATCAAACAAGCAGATGAGAGTGTATTCCCAAGGATAGCAGCAGCAAAGAGATCCAAAGATGCATGGGATTTCCTCAAGACAAAATTCTTACCAAGGCATGGAAAAAGTGAAGATAAAACTACAATTGTCAGGGAGAGATTTTGAGACTCTCTCGCATGAAGGAGTCGTATAAAATTGACTCATTCTTCACACATTTGGATTGGAATGGTCACACGTATAAGGTCTCATGGAGAGACTCTTGAAGAAAGGAGGATTGTGGAGAAACTATTGAGGAGCCTACCCTTTGGGTTTTATGTGATTGTCACCACCATAGAGACTAAGGATCTCACAAAATTTACAAACTTGATGAGTTTCATATCACTCATGACTCATGAACAAAGATTGGGTAAAAGTGAAAACTCATTCTTTGGAGCATGCCTTTTAAGACCCGCATGTCCTTTGGAAGAGGAAGAGGTCAAGGCAAGAGGAAACAAGAAAGGAAGAGACAAGAGCAAACAGAGGTGGAAGAGACAAATCTAAAAATGCCTGCATGAAGGGCAAGAATCAAAAATCAGAATCCAAGGTCAAGGCAAAAGAGCGCAAAGTGGTCAACGTCATGCTCAAGGAAAAAGGTATGATAAACCAATGTCTAATGTCACTATTGTAAAAAATATGGGCATTATGCAATGAATGTATAAAGAAGCAAAATGATATGAGTAATATAAAATGAAAATTTCACTAGAGAAAATATCAAACAAGATAAAATGTTTTAGCTTGTAATATAGCTAAGGAAAAGTGAAGATTTATGGTTTCTCAGACTCCGGTTGCAAGAACTTTGAGGAGCATGTAACATAGCCATGTTTTCTATGTTAGATGAGAGTGTGAAGTCACAAGTCACAATTAGGACCTATAGTAAAGTTTTTTTATGGGAAAAGGTGAAGTAAATGTCTTAACAAGGAAAGGTGAAAAGAAATCCATAGCATATGTTTATTAAGTGTTCCTAGAATGAAATGTAACCTCTTAAGTATTGGACATCTTGTCCAAAATGGGTATGAAGAGCTTTTTAGGATGATGTATGCACCATCATGGATAAACCACCAAGCAAACAATGTATTGGCTGGAAGTGAAGATGACAAGGAACATGATGTTCCCTCTCGTAGATGAGGGTAGATTTGAAGAGTGGAGAGGAAATGGGCAGTAGATAATAAAGGCTTCTCCAAAGCGAACCAAAAGATGAAAATTGGTTGTGGCACTAAGAGATTTGGACATCTCAACTTTTAGAGGTCTTAACTTATTGAATAGAAAAGGAATGGTAAGAGGTTTGCTATCGATAGAGAAACCGTGACAAACTTTGTGAAGGTTGTATCTAGGAAACAACACAGATAATGTTTTCCATCCGGGAAAAGCATATGAAAAAAGCACCCTTAGAGATTGTGCACTCAGATGGTGGACCGATGAAAACTTCCATCACTTCTGTTGTGCAGCCATTACATGTTAACATTTATTGATGATTTTACTAGAAAAACGGGTTTAATTTTTTGAAAAACAAAAGTGAAGTGTTTGCACATTTTGTATCTCAAGCACTTGTGAGGCAACCAAAGTGGGCTATATATCAAAGTCCTAAGGAATGATAGAGGAGGTGAGTATATCTCTAAAGATTTTCTACGCTTTTGTAGAGAAAAATGGGATTCAGCGCTTACAACTAGATATACTCCGCAATTTAAAAATGGGAGTTGCCGAAAGGAATAAAGAACAATAATGGATATGGAAAGGAGTATGTTAAAGACAAAGCATTTGCCTAATGACTATTGGGGATGAAGCTCTACATTGTGCGTTGTACATCTTGAATAGGTGCTCCTCGCAAAAGTGCTTATGAACAAAGTGCGCCGAAGAGTATTGAGTTGCACAAAGCAAGGTGTCACACACATGAAAGTTTTTGGATGTGTGGCTTATGCACACATTCCTGACGTATAAGGAAAAAGTTGGACAACAAGGGGAGAAATGTATTTTCATTGGATAAAGTTAGGAATCCAAATCTTATAAAAGTTGTACAGCTCCCATCCATCAAGAAGTTTATTGTCAAGAAGATGTTCATTTTATTGAAGAGGAAGCTTGGGATGGAAGCATAGAGAAAACAGTGAATGTTAACATCACATTCATGATGAAAATGATGATGATTTGGCTGAAATACAACTCCCAACAAATTAAAGACCAACACAAGGGCAACAATGCACACCCTTGAGGAGAAATGAAAGTGCTTCTCCAAGCACACCACAAGGAGGAAATTTGAGGCACAAGCACTCATACACCAAATGAAAGAGGTAAGAAGTTCAGAAATTTAAATGACATTTATGAACAAGAGGGCAAGAAATGAAAGTATGAATTCTTTGTTTGGTTTATATTGTCAGTTGATGACCCTATCCGCTTTGAAGAAACTATTAAAGATAGGAAATGGATAGAAGCTATGGATGAGGAGATTAATGCCATAGAAAGAAACAAGACATGGGATTTGGTTGAACTCCCAAAAGGTAAAGATGTCATTGGAGTTAAAATGGGTCTACAAGACCAAGAGTAATGCTGGAAGGAAAAAGAGAGAGACACAAGGCAAGACTTGTTGTCAAAGGGTATAAGTAGAAGCATGGGATAGACTATGAGGAAACTTTCGCACTCGGTTGCTAGAATGGAACCGTAGAGCAAATGCTGTCCATAGCAGAAACAAGTTTACCAAATGGACGTGAAGTCAACATTCCTAAATGGAGTGTTAATGGAAGAGGTTTAAATTCGAACAACCTTTCAAATGCATGAAAAGAAAGGCCAAGAGCACAAAGTGTGCAAGTTGAAGAAATCTCTTTATGGGCTAAAGCAAGCGCCTCAAGAGTTGCAGGCTGCAGGGGATAGATTCCTATCTACCGGGAAAATGGATTTGAATAAAGGTGGGAGGGAGAACCCACCTCTTACATCAAAGAAAATGACGGTAAAATGTTGATTGTGGTTTTATATGTTGATAATGTTATTTTCACAGTAATGATGATTTTATTGAAAATTTTAAACAAATATGAAAGAAGAATTTGAAATGATCGACATGGGTTTGTTGGAGATACTTCTCAGGAATAGAAGTAGAACAAGATGAAAAAGAGATTTTTATCTCAATAGGTAAAATATGTTAATGAAATGGAAAGATTTAATATGCAAGAGAGAAAAGCAACAATCACTCCCACGTTGATGGGATTAAAACTCAAAGAGAGAGGACAAGAGCAAAGATTTTGATCCTAGTTTGTACAAGAGCATAGTTGGCAAAATGCATGTATTTGACCGCAACTAGGTCCGATATAATGCATGTTGTTAGTTTGACGTATCTGGAGAGACCAAAGGATGCATATTGGCAAGCAGCAAAGAGAATTCCGAGGTATGTTAAAGGAACCAAAAGATATGGAATTTTATATACCGTCTCGTAATGTTCAGATTAATTGGATACACCGACAAGTGATTGGGCCGGAAATGTAGATAATCGGAAGAGCACTTCCGGTTATGTTTTTCACATGGGTTCAGAGCCATTTCATGGGCTTCTAAAAGCAACTTTCTATTGTAGAATTATCCACAACAGAGACATAATATGTGGCAACTATAGCAGTTAGCAGTGTCAAGCAATTTGGATGAGGAGGATGCTAAGAATTTTGTGCCAAGAGCAAGCAAAAGGAACCGTGATTTTTTGTGACAATAGCTCAGCTATTGCATTATCTAAGAATTATGTGTTTCACAAGAGGACGAAACACATTGACAAAAATTCTTCATTACATCGTGGAATTGCAAACAATGGAGAAATTGTTTGGAACACTCCAGAACTCGTATAGCTTTGCGACATTCCGACTCAAGCCATTGGGGCAGTAAGAGTTTTTGAGTTTTTGAGAAATGCCTAGGTATGATCGATAACCCAAACAGTTGAAAGTAAGGGGGAGTGCTGAAATGTTACTTTCTACCGCCTCCCCGTGCAGCCGCTTTCCAATTTTAGAATACGGTGTTTTTTGTCCTAAAATGCCTTCCAAAGAGATGAATTTCATTTTTGGGCTTTTTCATTTGATTGCGCTACTCCTTTTATTTGAAAAATGTATTTTATGTGTTCGGGGACAAATTTCTATTTTGGGTAAAATGTGAGTACATTTGTTTTAAAACACAAGGAAATGTGAATCATTTTAATTTTATATGAACGCGAGCGTTTTATTTTTATAACCCCTGGTCCACACAATGCTACGCTGGTCTTGTTGATGTGGCGAGTTCCGGCGCGCTCATCGCAATCGGAATGATATATATACCTACAGCCTTTTTTTGTTATGGCCCAAGGTAATGAGTTCATCGCAATCATATAAATTTCCTCCGCCTTAAGCCAAGGTCCATTGTCCACAAGCATCCATGCGCATTACAATAGTCAATCGCAAGTTGAATCGCATCGAGAGTGTTTTTTATGTTTATGGCCCGATTGCACAATGTGAAATGGCGGACCCGATCCACTTTATACCGGCAAGAGTTTATGTTTTGATCGCGGGTCCGTCTTCCACTCCATCGGAATCAGAGCTTTCGAATGGCCCATTTGTATTGTGGTGCAAACTGCATTCCGATGAGTTCAATAGGCCGCAACTTAAAATGTATTTATCGTGTCCGATTATTAATCGGCATCGGAGATGTGCTATGGTTTGGTAAGTTATATCATAGGTTTTGTTTTATGTTTTAACAATGTGCAACAACAAAGGTTTTAAACCTTTTAATATATTATGTTTGGCACATGCGCATTGTAAGTTGAAGCTCCGATGGGCCCGAGAGTCTTATGTTTAATTTTTAGTTTTATGGTTGTTTGTTTTTTTTTTTTAATGCTGCGGCATATATAAAGTGAAAAGCCCGTGAGGCAAAAGATATTGTAATGTTGTTTTATGATTTGCAATGCCAGTTGCGTAGTGTTATGTTTTGAAATACACACGTTGTTATTTGGAAATCGCAGACAGAGTAGTTTTGAATTGCGTCTCGGCGCTCTAGTTTTCTTTTGTAATCTCTTAGAAAGAGGAAGTGTTTGTACTGTGCTTTTTTGAAGTTAATGAAATAGATTTTCAAGTGAAAAACTCGTTCTCCACCGAAGAATTTTTTTTTTCATTCTCCTCGTGTTAAAGAGAATAGTATTATCCTCTTCGGTTTGTTCTAGAATTTTCTATAAATTCTAACACACTCAACATCAATCTACGTAGTCGTAGTGTTCATGCAAAGTCACAGCAAGACACTGATTTAAATCAGTTGAAAACATTGTGTGAAAATGACATTGGTCAGTGCGAAAAATAGAATTTTATAGAAACTATTTTGTATAAATGTTGAATTTTTTAACTAAGCTGACCGTAAGCCAATTGGATGGAAATGTACCCGTTGGATTTATACATGGAAAAAAAAAATTTCGAATACAGTTAGCTGATAACCCCACTGAATGTAGAAACCAAGCCTAATGGCATATTTAGAGGGATTTCCATGGTCCAACGGAGTTCATATGGTTATGCTAGTGAAATGTCTTACCTTCTGCAAGCACTGTAAACTGCAGATACTGACTTTATTTTAACAGGGGCAAGCTTCGTTACATAGGTAACTAAACAAACGGAAATGATTTGAATAAACTCATCATATAAAGATATCACAGGAGATTCCAATTTAATCACAAAGCAAGAGCAACAATATTGTAATATGACATATATTAACGGCAGGATTGAAAACATATTATGTTATAATATGCCTGCGACATCACACACAGATATCAATGGTATTTTTTAAATTGCAGGAACAAAATCGATATCAGTAAATATTTTTTCCGACGCAAAATTCAGAGGGAGTTCTAATCGCTTCCTAGCATTGATTATTCGATAAAGTGTCCTGTACGAAAGTAAAACATTCAACAATTTATACCAACATACATATAAATATCCACAATTTTATTTATGGTGAGTACATGAAAACTCTCAAAATAACCATATTTCTTGTAAGGAAAAACAAACCATTAAGCCCTTTAAATTAACCAAATATAAATATCGACATTCTTATTTATCAATATATATATCCACAATTTTATTTTAAGTGGAGTAGGGGCACATCGAAACACCTGGCCACTGAAAATAACGATAATCCAGTTATCCACTTTTACATTGTAGTGGGAGTACATCACAATAGAATTTTTGTATGCATCCTTCCATGGTTTTAGGCTGATTGTTGTCACAATATTTCACCTGCAATCCATATGCAATGTTGGCATACTATAACTGACCTAATTTTAAACAAAAAGAAAAACAAATATATGTATTAATTACTGTTGGTAAATAACACTGTATCAAATACCTTCCTAATTGAGACGTGGGCATGTGAATCCAGGTGGAGGGGTCAGGCCACATTGAACAAAAAGATCCAGAGCTAGTGGGAGGATGACATTGAGGTTGAGTAGTTTGAGGCGAATAGTTGTACAGAAGCACAGCGCTGCCTCCAACTCCAAACACCTTGGATGATCGTGGGCAGCACTGGTTGACAACAGGGTCTCCAATGCCCAAGTGCACTAAACTCCCAGCAAATCAACACAGGCTCCAAGTTTCCAATGCATCTAAAGGGCATGATGAGCTTCCTGATCCTCCAGGTCTACCACCTGCAGGGCTGCTTCCCTTGCTAGGGACTTTAGGAGTCTTTGCAGCAGGAGGACAGTTAGAGCTTGCCAGTTGCCATGACAGGATTAGACATGGTGGTTGCTACACCGATCATAACTATAAAAAGCAATGCTACAACTTTTCCCATTCGACTACTTCCTCCGATTCTTCCACTTACATGAACAACCGAAGAATAGATTGCAAACGAGGGAGGAAGTTGCAAGATTGAGCTCAGGGAGATGGATTTATAGTAGTTGTCAATAATTCAATATTCCTTCAATCTCTTTTAATCATCGTTATGGCGAAAGTTCACATGGCATGTTACCAGAGGGAAATCAAATGTGCTGGTATGTCTTTTCATAGTAATGTACACTGTTGACATCCATGCGGTGTTAGTAGTTCATCCAACAGGGCCAGCCTGATTGAAGGTATTCTACAGACATGGGTTCCCAGTGACCACTGTTAATGAGAATTGCAATTTTGTTTGAAAGTTTTTAAACAAATTCTAATGGTTTGTTTCATTGAATGGTGCATAGAAGTATCAACATAGTGTTAAATATAATTTACGTCGCACCATTATGTAGAAAATTTATGAGCAGGAGGGACATTGTCTTCTTAATTGTCATTGTTTACTTTCTATTTTGGTCTATTGACAGCTGTCTAAAACTTGTGCCACGATAAAACAAATTACATTTCCCTTTCCCCAGGATTTCATCGGTTTTCCAAGGTCAGTGACTATTGGCCATATTTTTCCACTAAGATTCTCTGACCAGAACTAAGATTATCCTTTTTCCAACGCCAGTGAGTACACGCCACATGTTTCAAGTACGATTCTCTGACAATCAGAACGAACTTGCGTCGCATCTACACGGCTTCATCATCTTATTTCGTCTGCACCAATAGCAAATTTTGAGAGATTAAATATTTCTATAGAAAAATTTACAAAATAATTTAGAAATTTATAAAAAGATTTCATAAATTTTTTGAAAATTTGAGTTATAGTTGTTAAATTTTAAAATTTTGAGTGTTTTAGAACTCTTCATAATATTAAATACATTTGTATTATTAAAACAAGATTCAATAATTGCAGCAATTATCTGATTTTTAAATTTTATTTTACTATATAAATTATTCAGTAATATTCTCTGTTATTGCTGTGTTAAAACGCCCTCATCCACTACTTGAGTTTATTGAGTTTATTTTCAAATTGCGACAAAAAAACAGTGCTTGAGTTTATATTCCAATTGCGACAAAAACAAAAAGACTAATCATAGACATCATTATTTGATACTGTCAAAAAGTTTACGTGAATAGTGTCGCAATGAAAAATATTAATAATAAACATCATTATTCCTCGGGTGGTTTCGTAAAAAAAACAGAAGTATTTGAAATTTAATTCCAAAAAATTCCTAATGATTTCAAAACCCATGAATTTGTCAATGCGTTGTCGTTAAGTATTTGAGAGTGGAAGCCAGTTGTGTGGATAAACTTATTTTTTTTTAACGAGTGTTTAGTTTTGATGGAGTTTATTATTATAGCAACAGTATCTTGCAGTTGGAGGGACGACTTTTCCATTTAGGCTAGTTAGAATTATTAACGCGTAGAAATAACATGAAAAGATTCATACATACACACAATGGTTTTTATAAAAATAGTTTCATTTTTAGAAGTTTGAAATTTTAAACAATATATAATATTAATATTTTTTTATATTAATTTCATAACTCTCATTTATAATTACAATAAATTCTTATATAATTTCAATAACTTAGAAAATTTAGATTAGATATTGAAAATTTAGATTTGAATTATAATATTATAATATGATTAATATTAGAAATTTAGATTAGATATTGAAATTAGATTAAATTATTATTATAATATGAATAATATTAGAAGAGTCTTGTATTATTTAACAAGAAAGGTTATGAAAGCGTTGATTTATGGGACAAAATTAGCAGCGTTGGAATTTTAAAATAGAATGGTTTTCATATTTTTCTAATTTTTTTTTTAATATTTTGTTTGAAGAAGCATTTTGACAAAATGACATTTTCTTTACTATATTAGATGGAATTGTTCATTAAATTCCATCCCAAAGACCATTATTGAAATTTAGTTGTATGGGTCAACAACTTAAATATGTTGGTTCGGTCCTATCTTGAAAATTAATACGCCAAAGTTCAATTCGCACACAACACAATGTGTAAATAAATTTGTTAAATTTTTTTCCACAAGAGAAAAACGCGGATTTGTATTAAACAAACAAATATTACTAGAAAGGGATGTAAAGCACAAAGATGCACACTATTTCCAAAAATGCGAGGTCGACAGACTATTTCTCAGATAGTTCACTTTTTTCTTAAAAACATTAAAGTATTTCATGACCCAACTAGATGAGGCAGAAATTTTACCCCCAATGTCAATCCAAAATTATAAAAACTTGACATCAATAGTAGATTTTAAAAAACATGACCAAATACATGAAATTTTTTAAGAGAAAAATCCATGAATATGAAGCTAAATGAAGAAAAGAATCTCCAATAGGTTGTCAAGAGTAAATAGGCTTGCTTGTAAAGAAACCAGTGCTCGAAGCCAAAAAGTCGCTTTTTTAAAACTTGTTCTATCTGAGAAAAACATTTCAGGGACCGAGATGGAGAAAGATCCGGACATCATGTTATTGTAGCATTGAATTTGAATGAGACAAAAGATTCAAGAAGGCCTCTTGGAGAGACGATTAGCACGGTGTTTGCTTCTCTCGAAAATGTGATGTAGGGATGGAACTTGTGCCGTTGCATTAGATAGAATCCTCGATTTATCCAATCTGTTGGAAATTAATTCCAACTACCGACATCAATAAGCAAGAATTGCAAAAGGATTGGAAAGTCGGCACATCGATGATCTCTTAAGGCGGTAGCCGACTTCTGGTGAGAAGTAAAGACATTTGGGGCTCGGGCTTATCAAGAGGGCAGAGCATTGAAGAATGGTTGAATCAGCTTTAATGCCTTCACCAACAATTCGGCAGAGTTATTGTTTTTATTGAGGCGGAAAGTCTTTTAAGACATGGCCCGATCTCATTAGCCACAAAAATGGAAAAGTTCATGGACCAATCAAAGGTCCATCGCAATCACCCTCCGCCGCCACCCGAACGACTTAAACCATAGCACTATCGCATTAGGACTTACCATAGGTTCCGCATGTTCGCCGTGGCTATGTCTCCGCCGATGCGATGGGGTCCTACACACCGCATCGCGACTCGCAAGGTCTGTTACCGTTCGCTACACTATTGAGTTCGGTGCGATGCGATGTGGTCCCCACCACCATCGCATCGCGGCGTCACAAAGGTATGTTCACCCGTTCATTTGCACCGCCGACCACCAATGCGATGTAGGCCCCGCGCCATCGCAAATCACAACTCCAATGGTTCTCGCCACACCACAACAAGACATCGCTTTGCGATGTTGCGATGTGATGGTCCCCACTACCATCACTCATCGGGCATCTCAAGTGCATGGTTCAACCGTTGCACCGCTTTTGGACCACTGACGCCAATCCGCTCGATGTACATCGCTCTGGGATGCGATGAAGTTTTAAAGCGGATTTCATGTAGATTTGAAGTCCGTGTCTAAAGGTCGTTCATTTGTTTTTATGTAACACGTCGTATATAAAAGGAGAAAGCCCATATGCTTAAGTAATGCATTTTTGTATTGTAATGTTATTTGAAAAACAGAGACAGAGTCGTCAGTGGTTGAAGAAAATCCTCGAGACAAGGAAAAAATAGAGCATCATTTTGAAAGCATTGTATAAAATAGGTGAGATTAAAATGTACTTCCACTTTTTATTTGTGAATCCCTTCTCCAGAGGAAGATGGTTTATTTTTTGATTTTAGACAATTTGTTTTCTTTCATTTTATGAATTGAGAAAAACTTGTCCAAAACTGTCATATTCCCAGAATTTTTATTCTTAAATATCCGTGTTGTAGACGGAATTATTATTCTCTTTGTTTGTTTAGGAATTATCAGAAATTCAAACATGGTATCGGAGCTATTCTAGGCACTCAAAGTGAAACAAAACAGAGTTTGTTATTCACTACGAGCCGTAAGAAGCTTGTAGAGAATAATTTTCTAGTAGAGAAAGTTTTGTTTGTTTTTACACAATGTTGGCTTTCTTTTTCTTATTTACATAGTCAAGATGGTAGAAGATGGAACTGGATTGAAAAATTCCCAACTTCCACAAGCCATCGAAGAATCATGGTTATTAAGAAATCCAGAGCTTTGTTTACTTCTCAGAATTATGGGAGCTAGTTGAAAATGGCTACCCCGAACATGTAGATGCAACAACGTTGGCTACTTTGATAGTAGCAGATAGAGACCCGTTACAATATGAAGAAGGACTCCAAAGCCCTTTATTATCTCTTTCAATCTGTATGAGAGTGTCTTTCCTAATGGATTATGTGAGCAAAGAAGTCTAAGGAGGTTCGGGATATTTTCAAGATCGCCTATCAAGGCATGGAGAAGGAAGGCACAAAATGCAGAGGTTAGAGAGATTCTGGGGTCTCTTCTAATGTGGAGGACTGGTATATAGATTCTTATCTTTACTCATTATTTGTAGTTGATAACCTAGAGTGGTGATGTCAATGTGAATCTCTTCTAATAGAAGGATTGTAGAGAAAATCTAGGCTTTACCTCAAGGTTTGAAGCTATAGTGGTAGTAATAGAAGAGACAAAAGGATCTCTCACCAGCTCATAGTGGATGAACTTAGTGCTTCTCCGATGTCTCATGAACACGGTGACAAGCGCAGGAATAGATTCCTCACGGAGCAAGCATTCAAGACTCGTATGTCTTTCGGCCGAGGCAGTAGGTCGAGGCAGAGCAATAATAGAGGTAGAGGTAGGCCAAACAGAGGCGTACAAAATCCTACTAGCAGGAGCGGGGAAGGAGCTTCAATCGTAACCAGGATGAAGGTTTGAGCAAATAGAAAGATCATGGAAAAAGGTACGATAAATCCCAAGTCCAATGTCATTATTGCAAGAAATTAGGCCATTATGCCAATGAATGTAGGAAAAGAAAAATGACATGAATAATAGGCAAAATGCTAATTTTGAAAAAGAAGAAGATAAGAGCCCAAAGATTGTGTTGTTAACATGTAACATTGTACACTAAGACAAACAAGATGATGTTTGGTTCTAGACTCGTTGTAGTAACCACATGATCGAAAGGCAATGTCTCATAATCTTGGATGGAAATGTTAAATCTGAGGTAACAACAGGAATTGATAGTAAGATATTTGTCAAGGTGGCAAGGCAGTTTCAAGATTCCAAGGTGAAACTAGAGAACAAGTAAGATTGTGCCGTATAGTTACCATGTAAATTCGGTCTCAAAATGTAATATTTTGATCATTGGACAGCTCATTGACAAGGGCTACAATGTATTCTTCAAAGATGATGTGTGCATAATCAAGGACATACCTCCAAGCAATAAATTCATTGCAGAGGTACAGATGAAAAGAAATAGGATGTTTCCTCTCAAGCTCAGAATAGACTTGAAGGAAGGTGGAAAAGTTGCAGCTGTAACACAAGAGGTCTTTCAAGAGGAAGTGAAAGATGAAAAGTGGTTATGGCACTTGATATTTGGACATCTCAATTTCGGAGGCCTGAACTTGTTGCACAGGAATGGAATGGTAAAATTTTTACCATTGATTGAGAAACTGGACAGCCTTTGTGAAGGCTGCATCTTAGGCAAACAACATAGAGAAAGCTTTCTAGTAAGGAAGAGTATAAGGGCAAAGGCACCCTTAGAGATTGTCCACTTAGATTTATGTGGACCAATGCAAACACCATCTTTAGCTGGCAACAAATATGTTTTGACATTCATAAATGACTACAGCAGAAAGACATGGGTGTACTTCTTGAAACTGAAGAGTGAAGTGTTTGAACAGTTTTGCCACTTCAAAGCTCATGTTGAGAAGCAGAGTGGGCACTACATCAAAGTGCTAAGGACTGACAAAGGTGGAGAGTACATCTCCAAAGAGTTCCTACATTTATGTAGAGAGAATGGCATAAATCAGTAGTTTACCACAAGGTACACACCACAGAAAACCATTGTTGCGGAAAGGAAGAACAGAACCATCATGGACATGGTTAGAATTATGTTGAAGGAAAAACATTTGCCAAATGAGTATTGGGCTGAAGCTGTCAATTGTGCAGTGTACATCTTGAATAGATGCCCAATGAATTCTATGATGAACAGAGTACCTGAAGAAGTGTGGAGTGGCATAAAGAAGTTTGTCACTCGCATGAAAGTATTCGGTTGTGTGTCTTATGCACACATTCCGGATCAGCTGAGAAAGAAGCTTGACAACAAGGGGGAGAAGTGTATCCTTGTTCGATACAGTGATGAGTCAAAGGCATACAGGTTGTATAACCCATCCACCAAGAAGTTTATTATAAGCATAGATGTGCAGTTCATAGAGGAAGAAGCTTGGGATGGAAGTTTAGAGAAAATGGTGAGCGTGAATACATGTGTGTCTCATGAAGAAGAAGAGGAAGGGACATCAACAAATAACCCCTCTTTGGAGGCTCCTCCTCCACCACTACAAGCACAACAAGCCACGCCACAAGCTCGAAATAGAACAGCCTTAAGAAATCAAGGAAGTGCTTCTTCAAGCACACCACAGGGAACTAAAACTCTATCGAGTTCAAGTGGAACTCCAAGTACACCAAGAAGACCGAGATTCAGAAATTTGAGTGAGATTTATGAACAAGAAGAGGTAAGTGATAATGTTGGTCTAAACTCTTTATTTGCTTTGTATTGTCATGTTGATGACCCAATTCATTTCAAAGATGCTCTAAAGGAAGAAAAATGGATTGAAGCAATGAACGGAGAGATTGGTGCAATAGAAAAAAGTAATACATGGGAGTTAGTGGACCTCCCTAAAGGTAAAGAAGTCATTGGAGTAAAATGGGTCTACAAGAACAAAAGCATTATTGAAGGCAAGATCGAAAGGCACAAAGCAAGACTTGCTGTCAAAGGCTACAAGCAGCAACAAGGAAGGGACTATGAAGAAACATTTGCACCAGTTGCAAGGATGGAAATAGTGAGAACACTGTTGTCCATAGCAGCACAACACAAATGGAAGGTTTACGAAATGGATGTGATATCTGCATTCCTGAATGGAGTGTTGAAAGAAGAGGTATATGTTGAACAACCTCCAGGCTATGAAATTGAAGGCCAAGAGCACAAAGTTTGCAAGTTGAAGATAGTTCTTTATGGGCTGAAGCAAGCACCAAGAACATGGTACAACAGGATATATGCTTACCTGATTGAAAATGGGTTTGAGAAATGTGATGGAGAACCCACACTCTACATAAAAGAAAATAATAGTAAGATCCTTATTATTGTTTTATATGTAGATGATTTAATATTTATTCGCAATGAAGTTTCTCTCATTGCAGATTTTAAAGAAGTCATGAAAAGTGAATTTGAAATCACTGATTTGGGTTTTTTGAGATATTTTCTTGGAATAGAGGTAGAACAAAGTGAAAATGGAATTTTTATCTCCCAAGTAAAATATGTTGAAGAAGTGTTGAAAAGGTTCAACATGCAGAACAACAAGGTAGTTGTAACTCCAATTGTCATAGGGTTAAAATTGAGCAAAGAAGATAGCCACAAGGATTTTGATCCAAAGTTGTACAAGAGCATAGTTGGAAGCCTTATGTACTTGACTGCAACTAGGCTGGATATTATGCATGCTGTGAGTTTAATCTCAAGATTCATGGAAAGATTGAAAGAGACTCATTGGCAGGCAACCAAGAGGATTCTAGGGTATGTGAATGGAATAAAGGGGTATGGTATTTTATACTCCTCATCTGAAAACTCTGAATTGATTGGTTACACTGACAGTGATTGGGCTGGAAGTGTAGATCACAGGAAGAACACATCTGGATATATGTTTCATATGGGATCGAGAGCCATTTCATGGGCTTCCAAGAAGTAACCAATTGTGGCTTTATCAACAGCAGAGGCAGATTATGTGGCAGCTACAGCAGTAGCATGTCAAGCAGTTTCGATGAAAAGAATGTTGAAGAGATTGTGTCATGAATAGGTAAAAGGCACAACAATATATTGTGATAATAGCTGAGCAATAACATTATCAAAGAATTTAGTGTTTCACAAAATAAGGAAACACATTGATGCCAAGTATCACTACATCAAAGAGCTAGTGAGCAATGGTGAAATTGTTTTGCAACATTGCAGAACAAAGGAGCAATTTGTTGACATATTGACAAAACTATTGGGGAAGAAAAGTTTTGATTATCTCAAAGAATGTTTGGGTATGCAAGATAGCAGCAGTTGTAATTAAGGGGGAGTGTTGGAAATTAATTCCAACTGCAATATGAAACAGGTGGACATAAATCTAATTTTTGTTGATATTTCAGAAGAACAGATGCCGTAAAGTCGTGTTTCATTTTTGCACTTCACTGTGCATTAAATTTTCTGGGTTGAAATTCCTACAACAACCGACTTTGTTTTTACAAAGAGCACCACGTTATCTCCCACCGCCTTATTACATTTAAAAGGCTGATAAGAACAAAAGATATTTTTATTATTTTAATGTTTTAAGTCAAAATATGTTTTCAACATATATATGTAATAGACAACAGTAGTTTTAAGGTTAGACAGATAAAGAATCAGAGACAGAGGCGGAGAAAAAGACAGAGAGCAGAAAACAGAGGAAGTCTGAAACGCTGTGTTTGTAGCAGCGGAGCAACTATGTGTGTTGCCGCAATTGACTGTGTGTCGCCACAACTGGATCTGTGTGTTGCCGCAATTGACTGTGTGTGTGTTGCCGCAACTGACTGTGTGTCTGTATCAGCAATGGAACACTGTGTGTTGCTGCAATTGGAACAGAGTGTTTCCGCAAAGGAGATTGTGTGTTGCCGCAACAGAAGACTGTGTGTTGCCGCAACTGAAATCTGTGTAAAAGAAGAAAGTGAAAAACACAGTAAGGAGTATTTTTGTAATCCAAAACTGTAGCTCATGTGAAAGTTTGTATTTTGTAATAGTCATTTTTATGGTTAATGAAATGGAGCTTTACTCCATCTCTCTGTTCATATCTCTATCATTAAATCTCTGTGTTTAGTTAAGGAGCTTTGTTTCCTCTGTTTGTTCGAAATATTCAAAAATTTCCAACCAGTAGTTTATGGATCAATAATATACTTTCAAAGAAATTGGAAGATAGTACCCTAGAGCTCTGCCTGTCGCTATTGTATTAAGTTCAACTAATCGCTAGAACTTGTATTTCGCAATGGATTATCATGTTCATGTATCACTAAACATATATTTCTACGAGTGTGACGCTGTTTTCTGATATTGTGCTGGAAAACTTAATGCACGGTCCACGTTCCCTTTCATTCTGTGAAGACTGCCACGGAGCCAAATGCTAGAAAAGCTTCCACGTAATATCGATCCTTCAAACCCTAACACAGTACTATATAATACAGCAAAAACAGCTAGACTACTGCATGTTTCTTTTACACCATTGATTCGTGGCTATCTATCAGTGAATAAGATAAGAGATCTCCAGCACATGCAAGCGAATATGAATGATATCTGCGCTTGTTCATCATTAAAGATGCTCTGCCTTTAGCTCGGAGCAGCAAAAGAAAGTGTCAGATTCTCTTCCTTGACAAGATTGGACTGAAATAAAATTAATTTTGTTAGCCGCGTTACAATACTCTTAAGGAGTTGTTAAAACAATATCCCTGTCTCCAAACTGCCGCAACGGCTATTATCTGATTTCCACGGCCCTTGCGTTGAGACCGTGGAGAGATTTCAGAGGGTGGTGGAATCTTGAAAGTGTTTTGGCTACTCTCGAAGATACTACAAGATTTAATTAAAATAAGTTGAGACCGTGGAGAGATTTCCAGAGGGTGGCGGAATCTTGAAAGTGTTTTGGCTACTCTCGAAGATACTACAAGATTTAATTAAAATAAGTTGACGCACTAGTAGGCCGGGGCTGGCCTACCAATCATTTGGATGTGCATAGCTTTTGACTTTTTTTGACAGAGACCGGACAACTGTTTGTCATTCTACATTACACTAAGTGAAGGGTTTAAAATTTTATAGGCCATTCAAGGAAG
The DNA here is from genome assembly GCA_034641835.2 of Pinus albicaulis. Lineage (NCBI taxonomy): Eukaryota > Viridiplantae > Streptophyta > Pinopsida > Pinales > Pinaceae > Pinus > Pinus albicaulis. The sequence continues at coordinate 267,690,437 of CM076572.1, read as the reverse complement.
GGATGCCAGATTTCGTCCCGTGTTTTCTCATTCCGGGTTACAGTAAGGAATGTTTAAAAATTCCATATTATATGGAGTCCTAGATTTCATAAGAAGGGAGGGACAGCGGGGACATTTTATTGGGTGGATGCAGCTATAAGGAAAGCAAGGATATTTTATGGAATGCAGGTAGCTTTTCACTTTCATATAAAGATCATTCTAAATATTTAAAATTTTATATTTGATTTAAAACTTTATTAGGCTTTTGGACCTTTATGAGAGAAGTAGCAATGAATAAGGTATTATTATTTTGTGGTTTTTTTTGTTTGTATGAAGACAATCGATCGTTATGACATTTATTATATTCGATTGTTTCATATAATTAATATAAAAGGAAATAAAGGTAAACAAACAATGTTAATAACTTATTTTTTCTTTATGATCGAAATATGTTATGTTTTATAAAATTTGTAATCTTAGATAATGTGAAAATAGGAGAATAGTAATAAAGAAGTTTGAAGAAGTAGCTTATAAGGTTATTAATTCTAGAAAGATATTACATATTTATTGAATTATTTATCAACTTAAATGTTCACATGAATAGTTCACATCCAAAGTGTTTATACTTGTAAATTATAATTAAGATGAAGATTTAATATTGATTGTGTGTTCATATAGTGGTTTTTGAAATCTGTGATGAATTTGACATTGTCATAAGTTAGAGTGTATTGTACTTGGATCTATATAACATCAAAAAGATATATGGTTGTAATACAAGTTAATAATAGATTCTATTTAACTAATTAGCTTCCTAATTTAGAATGTGGTTGAAATATATTCTTAACTAAGAAATATGATCTAGGATAGTCCTTTACTCTTTAAAATAAGTTTATTGTACCACTATTTGCAACAGTGTCTATAGAATGCTCAACGTATGATTCATTTTGTATAATAAAACTATGATCTCCAACCTAATAAATATTTTTTTATTTATATTCACTTAACTTTTCTAAGTGAATATTTTTTAAAATAGTGGAATATTTTTATCGATCAAGTAAATTATTTTTCTTTCGGACATTATTGTTGCCTTCTCCCAAATTATTTTATAAGTATCTTCATTTATTTTGTATTTATATTTTTTCTTTTAAAAGTTTTTAATGAAAAAACATTTTTTTTTCACCAAATAAAATTTAATTAATTATTTTCATATTTCAATAATTTATATATCCAAAATTATATTATTATTTTTATTTATAGTACTTAAATTTAAAAAAATATCATCATTATTGGACTTATGTCAACCTTTACTCTTTTTTTTTAGATTTTCTTTAATTTTGAATAATAACGCTTCAGAGACATAAAAACAATAAATTCATATAATGAAATCAGTATTTATTTATATTTTTAAAATATTAATAAGAAACAAATGTTGTAGTGTAGCTTATTCTACAATTTAAATTATAAATTATTGTTAAAAAATTATATATTATAGAGCAATGGAACATATAAAAATATGTGGAAATAAAAACATAGAAAACATATAAAATAAGAGAGATACATATATATGTGGTTTACCCAACTTGGGGTACATCCACTTAGAAACAACTAGTCCTTACTTTATATTATCCAACAAAATGAAGAGACACAACCTACAACAGATCCATTGTAATATCCTCTAGTATCTCACACAACCCCCCTTTCTCTTTCCCACTCAAGAACCACACCCAGACATAATAAAATACCCTCATATGAACTTAGGGGTTACCTTCTAGGGAAAAAACCCTAAAACTTCTACCATTAGACCATCTGCCTAATGAACGACCTTGACTAACTACGAAATTAAAATATTTTACAAGGCAATTTTATGTCATTTTTTAGCTTCGTGGGGCTCATAAAATCTTCGTCCCCCCTGGACCCCTGACGACAATCAAACAACGAGCGACACCACTGCCTCGTTAAGAACAAGAGTCCAACACAATGATACATCTAAATAAAGAAGATAATCAGGCTACACACCCAACACTTATGTTGTGAAAAGTTAAAAAATCATAATTCACATGGACTAATGTTAAATTAATAATGGTGAATAGGAAAAATAACTCTTTAGTTTTTTTTAGCAACTAATAAATTGATATGTAAAGTGGATAAATTGAATGCTTCCTAAGGAACAAGGATTTCTATAAATTTTGGTGAGTAGAACCACTTGTAACTATAATTTAGAGTTTTAATGCTATATAAATGGTGATGAAAATATACATAGTGGTGAGAAGTAAATTTTGGTAAGTATATTTATTTACATTTTATTACTATCCATTTTTTTGCAAAGAATTGCTTGAATTCTTAGAAAGCATTATAAGAAAAAACAAGTACACAAATATCTAAAAATGACAAGTAACATAGAATATGTGATAAATTTACCCACATGTCATTACATTGAGCAAATACTTATGGTTGAATTAAATAATTGAAAATTATTTTTCTTATTAATATTAAAAAATAAATATTTGTTTTAAATAGTAAAACATTTTTTTTTTTTTTCTATAGCGAGCCTAGGTAGCCACTAACCCTTCTATATTGAATGGAAGAAACCATAGTGGAATTCTTATCACCAAGATTGTGCAAGACTTAGACACCCCTTGGAACTTTAATTCCTAAAAGTGGCTTCCAAAACAAGACTCGGTAAGGACACAACCCCACACAATCAAATTAAAAGTTAAAAATTATAAGTTGTATTTGTCAATGCTAAATTAATACTCATCAACAAATAAATTCCTAAAAGTGTCTTCCACAACAAGAACTGGTGAAAAAAGCCCCACAAGCCCAAAATCCAACTAAAAGTTAACAATTATAAGTTATATTTAATAATGCTAAAATAATAATCATCAACAAATAAATCATTGATACAATAGTATGCCCACAATCCAACTAAAAATTAACAATTATAAGTTATATTTAATAATGCTAAAATAATAATCATCAACAAATAAATCATTGGTACAATAGTATACGGACTAATAAAACTCCTAATTGATATGGTAAATGATCCTAATAGAAAATTCAAAGATAAAAATGAAATGTTATTAAATATAAAAGTAAATATCAATTTAAATATAAATGAGGCGAGGCTTTAGATACGTTGTAAAATAAAATTTATTTATTTTACTCATTGTAAATTTAATTCTCAATTAAATATTTTTTTACAATATATTGTAATATAAAAACCCTTCCATATAATAATTTACAATCTTCAAATATAAAATGTTATTATTGTCCTATTTTTATAATATTTTAGTTATTAATTAGTATATATTTTATATTACTACTATCCTATTTAATTTTAAAATTTGTATTCATGTAGAAAGAAAAAGTTATATTATTTATTTATTAAATTTAAATTAAAAGAAAATATACATTATTATTAATGAGTTTGCTCTAGAAAAATTACATCTTTATAATCTTATAAATATTATTTAAATATATAAATAATTTATATTTCTTTTATATATAGTTTTATGGGAAAGTTAAAAAGACTAGAGATAACCTTTCATCTAAGTCTCTCTCTGTCCACTTTTCAATATAGAAATATTTTTTTAATCTTAGTATATTTCTAATTGTTTATTTTGTTACCTTCATAGACAACTTTTTTAGGGTTTTAACTTACTTTCCAAACAAACTTTATATATAAAGTTTATTTGGAAAGTAAAACTATAAATCTGAAGTTTGTTTGAAAAGTAAGTTAAAACAATAAAGGAGTTGACAGTTTTTTGCCGGGGTAAAAAAAAATTCAAAAAATTAGGTAGCTGGTGTGTTTGAATTACATTTTTGATAGTAGAAATAGATTCATCACCATCAAAAACCCTTTGAGCACCTAAAATGCTAAAGTTTAAGGACATAACCAAGGTTTTCAAAAAATTTACCAGAATTTTTCATAATATTACCGAAATTTCTAAATTATTCTATAGATTTTTTACAAGTTTTTTACACTACTCCAAACCATAAATATGACAAATAAAAGTTGTGCATAAATAAAACATAAATGAGAAATCATCTCTGAACTTTACCATAGAAAAGTTAACTTTCCTATAAAGCTACAGGAAAGTTTAAGAGCTACGGAAAAGTTAAAAATCAAGAGATGACTTTTCATCCAAGTCCCTCTATGCCCACTCTTCCGTAGAGGAACATTCCGTCAACATTCCGCCAATCTTAGTAACTTATTTATTCGCCACATTTACGATTCTAACTTACTTTCCAAAAAAACTATATATATAAAAGCTTCTACCAATAATTATCGTCAATAACAATTGAATTAAGGTTACTGCCATGTGAAACAGACATGCCGATGACCTTCATAGCGCCCTTTCCTTTCTCCATTTTCGACTTAGTGACTTTGAAGTTCAAATTAGACATTGAAGTTCAAATTAAAAAAAACTTTGCATAAAAATTACTGCCATGTCAAACCGACATGCAGATGACCAATGACCTTCATAGTGCCCTCTCCTTTGTGCATTTTGGACTTAGTGACTTTGAAGTTCAACTAAAAAAAATTTGCACAGAATTGTTAATTTTTACATCCAGCTAGCCGTCACGAATGTTTCAAGTTCCAAATGCTCTTCTCCAAAGTGGTGGACACCAAGACCTTGCTCCTACAATAAAAATTCATAAACGAAAACAGATTCGTGTCCATGGACATGAAAAATACGTGATCCTAAACCCAATCTTAAAAATTCCTCTCTTTTTTTATTGCTCGGGCATTTCAATTTGCCACTGGTTAATAAAATCAACCAATCGATTAATAGTTTCGAAGTGTACTATCCGAAGCATTGTTAATCTGCATGGATGCTTCTTCTATCCTAATACCCTAAAAATGAGATGTAGTACGCCTATGTGTAATGACCTTGAAGTCTTTTTTTACCATAATATTTCGGTAAAGTTAAATAGCCTTCCGTTTCTCTTTTTCAGCCATGATTATCATAGTTCTCATTATAAAACTACACACTTTTACATTATTTTTGTTGCGGCATCTCTTCAGTAAAATTAATTATTTCTAAAATATATAATTACATAAGCATAACTCGTTTGATTAACATAAAAATATTAGAAATATATACTTCATGATAGTTTTGTTGTCATTCTTTATAATTGTCTATTTTTCACATTTGACTCTCACTATTTCCATATTCGTTTTTTTTTTTTCAAAAAATGCCATCTCTTTTCACGAGGGAAAGTTCGATTAGTTCAAGTTCTTTCGAAATATTTTCATTAGTTTTAGTATATATCTATTCATAGCATTTATATTTAAATGTTTTGTGATTGTTAACAAAGCTAATCCTCGAGTTTTGGTTAAGTTTTTATTTATCCCTTCAATATAACAACCATTTACAATGTAGATGAAGTTATACTAATTTTCGTTCATCTCATTATAAAGTATAATATTTTGCAATGCCTTTAGTATCATAACCTTCACTATAAGAATAATCTTCAACATTTTGTAGACTTTTTTTCATAAATCTTTTTCTTTAATTAAGGTAAGGTTTCAGGTTTTCTCTTAATTTTCGATATCTATTTCATAAGCGAAATTTAAAGTTAGATTATCTTTATTGTCTTGGAATATTGGTATTTTTTAATATAGTTGTGTTACTATATAGTTATGGAAGATATAAACTCAGTAAAAATATATAAATTCATATTAATTAAAAAGTATTAATAAAAATAAAAATATAACCAAAGTAATCATAAAAATTAATAAGTTAGCTCAATTCTGAGGTATTATAATTCATATATACATATATTTGTGTAAATTGAAATTTAATATTAAGTCAAATTAAATAATTTAAGTTTATCTAAGAAATTATAATGGGCACAATGAAGGGAAATAATGAAGAGAAATTAAGGAAAGGATCATATTAGTACAATAGTAAGTACATTGAGGTAAAATTTCTTACCATATAACTATTTTTTACTTATTGTAGTTGCTACAACACTCTCCAAAATTTCGGCTTACACTCAATTTCAAAGTCTTCCTTGGTCTTGCACATTGTTTTCGTAAACACCAAAACTCATTTCATGGAATTTCTTATAGTGTTATTCTCCCCTTTGCAAGTTAGGTAAAATGTCATCTTTTCATATGATTAGGTGTCGCACAATGTGTAGAAGCTTCTACTGATGGTTTCAAGGGTCTATCTTTGTGTATATTATTTTTTCTAACTATATAAATATCTGTCGCACTTATTCCCAACGTTTTAAGCACTGTTGCACAAGTGTCATCATAGTCATCGCAAAGTGTGTCTTTAGTGTCGCACTTGTCTTAAAGTTTTCACATTGAGGGGAATATGTTGTTAACATGATATGGATGGTCTATGTTGTTGTGTCATCGAAGTATTTCAAGTGTGTGATCATAGCCAAGACAAATCATTGTTCACAATAGTCTCGTCGGTCCCACACTTAGCCAAATTTCAAAAAATTCCCAACAACCTAGCCTCATCCACCCATACAAAATTGCGCACTTTGCAACCTCAGTGTTGAAGCCATGAACTTCAAACTTCACAACCTGAGTGTTGAAGCCATGTACTACACACTTCGCAACCTCAATGCTCAAGTGATGTACTGCGCACTTTGCAACCTCAGTGCTCAAGCCATGAACTACGCACTTCACAAATTTAGTGCTCAAGCCCACAACTGTGCATTTCGAAACATCAGTTCTGAAGCACAGAACTTGCCTCCTAGAATTGTGCAATTCCTTCTCCCAGCCTAGCCTCAACTATGCAATTGTATTAATATCATTCCATGAGCCTATGAACTACGCAATTCCCGAGCCTCCCTTGTCTCCTGAAATTGTGTAGTGTGCTCACTCAGTTTCCATCCCCTCAACCTACCTCATCATCTCCTAGAACTGCTTATATTTCTCCCTCAGTCCATCCTAAACTATACACTGCACAGTCTCAAGGTTGAAGCCTTGGCCTTAAGCTCTTACACTGTTCAATTACGTAGTCACTTGGGCTCATCTATCCTACAAAGCTGCACAAATGGCTAATGAAACACCTATCCCCTCAACATGCCATCCCAAGCCTCCAATCTGCGCATTTTTCCTCCTCGTCCTCACCCGAACTGTGGAATTCACCATATCAAGGCTCAAGCTTCAGCTCTGATCATCTAAACTGTGCAATTGCATAGTTACTGAGCCTCTTTCCTACCTTGTCACCTAGCTCCGACTCAGTAATTAGATCATTCTGCACCATGTTAAACTAGGGGTTTATCATAATTATGCCATATTTTCATGAGTGAATTGCATATATAGATACCTTATAATGGTATGGCGAGATGATGAAGAAATATATGGAGGAGGGAATTATGTTGAAAGACACTCTTGTAGCTGAACATGCAAGTTGATCAATCACAAGAAAGGAAAGGGAAATATGTTTGCGATCACATCCCAAAACTTAAGATCATTGAATATCCCTTATCAACATTGAGTCATATGGAGCTGAAAAGAAGAGAATTCCCAAGAAAACTCTTAGCACACAGCAATGACAGTGGGTTCACACTACAATATCATCAAGCAGTCCATCTCAGTAGTATCATGTCAAGTTATGTCACGAGTTGTCAAATGTCACGTCATCATTATGGATCATGTAAATGGTATTCAAAATGTATTGTAAAGTGAAAGTCCAAAGGAAACACATGAAATATAAGGAGTCACTTAAGTTGAAAAGTCATAGGAAGTCAAACGGTCATGAAGGTAGTAAAAGAGTCACAAGGAGGGTGAAGCATCACCCCTTGGTTATATGTACACTCTCATTGTATGAGCAAAGGAATTTTTACCCTGGCTCCTGCCGCAAGGCATTAAAGAGATAAGCTAGCTCTTTTATGGAGGAAGGAGTGGCTCTAACGATCCACTACTGGAGCTAGTGGTGTTTATTGTATACACGTGTCTTGGAAATTTCACTTAATATCATAAGCCCTATGGGACAACACGTTCTTAATGCATGGATTATGGATATTTGTAACATTATTCTATGAATGATTATAATTCATGTTTTCTTTCATCTGTGCTAAATTAGTTTAAATATTCATGCTATTTTGGTACTTATCATATTTAGAATGTGTTGCAATCGTTATTATCACTTTCATATCCTTGTGGACTATTTTGATGGACATTAGACATATATTCCTTGTCATATTGGTTTCAATGAACATTGCATCTCTGTGGACTGTTTTTCTTGATGTTGTACAGACCCTTCTTATTCATGTTTGTCTCTATTAAGGTGGTACTACTACCTCTATCTTAGAGGCTTATTTTTCCACCCATCTGCGGTGAAATAAATTTGACACACATGCCATCAAACACTCACCAGGCACACCCCCCTTCCTTTTCGAAGGCGCATGTGCACTCATCTCTCTTGCTAACAATTATAGTCAAGGAAGATCTATAAGAATACATGGTGACCAGGTCGATATTCCAGATTAGGCTTCTACTCCAAACGGTGTGAGGTCGATTTTGTACTTCACATCCAGGAGACCCCTTTGTTGATGGATTTCCAGCATCGTCAACACCACCCTATTCATATTTTACATTCATATAACATATTTTTACCTTCTACAATAATAATTTCATCTATAATTCATATTAGGAGAGTCAATTGGTTTTGCGTGGCTTTTTTTAATAATTAGGTGTCTAAGCTTATGTTACTCATGGAACTAAAAATAATATGTTACCATTAATTAAAAAAGATCTATTATCATTTTTTGAAGCACTAATTGTTTTTTAATTTCCATAAATTTTAACTTATAATCAAGTTAATAATTTCATGTAATAGACACCACATATGAGAATCATAGTTTTGGATCAATAGAAATTATATATAAGTGACCATATCAATATCTAGTTAACCCATGTGAAGAAGAAATTATGCTTTACATCAATTAAATTTTAATGCATACACCTTCTTATTGCAAGTTATCAGAAAAAAAATATGATTAGGGAATGAAAAATGCATAATTAGGAATCTATGAGCCCTTTTTTATCGTAACAGATGATGATTTTATATTTGTCATAATTAAAGTTAATTTCTCATAATTACTATTTGTCACAATAAACAACTAATAATTATTAATCTTTATTGCATAATGATATTGTTTTTAAATATCTATTGATACTTTAGGGGTATCTAAACTGGAGGATTCATAAACACACATTACCCTTTTTACTGGTAGGTCCATGTTGGGAAAATTGACGTCTAAAAACTTCTTGAAGCATTTTTTGAAATTAAAGGGAAATATTCTGGGGTAAATTTTTTCTTCAAAAGCAGCACACCACCTAGTTCCATTCTACACATAGATACCTTTCCAACAGTGCAAGATTCACCTCAATTGAAGTTTTTATGCAAAATTTATGCCACCTAGAAGTTGATATTTTTATTTTCACCCCCATGACTTCATATCATGTCATGTCATACTCCATTATTCATGAAAAATTTCTAGTGAAGTGATCATGATGAAGATATCATATTGTAATCCTATTTCAGAGTTGAAAGAGTCAAAGATAAGCGCTAGTAGGCTATCAAGTTGTGGTATAACTCTGGTACTATGCAGAAAAGGGTTTCATTTTATTTGAGTGCATTTTGTTCCATAGTTGAGCTGGGAGGTGGATAATGAATAGAGATAGAAAGAGTAAATAGAGAGGCTTTTTTATATTGTAACAACCCATGGGCCATAGGCCTCACTCCTTTTTACTTGAACCTATTTCTCATTTAGAAAAAAGAGAGCATAGAAGCCTCACCTTCTAGCTAGTTTTTCTCTTAAGATGGTTTCCCATGTGACATGTTATGTTAATTGTGATATGCGATTTTTTTTTTGTATATTTATTCATTTTTTTATCTATTTTATGTAAAACCATAACACTATAATTAATAATTCCAAATATATAAAGGTAAATTAATTCTCATAATCTAGATTTCATATTTTAAGCAAACATTTTCATATATTTTGGATTAAATCTCCAGTGGAATATACAAGGTAGTTTATAGATCATATTGGTATCAGAAAAGGTTTATTTGGGTATATCATGGAGATCCATATTAGTTAATAAAAAATTATTAAAACCCCACACATGGCTAATAAATCTATGAATGACCCTAAATATCTTACAGAGGATAGATTTTCATAGATTCACATAAAAGTCACAAATATAAACTGTAATTTGAGACTCCTCATGTTGGCCTTGACTAATAAGCTTTGGATGTTTGGAGAAGATATATATTCTCACACAAACGTTAAACTGGAAGGGATATTGGTGGATTAATAAAAACTAGAGAAAGGATCTAAGAAAGAAACAAAAAACGATGAACCCAATTATAGTTCCATGGAAAATTCACACTCCCCTTAAAATATGGAAGTGAAGATAAGATAAAGTTATATAAGGCTAATATTGATGCTTTTAAGCTAAATCATTGGTAGCAATAGTTATAAGTTTATTTTAATGATCATTGTATAAAGGAAGGAAAAATCGTTTTCATTTTTTTTATTGAAATTACTGGTCCATGTCCTAATTTAGTAGGAAATAAACATGGAGACCTTGAGGGTGGAGGGATATCCTTTAGTGGCTATGTGTTATTATTTAAAAACTTTCATAAAGTAGAAGTAGGACCATTGGGTTTCATGGCAGACCTGTGGGTTTCATGGAATTACTTCAAGTAGAAGTAGGACCATTGTGTACAAGGGTACATAATCAAATTTAGAAAGATATTAATTTTGGGTATCAACCCAAAGAACCTAGGCATACTCCTCAAGTATCTAAGGGTTCTACAAATAAATTTGATAAAGCATTGGATGTTGTTCAAACTCATATTAATGGATGAGGCTTCTGTATAGGTACAATACTTAGAGAACATAGGTTGAAAGAAATAGAGATCAAGTGGGTCAAAGTAGAAGGAGCATTAAGTAGCTTCGAAGGAAGGTAAGAAAAAAAGGAAAGTGGAAAAATAAGAAAAGGAAACAACCAAAAAACATCAATGAAAATATCGCAATAACCACTACAACCACTATAACATTAATGTTCAAACGAAGGAGAAGTGATGAAATTTGTATCCATAGCACAATCTAAAGAAGCACAAGAAATATGGTAAGAAGACAATTGATCTGGCCACAAATTTAAGCAATGAGGTGGAAATAAGCTTCGACATGGATGAAAATATTTTATATATGTTAATGTAGAAAGGGGTGAATATGAGTATCCTTCATAAATAAGGAGAGAATGAAATTACCATAATTTTCCCTATAAAGGTACATGTCAATAGGACCAAAATTAGTGCTCTATTCAACTCAATGCCATAGGTGAGGAATATAGGTTTGAAAACTCATGACTATCCTACCCCATATCCATTGGGATGTTTAAAAAAAGAGGCAAAGATAAAGGTAATCAAATATTACAAAATCCTTTTTTATATTACTAGTAACTTTCTTGATGATGTACAATTGTTTATATATCCACTATATATATGGAATATTGTGTGTGTGAGTCTTTATATGTACATATGAGATGGTATATTCATGTAGATATCCACCTAATACTACCTGATAGTAGAAAAAATTTCCTTCATCATCAATGTTCACAAGGGCAAGCCAAAGATCTCATTGCTAAGAGCCAACCAGGAAAATTGTTTGATCACTTCTAAGAAGAAATATGCTTTGTTATTTTTAATAAAAAAATGGTATTTATCAGTATACATGAGAACTATGTTCATTATAGAGGGGTGTACTATGGAACAAAAAATTCAACTCAAAGAGTTTATATAGGTGTATACGGTTGTGTTCTAGGAGCCTAAAGGGCTACGACCCAAGAGGAAAGTGGAGCATGATATGTAGTTATTTTTTAGCCCTTTATTACTATAAATTTTGGTGTATTAGTAGTCTACTATAGAGTAAAATTAAGTGAAGAATAAGTTCCAAAAACCATTGGAACAAGGTTTTTTTAACACATATTTCATCATGTGGGTTACCCATCATCATTGTGTCAAAGAGTGATGGTACTCAGTGGATCTGTATTGATTACAAGGAATTAAATTAAATTAAAATCAAGAAAATGTACCCACTATGTGAGATAAATTATCTATTCGATTAGGTGAAAAAATAAAAATACTTCACCAATGTGAAATTAAAGTCAAGATATCGTGATGTTTGGGTTGGAGAATAAGATTCCTAGAAGACCACCTTTAAAAACAGGAAAGGTTTATATGAGTGGTTAGTCATTCAAATTTTCCTATGTGATACATTAGCTATGTTTGTGACGTTAATTAATGATATCTTACACACCTTTATGTATTCATTTATTAATATATATTTGGATGATATATTGGTATATGATCCTATCTAGGGGGAACACATCTCACATTTGATGTAGGTGCTAGAGTGGTCCAGGAAATTTCCTTTGGTGATGTTAAGATACATTCTTAAAGAGCATGAAAACACCATAAACAAAACATACATAATGAAAAAACACAAAAATAAAGAAAAACATACAAGGCACCAAGTTTTAATAATAGATCTCACTAGCAATGTGTTCCAACTATGTCTTCGGCTCAACTTCAAAGTGGAGAAGCCTATATATTATCTTAGAAAAATAATGGTAATTACATGGAAATAGCTCACATCTAGGGATCACCCAAAAATATGTCACTTGTATTGCAATTATAATTTCACCAGTAGATTCGTCTTAAATTTTAATGAAAAATGACTATATATTTCATACATTTTTGTAATGTTCACTTCTAGACCCCTTGAGGAATATTCAACACTGTCACAATAGATTAGAATATTTTAATAATATTCTTCCAAAATATTTCCTTCAATTTGTCTTGAAAAATACGTCTACCTGAAGCATGGTTCTTTTTAGAGGAGCTAGTTGGTCTAAGAAATTAGTCTAATGAAAACAAAAAAATTCAACCCAACCGACTAGCCCAAGTCAAGTAAATAGTCATGTAACATAATGAAAGGATAAATAATGAAGAGTTTAGTATCATGTCTAGTCAACTATTTAGACTACCATAATTGTCCCAACAATCTATATATATATCTATCTACATATCAATGTATCATTTCTAGTTCGACATATAATAAAGAATATATATGTGTTCTTCTGTTGGTTTCCCATTACTATGTCCCTTATATATTTATCTATGCTTGAACTGTAATTACAAGATGTGTATTTACTGGTAATGATGCATATTTTTCGCTATATTACAGCATTGGTTCTGTTGCCAATAGTGAGAACCTAAGTCACATATTATGCAAGAATAAATGTTTACATTAGAAGAGATACAATTATGGTGGGAGAAAAAGATGAATAATTATTTAATAAATATGCTCGCAGGAATATATTATCAATCGTAGAAGTTAGAGCTAACTTTCTTATAGTAGGAGATGAATGGTTCATAGAAGGTGCAACTAGTAGAAATCAAGAAATTCCTCTACTGGGTCGCCCATGAAAAAACATCAGAAAAAAATTTATGCCTAACTTTTGATGAATTTATCTAGTGGCAGATGATCATAATTAAGTGAGTGGCTTGAGTCAATCCTTAACAACTATAGGGAATAAAAATTTCTATAAGATCAAATCTCTATTGAATGTATTGAGACCAAATTTTACAATGACCTTCAAGACAATTTATTTTTCACAATCCCTATCCTCTTACATTAGTTCCTTCTTGAAAAATGTGTAGGACATATTGTTGAACATAGACCACCATTATGGACACCAGGAAATACCAATTGGAGGAAAGCACCAAAAAAGTGGAAAAATTTTATCGACACTTGGTGTAAAGATACAAAGGAAGCATGCGATTATTTATTAAGAAAATACTCATGGTCGATAGATAGCTCTCCTTATACTGAAATTAAGTTGGTTCATCATGGAGAGGTTTAATGGAATGTGACAAAAAAATAAGAATAATTAAGAGAAATACAATAAATTTGTAGAAGTACATGTAATCAATAAAGATTGAAGGAAGAAAAATCACTGTCATGAAGCAACAACTAGAAAGTAACCAACCAAATAGTGACCAAAAATATAAATAATTGAGTGACATAAAGAAATTAGTTTGGGACAGGAGACAACATCGAAGAGAGAAAATAAGAGAGCAATAGTACCAAAAAAAAAGAATAATCGGGAGCATGAGAGAAAAGATGCACGAAACTCCTTAGTAGAGTTGAGAGGGGTAGCACCGCCCACACTGATAGAAAACAATGGTATATTGATAACTCTAAGAGACTAAGTAAATTCTATGGAAATTGATTACTCTAGTCTAGCACAAGAAGAAATTCAATTATATCAATAGAAAGTCCCAATGTTCGAGAATTCCTTCAATCATGAAATTATTCTGAAATGCCTGCAGTTTGGCATAACAAATGTGAACAAAGAAACTATCAAGAAATTGAAAAACACTATCGATATGAACCCAGTAGAAATATTAATGAAGTAGAAAAAGTACTCCAACTCTAGAATATCACAGTCATGCCCCTCCTCTTGTTGCAGCTAGTATTTTTTGAAGAATCCTAGAGTATATAATCAGTCGATGAGGAGTACTGACCTCGAGGAAGTTGATTCACAAAATATATAGATAGGGTCTGTTTGAATAACAAATAACTATCAAAATAAATCAATGACAAAGAATAAAATACTAATATATGATACAACGATGAATCCAACAAAAAATGTCAACCAAGTAATAGTTTAACATCTCGACCATCGCTACGACCATCAAGTAAAATGGGTCTAAACCACACACCCCTCTATGACAGTGAGGAAGATCCAAAAAAAGTTAGTTTTTTTGTGAAATAATCTGGGCTACGACTGACACTACACGTGAAGACAAGAAAATGGAACAATTTCTTGTAGCTTTAACAAAATGTTGTTTAACATGTCTCATGAATCTTACAGAGAAGCAACCTAAGTTGAAAAGTGAAATTAATACTATTTTTATTACATTATTTAAACTTCAAGATGTCCAGAATTTGTTAGCTCAAAAATTAAAGGAAAATAAGAAAATGAAAAATGAGTTGGTACATGAATAAGACAAATGATTCAAATGTTTATTGAGTTAGATTCTATAGACCATTGACCAACATCTTTTAGTTGAATGGTATGTGGCTGGTTTACTTTAGAAATTTAATGGACCGATTCAAATGCATGAAGTTACAACCCGTGAAGAAGCACTTAAATTAGCATAGCATATTGAGAAAGATGATGAAGCCTAGTCAACTATCTCACCAACTCACAATAAAAAAGAAAATAAACTAGAACAACTGCAAAATTATTTAATGTAACTAACTCTCAAGTAGAACCATCTATGGTTTACTAATTTTCACATGGAAGGACACACAAAAGATACTTGTAAGTCTGTAGATTATTTCAACAAAGTTGTTGGAAGGATACAGTCTAATGTATATATTATGATATCTCCTAGGTCACCTCAAATCACTCAACTAAATACTGTCATATAATATATGAATCTCTAAGTTGAATTGTTGTGGTATCTATGAGAACAACGTGAATTCCACTAATGAATTCCCACTTAGTTGAAAAATTAAACGCAATTACCATATTTTTTATCATACTCATGCTATTGATCAATTCAGTGAGCCACCGTCTTAGGTCAGAAGAGGACATGGTCATGGAGGTTATGGCAGATGAAGAGGTGGATACAATGGAAAAGGACACATTTGTCATCGAGACTGAGGAATATTTTTCTATTATATCTATTGGAAATAAGGGTACACTGGTAATGAATGTCCTTGAAAAGAAAAAAATGATTTTATATTCTACAATATTTTTTCTTTAAATAAAAGAGTTGTTAATTTGCTACAATGTGTTCCAAAGCACGAGATTTTAAACTCAAAAAATACTCATGTAGTTAGAATATCAGGAGCAAGGTAAGATAACAGAACTCAAAGCGACTGACTTATTCGACCAACAAAAAACATGACGAAATATCTTGATATGTAGGAACAAAATGATACAGTGTCAAGAGTTTTTGAATTATTTATGAAAGAAACAAAGCAACAAAAAATCTTTAAGGATATAATTCTAGAATGATTTCTTGAACTCTTAAAGGAATAACATTATGTCACTCAACTTGTACAATTTTTAAATATGCTGAAAAATTGCAACAAAAACATAGAAAAAGGGGAAAATGTCTAACAACTCTTGCAAGGAAATTAGTTATAAGATCACAACCCATACACTAAATTACAAATAAATGGATAAATTGTTAGACAAGTTTTTTTTTTACTTCGGCTCACAAGTAAGCATTCTCCCAAGAGAAACATGGATTAATATGGGGTGACAAAATCTACACAAAAAAACTAGCTATGTTAAACTTGTTGACTAGAGATTTATTGAACCAATTGGGACACTGCGATAAGTACAAAATTTAATATTGGGGATCCCTAATATAGTTGAATTCGAATTCATTGACCTAGTTGATGAAATTCCTACCTACCTGAAATTAATCGGTTGACCCTGGGGATGAATAATGAAGGCAACAATATTTGGAAAAAGATAGAGTTAAATTAAAAGGTAACAATAAGAATATTATCATTTCTTTAGATCCCCAGGAAGGAAATCCTTGGGTTTAAACTTCTGATCAAGAAGTTGATTTGAGAAAAATCTATCAAGAATTGCAGAAAGAATGTGATAATGTTGAATTCAATTCCTTTGGTGAAATTATAGGTATTTCTCCCATTTTTACTAGACAAAACTCTCACACTAAGCTTTATGAATGGAAGATTGAAAATTATGAATCCAAAGAAAAATAATGTTGGAAAATATAGGGCATTCTCAAATCAAATAATCGACCATGTTATTCCATGAAAGTGATACCAATTGTAAGGGAATTGGTTTTTATAGAAATTCCTTCTCTACGTCTAACAAACCCAATAAATGACTCTAGTTACAACATCTGATTTAAGGAAATAGTGTCTTCTTGCAATGACATAGATAAAGTCAAAAATTGTATTGGAAAACATGGAAGAATGTTGAGTCTAATGAAAACCTTTATAGGAAAAGCATCGAGATGTTGGGATACCCACTCACCCTAACTTTAGACATGGACAACTACGACAACATAATTCATCGAATGCTTTAGAGGGAAAAAAAAATTTGCATAAGAAAACATCCCTATATTTAGTACTAGACATGATTGTGTCGTAGATATCCAAAATTGTGAACCTGAATGGACAAGAATTGGCCATAAATATGAAAGAGTATGGCCACATATGTTTCCAAGAACTTTAGATGGCCTATGGAATAAATGGTACAAATTAGAAGAATCATGGTGATAATAACTTCAATGGAAAGAACTAAGGGAAAATTTAATTAAATATTTTGAGTTCAAAAAAGAGGAACCAGATTTAAAGGATGCTTTTAGAATTAATATTTTGTCATTGTAATATTCCAAATTGGGAATAACAGTAATATAGAACATAAAACTGGAAAATGCAGTAAAATATCAATACATCAACATGATCAGATCATAGGTCCACATTATTAGATATTATAGCAGGAAAATGAGTGCAAGATATTGAGGAAAAAGACACTAAAGCTAGGCAGAACAAGCATCAAATGACCTAGTACATAAAATATGAAATATTTCTGCTATACAAAATGTTGGAATGCCATGACTGTGTAGTCATATGGAGAAAAAATGTAGGGTAAAACTAAAAATAAATATAACTAAAAATATATATAACTGCTAATATAGTGCTTAGAAAATGTCGGGATCAGAGATCTAGGCTCTCTAGCACAATTCCAACACAACCCATAGGGGGTTTCTAGAAATACACAATATAAAATTTGCAACCCTAGGGTTGAACTTCATAGTGGAACTGAATAATTGTCGAGAGATGGTTGATCTGATGTAAAAAGGGTTGATACTCCTCCCTAATTATCCTCTTGATGAGGGGTTGGACCCTTGACTTAAAAACTAGCTCAGAAACATGGGTACTTGACCCTCCACTACAACTGCCCTGCAAAATAGCACATTTCGTGAAGAAACTGCACTTATGATGATGGTAGAAGCTTGGCCTAATGCCAAATGGTTGAAATGAAGCTCAATGAACCTCTCCTGAGTGGGCACTCGAATTCCCAGAAGGATGAGGGTGGTATTTCCACTCGGAAATACCCTTGTACTAAACAACACAACATATTCCGCTAAACACCTAACTCATGCAGAAAGTCATAAAGCACCAATCATAAAAAATAATCAAAATGCCCTCTATGGCTTCCATCACCTTCCTTATATGCTTGGTGTTCTTCCTCACCCTTGGTCCCACTCATTAAAGATGTTACTCTCATGGAGACTTCCTCCCACTATAATTTCATTTTCCTCCAATAACTCTCCACTACCTCCATGACAGCAATGTTGGTTTTGTCAATGTTGACCTCATTCACATGAATTAGCCCCCATTCACACCTAATATTGCTTTATTCAACTGATACAATGATACACATTCACATTACAAGTGTTTTTATTCCTACTAAAGATATTTACGAGCCTCTCTACACTCTTATTCATCTATCATAATGAGAAAATAAAAAATTAATATTCCAACTACCTGAAAGCTAATTAGGAATATTACAATATTTCCCTCCCGAACGTTTCTTGTCCCCAAGAAAGTGCATATATGGGTGTTTTAAAGTCTCCTCTTCCACCCATGTAACATCCTCATCCGATGAGTTCCTCCACTGAGTCATATTTTCTCCAATCAACATTTCTCTTAGCTGCCCCTCACAAGTGTCCAAGTTAGTCTTTGGTGATAAGACAAAATGGTTGACATCATAAAGAAGTGGGGGATCCATGGTGGAAGCTACATGTTGTCTAATGGCCTCATTGATGCATGGGAAATGAAAAATGTTGGGGATATTACTCCCATTGAGAAGCTCCAACCCATGTGCTACTCCCCCAACAAGATGGACCATCCTGTGTGGCCCATAAAAAGCTTCTCAGTCCCCATTTATTGCAATGAAAGTGGTCTCTATGCTTGATAATGGAGATAGACAAAATTTTCCACCCCACGTTGTCTCTCTTCCCATCCATGATCTGTGTAGAACTCCTGTTGATTTTGGGTTGTAGCAATGTTGTCCTTAAGAGACCGAAATACATCCTAAATCTCTAGGATCCAATATTTGGTTCTAGGAACCTTGCCTGCCCCAACCATTCTAACAAGAATGAAGATAACATCATCACCATATAGAACCAAAAATAGAGATACACTAATTTCCATATGATATATCAAATGGTGACAATAGTTATTCAAGTTGATCCAGTGTAGTTCTGCTCCTTGCTACCCCATAACAGATTGTCGTATGTAGCTTCCCAACCACTTACCACAATGATGTTTGGTGTCAAATAGGTACACCCCAAACAAGACAACACCTGTGCAAAGCCATCTAGGAAGTGGTTACCTCTATCACTGATAGTGGCCCCAACAAGACCATGAAGTCCAAAGAAAGGCTTGCCCTCTTATGGAGCAATGCATTGTAAAAAAATGGCAAAGGCATGTAAATGATTTGTTAATTGACCAATGATTACAAAGATACAATCCTTGCCATGTACTATTGGCAAGCTGGTGATGAAGCCCATAAATGATCTCTCCCATCTTTCTCTCGGGAAATGAGGTGACTGTAACAACCTTTTAGGATGGTTGTTTTCCTCTTCATTATTCAGGAAAAATACGCACTTACTGATATGATGGAGCACATCCTCCTTGAGACCCTCCCATAAGAACCTCCCCCTAATGGCCTGATATGTCCTGTTGAAACCTTGGTGGCCAGAAGGGAGTGAATAATGTGCTGCATGTAGAACCTTCTCCTTGAGCTTAGAGTCTCTGGTCAAGAAGATAAAATCATGGTAATAGATGGCTCCATCCATCACTCTATACCTCTCATCAGTCACCTACCCATCAAGCACCTACTTGATAAAGTTGATGACAACCTACTTGATGAAGTTGTCCTTGATGGAAACCTACTTGATGAGTTAAGGGGGATATTGTTGGAAATATGATGCAAAGTGTTGTCCTTGATGGCAACCTACTTGATAAAGTTGATGACAACCTACTTGATGAAGTTGTCCTTGATGGAAACCTACTTGATGAGTTAAGGGGGAGATTGTTGGCAATGTGATACAATGTGTTGACTTTGATGGAACCTGCCTGATGAAGTTGTCCTTGATGAAAACTGACTTGATGAGTTGTTAATGATGTAAATATGATGTATCTACAGATCAATTCAGAAGTAGCTCAAAAAGTGCCAGAATAATGTTGAACAAGGTATGTCACAAGGCATACGCGGATTTGTTAAGGATAAGTCACGTATGTATGCGAAAATGTACGTGACAAGTAGCGTATGCCCATTTCCGCTCTAAATTTAGGAAACCATGGGACATTACCATGGTATTGACCCAAAGTATTGAGCGCTTGCTTATCTATTTGATCCCGTCCAGGAATACCATCAGCAGTTGAGTGGTTTTGACTCATGGTATTGACAAAGGCTAAATCTATATAAGGAGAAGAAGATCATAGTGCAAGGGTGTGCATGTGTCTGGGCTTTAATGAATACTTAAATATGAAGTATATTTGCATGGAATGGGTAACAGTTTAGATCTGAATTCATAATGCACCTATGAAGAAACTCTCGATCTGAAATGTCTATGTGTTTTCTAGATCTTTTTATGGAATGTTTGGATCTATGATCTGGCAAATATTTGCTGAAGTAAAGGGTGAGATCTGAGCTGTTTATCTGGTTTGAAGAATTGCGCTGCCCTATAATGTCTGTAGATCTATACGCAGGTTCGTGGCAGAGAAAGCGCATATATACGCGGGTTGTCTTCAGCAAAAGTGCCTATGGAAGATGAATTCAACTCTGAAATGTGTGTAGATGTATATGCAAGTTTGTCTTTATTAAAGTGCGTATATACATAGGTTCAGTGAAGTAAAAGCGCGTATGGAATCTAGGTTTTTCCTGAAGTATGTGGAATGAAATGTTTGATCTGTTTTGCTGCTATATGTCAATGTTGTATTCATACAGATCTGAGTTGTTTGAATAATGATTATGCTGCTGATTAATTTGATGAAAGATCAAGTTGTTGATTGTTGGTTGACGATTCAATGAAGGAAGAATGACTGTCTAAACAGTTCTGCATGATTGATAGATTGTCTGAAAAGAAATCTGATTTTAGATCTGAACCTAAGTCTGTTCTCATTCCGAAAAATCAGTGTTCTCAGAAGTATACGAAGGTTTCTACACATATAAGCGTGTACACACACGACTTCAGCAAATAGAAGTAGCGTATGCACTCCATGTTATGCACAGAGGCATACGCAGGTTGGTAAGAAGGGAAGCGCGTATACACATGGCTTCAGTAAACAGAAGTAGCGTATGATATTGGAGTAATGAAAGTTCTGGGTTGAGTTTACATATGCATATCTATTCTGAAGTTTGGGTTATCTCTGATATTCTGGCTACAGTGGTCT
Organism: Pinus albicaulis; assembly: GCA_034641835.2. NCBI lineage: Eukaryota > Viridiplantae > Streptophyta > Pinopsida > Pinales > Pinaceae > Pinus > Pinus albicaulis. The sequence goes on along the minus strand of CM076572.1, from coordinate 267,668,939 downwards.
CACTATTCTGTTTGAAGTTTTGCACAAAATATGTTTGTTTATTAATGAAGGGTTGTGTTGAAGCTGGTTGATCCAGTTTGAAAATTGATGAAACGTGGTCTGCAGTGGATCTGAGGGTTGAAGCCTTCAGTATGAAAGTGGAAGCTTTCTGCCAGTAGAGGTTGGTGCTAATATCAGGGGGTAGTAGCTCCCTTCCAGGAGAGGCTGGTAAATGAGAGCAGGGGGTTGTAGCTCCCTTCCAGGAGAGGCTGGTAAACGAGAGATGGTTGTAGCCTTCTGCAGGTGGGTGCCTTCGTGCTGGTATGAGTCTGCGCCAGTACATGGTTGTAAGATTTTTTCTTTATAATAAATATTGAAAACTGAGATGACGACAGTGGTGGTTTTCTCCCGACTTGGGTTTCCACCTTAAATCGTGGTGTTCATGTATGTTGCTTATGTGTGATGGTTTATTCTATTTTTACTGCACATGCTTACTACTTAACATCTAATGAATAAATGATGCAATGAATTAAGAATCAAATACATAATAAGAGCTCTGAGCATACGAGAGTTTCCTTAAGGATATCCGCGTATATACGCTATTTTTGTTTTGTAAAGTAGCATATGGGTTTTGAGAAAAGAAAAGTAAAAATTTTTCTAGTTAGCTCTAAATACTGATTCACCCCCCCTCTCAGTATTTTTCCCAACAATTGGTATCAGAGCAGGTCCTTCTGAAAAAGCTTAGCCGCTAGAAGGAAGATCAAGCAAGATGAGCAATCAAGATGGAACAACATCTATCAAGCCTCCGCTCTTTAATGGAAGAAATTTAATCTTATGGAAAATAAGGATGAGATCCTATCTTCAGTCTATAGGAGCAGATGTATGGGCCATTTTTGAACGAGGATATCAATATCCAGCTGCAGTACCAACAGATCCGATTGAAAAGAAGAATTATGAAACAAATGCAAAGGCAGTCAATGCTCTAATGGGAAGTCTAACTGAATCAAAATTTGTTAAATTTATATAGCTGAATATAGCAAAGGAGATATGGGACAAAATCATTCTAAGTTATGAAGGTGATGCAAAGGTAAAAAGTGAAAAACTTCAAACTCTCTGAATTGAATATGAAAATTTAAAGATGCATAGTGATGAGAATATTGCCAGTTTATTTTTACGTTTTGATGATGTTGTAAATCGTATGAGAAATCTGGGAGAAACAATAACCGAATCTACTTTGGTTGAGAAAATTTTAAGATCGCTAATGGCAAAATTTGAGTCAAAATTTTCTTCTCTTGAAGAAAAACAGGATCTTCAAAATCTTACTCCGGTGCAACTTCATGGCATACTAACTTCATATGAAATGAGAAGAGGAGGACCATCTGAAGTCAAAGAGGTTGTTTTCAGAGCTTCTACAAAAGGGAAATAAGTACAGTAAGCAGAAGGATCAGGATATATCTCAGAAGAAGATGAGGTAAATTTTGTAAAGAAACTCCAACTTTGCACAGGACGGTTCATAGGTAAGCTTCCTTTCAAATTTTTTGAGTGTGGAAGAGTTGGTCATTATGCTGCTAAGTGTCCTCATAAATAAACACCTGCAAAAGTGAAGGAATTAGCAAGAAGGAATAAGAATCGGTTTAACACTAGAAAAAGTTACTATACTCATGAAGACAGTGATGGGTTATCTGATAGTGAGGAAGAATGTGAACAAGATCTTAGACTTCTCATGGCATTTGAATCTAGAGAATAAAAGGATACTTTTGACAATCAACTCAAAATTCTCTTAGAAGAAAGTAAAATACTCTTAGAAGAAAGGAAAATAACCATAGAAACTCTGGAAAGGAAGTTTGAATAAACGAAGAAACACAATGAGAAATTAGAATGTGAAGTGGTAAGTCTAAGAAAATAATTTGAGAAATTAAAGACTCTGAATCTTAGATTTTCTAAAGGATCTGAAACCCTAGATGAGATTATCAAGGTACAACGTTCTCCTATTATAAAGACAGGTCTTGGATATACCGGAGAATCTTTTCAGGCTTCACCACCAAATTATCTAAAAGCAGCTACAACTGGTTTACAACATTCTGCCACTCAGCAAGGGAATAAAGAATCATTACAGGTAAAGCATGATCATCTCAATTCAAAGAACACCAACAGGAATATCTTTTAAAGAAACAACAATAAACAGGTAAATTCAAGTAGAAGATTTCATGATCGCAGAAATTTCTTCCTCAATGGACAATGTTTCTCATGTCACAATTTTGGTCATAAAGCTATTCAATGTGTTGCATATAAAACCATCATGACAAGAGAAGCAAGAAAGAAAAGGATTTATATTGAAACAAAGAAGAATACCTATAAAAACTTTTCTCCTCTTCTAAATGAAATTGAATGTGCTTATTGCAACAACTTTGGCCATGAAGTATCTGAATGCAGGAGCAAAGTTCAGCCAAAAGAGCATGTTCCTTCAAGCTCCAAAGTATGGAAAAAGAAGGAATTGTAGGTTGAAAATTGTGGCATAGCGTTATTTGCAGAAGGTGAAGAAAATCAATGGTGCATTGATAGTGGATGCTCAAGACACATGACAGGTGACAAAAACAAACTTCTTGCATATAATGCTCTAGAAAAGGAAAATAAAGTTACATTTGGAAATGATACTCCAGTTGTGATTAAGGGAAAAGGATCTGTGTTTCTAAAAGAAAATGTGAAGGAAAATGTTGTCATGTATGTGGATGGATTAAGGCATAACCTGTTAAGTGTAATTCAAATGTGTGATCAAGGAACTGAAGTTGTCTTTAGTTCAAAATAATGTGTGGTATGTGATCTTGATACAGGTAAAACAATTATAAAAGGAAAAAGGACTCCAAGCAACCTGTATGTATTGAAGAACTGCAAAGAACAATGTTACTTGAGTAAATCTTCAGAAAACTGGCTATGGCATAGAAGGTTGGGGCATCTGATCTTTTCTCAGATCAACAAATCAAGCAGACTTAAAGTTGTCCGTGATCTTCCCAATATTACTCTACCCGAAAATATCATATGCAAGTCTTGCCAATTTGGTAAGCAAACCAGAGTACAGTTTAATGCCAAAGAAGGATCATCAAGTAAGCCTCTTGAACTTATTCATACTGACATATGTTGACCTGTGAGGAAAAATTCACCCCGTGGTGAACAATACTATATCTTATTTATTGATGATTTCTCTAGAATTTGTTGGATTGGGCTGCTTAAACACAAAGATGAAGCATTTGAGAAATTTCAGACCTTCAAAGCACTAGTTGAAAATGAATTAGATTTGAAAATCAAGTGTCTTAGATCTGATTGAGAAGGAAAATATACATCAAATGAATTCCTTGAATTTTGTGAACAACGTGGCATAAAAAGACAGTTTTCTGTAGCTGGCACTCCACAACAAAATGGCGTCGCAGAAAGAATGAATAGAACAGTTCAACAAATGGCTAGAGCTATGCTTGATGATTCCGGAACACCTGACACTTTTTGGGGAGAAGTAGCACATACAGCTGTAAATATTCTTAACAAGGCACATTTTCAAGTAAATAGTGATAAAACTCCATATGAACTCTGGTATGGTAATCCTCCCACTGTGAAGCATTTTAGAGTTTTTGGAAGCAGATGTTTTATCAAAAATAATGATGAAAAACTTGGCAAGTTTGGATCTAGAGCAGATGAAGGAATACTTCTTGGTTACTCCTCTAGAAGTAGAGCATATAAATGTTACAATAAAAGACTTCAGAATATTTTTGAATGTATTGATGTTGTTATTGATGAGTCTCCTGCAGCTCCAAAAGAAGAAAAACAAACAACAGCTGAAGACGATGGTGACATATGTCCTTCTACATCAAATAGAAATGATATAAACAATGAACCCAATGAAGAACCTGAAGATGATATATCTGAAAAAGCTCCATCCAGATATGTTCAAAAGAATCATCCAGAATCTCAAATTCTGGGAGATAAGGGATCAGGTGTACAAACAAGAAGGACTCTTGTGGGATCTTCTAGATATCTGGCATTTCTATCCACTATTGAACCACACAATGTCAATCAAGCCAGAAAAGATGAATGCTGGATTCAAGCCATGAATGAAGAGCTTGATCAAATTGAAAAGAATCACACCTGGGAATTAGTACCAAGACCTCATGACAAAAATGTCATTGGAACAAAATGGATATTCAAAAACAAATTAAATGAGAATGGGGAGGTTATAAGAAATAAAGCTAGACTTGTTTGCAAGGGGTATGCTCAACAAGAAGGTATAGACTTTGAAGAAACTTTTGCTCATGTAGCTAGACTTGAAGCCATAAGAATGTTTCTTGCCTTTTCAAGCTTCCAACAAATCAAAGTTTATCAAATGGATGTTAAATCTGCGTTTCTCAATGGTGATCTAGAAGAAGAATTCTATATAGAACAACCAGAAGGATTCATTTTGGGAAATGATGAAAAACTTGTTTGTAGACTTAAAAAGGCTCTATATGGTCTCAAACAAGCTCCAAGGGCATGGTATTATCGCCTTGACAAATATCTTCATCAAAAAGGATTCTCAAAGGGGTCTGCTGATAGAAATTTATACACAAAAACAGAAAATGATAAACTATTGATTATCGTGGTATATGTTGATGATATCATTTTTGGAAGTAATGAAGAATCTATGAGTCAGAAATTTTCTTCTGCTATGCAGCAAGAATTTGAAATGTCTTTACTTGGGGAAATAACATTCTTTCTTGGCTTGCAAGTGCATCAAAATACAGATGGCATATTCTTATCACAAGCCAAATACCTTAAGCAAATTCTGAAGAAGTATGGCATGGAAGAATGCAAACCTGTAAGTACACCAATGATAACCGGATGTAATCTCAGTTCTCATGATGGTTCTCCCACGGTGAATCAACCAGAATACAAATCTATGATAGGAAGTATACTTTATCTCACTGGGACTAGACCAGACATTATGCATGCAGTTGGGATTTTTGGACGATTCCAAGCTAATCCACAAGAGTCTCACCTTCAGGCTGTCAAAATAATATTCAAATATCTACAAGGAACTCAAGACTTTGGACTATGGTATCAAAAGAATGCTGATCTCACTCTTCATGCTTACACTAATGCAGATTGGGATGGAAATGTTGATGATCAGAAAAGCACTTGTGGTGGTGCATTCTATATGGGGCCTCGGTTAGTATCTTGGTTCAGCAAGAAACAAAACTCTATTTCCTTATCTACAACAGAATCAGAATATGTGGCTGTCGCATCATGTTGCACTCAACTTCTTTGGATGATGCAAACCCTACAAGACTTTCAAATCAAATTTTCACCTCCTATCTCCATTATGTGTGATAATACAAGTGCCATCAGTATTTCAAAGAATCCTATTATGCATTCCAAGACCAAGCACATTCCCATCAAGTATCTCTTCTTACGTGAACAAGTACTTGAACAAAAGGTGAAGTTGGAGTATGTTCCCTCCAAAGAACAAGTTGTTGATATATTTACCAAACCCCGACCTAGGGAAGCATTCGAATATCTCAGACAGAAGCTGGGAATAGTCTCTGCCATGCAAAATATCAGATCTACTTAATTTCAAGAATATTAAATTGGATACGTGGATTTCCTAAAATACAGTCGCGTATATACGCAAGTTTATACACAGAAAACCGTGTATGGGTGGTTGCTGACAAATTTTTCTGGGTCAGCATTCTTCAGCACAGCTGTGGTGCTATTTGGTATCTCTGGTGATGTTTTAGCTCTTATATTTCTGTTTCATTATCTGACATTAGGTGAATATGCCTTGATGATTTGCTGTTGAAAGTGTTCAGGATGCACAAGCTAAGGGGGAGCTTTGGTCATATGGAAAGGATGCATTGGATGCACAGTTTCAGGGGAGCATTAGCCTTGCTGAGTGTAATGCATTGTTTGCATTATGATAATTCTGAAATATGATCTCTCTCTCTTGAGGTATTTTTGATATTTGTTATAAAAAAAAAGGTCATTTAATGAAAAGGTTATGTTGAGTTCTATGATGTAAATGGTTATATTCAGTCATGTAAGGACTTGTTCAAATTTTTAAACCTACTTGGCTGGGTACTTGAGTCACACATGTAAATCCACTTGGTTGGATCATTTATGTAAGTATGAGTCATTGGTGATAGGAAATATCATAGAGTCATATACTTCATTGAAAAATATGTTTGAAGATTCAGCATGAACTCAGGAGGAGCATGGTAACTTCAGTACACATCAGATATACAAGAGATATTCTTTATACATGAGAAGAAAAACCTTGTTTTGGTTTTAATCCGCCCTTTTCTCTTGATGTCAAAGGGGGAGAGTGTCATGGTGTTTGCATAATGGTTATAATAAATGTATCTATCTGTTCTGGTGATCAAACACCATCATGGTTGCCATCAAGTCCAAAGGGGGAGATTGTTGGCAATATGATGCAGAGTGTTGTCCTTGGTGGCGACCTACTTGATAAAGTTGATGACAACCTACTTGATGAAGTTGTCCTTGATGGAAACCTACTTGATGAGTTAAGGGGGAGATTGTTGGCAATATGATGCAGAGTGTTGTCCTTGATGGCAACCTACTTGATAAAGTTGATGAAAACCTACTTGATGAAGTTGTCCTTGATAGAAACCTACTTGATGAGTTAAGGGGGAGATTGTTGGCAATGTGATACAATGTGTTGACTTTGATGGAACCTGCCTGATGAAGTTGTCCTTGATGAAAACTGACTTGATGAGTTGTTAATGATCTAAATCTGATGTATCTACAAATCAGCTCAGAAGTAGCTCAAAAAGTGAAAAAATAATGTTGAACAAGGTATGTCACAAGGCATACGCAGGTTTGTTAAGGATAAGTCGCGTATGTACGCGAAAATGTACGTGACAAGTAGCGTATGCCTATTTGCACTCTAAATTTAGGAAACCAGGGGACATTACCATGGTATTGACCCAAAGTATTGAGCGCTTGATTATCTATTTGATCCCGTCCAGGAATAGCATCAGTGGTTGAGTGGTTTTGACTCATGGTATTGAAAAAGGCTAAATCTATATAAGGAGAAGAAGATCATAGTGCAAGGGTGTGCATGTGTCTGGGTTTTAATGAATACTTCACTCTGAAGTATATCTGCATGGAATGGGTAACAGTTTAGATCTAAATTCATAATGCACCTATGAAGAAACTCTAGATCTGAAATGTCTATGTATTTTCTAGATCTGTTTATGAAATGTTTAGATCTGTGATCTGGCGAATATTTGCTGAAGTAAAGGGTGAGATCTGACCTGTTTATTTGGTCTGAAGAATTGCGCTGCCCTATAATGTTTTTAGATCTATACAAAGGTTCATGGCAGAGAAAGCGTGCATATACGCGGGTTGTCTTCAGCAAAAGTGCGTATGGAAGATGAATTCAACTCTGAAATGTGTGCAAATGTATATGCAGGTTTGTATTTATTAAAGTGCGTATATACGTAGGTTCAATGAAATAAAAGCACGTATGGAATCTAGGTTTTTCCTGAAGTATGTGGAATGAAATGTTTGATCTGTTTTGCTGCTATATGTCAATGATGTATTCATACAGATCTGAGTTGTTTGAATAATGATTATGCTGCTGATTAAGTTGATGAAAGATCAAGTTGTTGATTGTTGGTTGATGATTCAATGAAGGAAGAATGACTATCTAAACAGTTCTGCATGATTGATAGATTGTGTGAACAGAAATTCGATTTCAGATCTGAACCTGAGTCTGATCTCATTCTGAAAAATCAGTGTTCTCAGAAGTATACGCAGGTTGCTACAAATATAAGCACGTACACACGCGAATTCAGCAAAGAGAAGTAGCGTATGCACTCCATGTTATGCACAAAGGCATACGCAGGTTGGTAATAAGGGAAACGTGTATACACGCGGCTTCAGTAAACAGAAGTAGCATATGATATTTGATTAATGAAAGTTCTGGGTTGAGTTTACATCTGCATATCTATTCTGAAGTCTGGGTTATCTCTAATATTCTGGCTACAGTGGTCTCACTATTCTATCTGAAGTTCTGTGCAAAATATGTTTGTTGATTAATGAAGGGTTGTGTTGAAGCTGTTTGATCCAGTTTGAAAATTGATGAAACGTGGTCTGCAATGGATCTGAGGGTTGAAGCCTTCAGTATGAAAGTGAAAGCTTTATGCCAGTAGAGGCTGGTGCTAATATCAGGGGGTAGTAGCTCCCTTCCAGGAGAGGCCGGTAAACGAGAGCAGGGGGTTGTAGCTCCCTTCCAAGAGAGGTTGGTAAACGAGAGAAGGTTGTAGCCTTCTGCAGGTGGGTGCCTGCGTGCTGGTATGAGTCTGCGCCAGTACATGGTTGTAAGATGTTTTCTTTATAATAAATATTGAAGACTGAGACGAGAGCAGCAGTGGTTTTCTCCCGACTTGGGTTTCCACGTTAAATCCTGGTGTTCATGTGTGTTTCTTATGTGTGATGGTTTATTCTGTTTTTACTGCACATGCTTACTGCTTAACATCTAATGAATAAATGATGAAATGACTTAAGAATCAAATACATAATAAGAGCTCTGAGCATACGCGAAATTCCTTAAGGATATCTGCGTATATACACTATTTTTGTTCTGTAAAGTAGCGTATGGGTTTTGAGAAAAGAAAATTAAAAAGTTTATTAGTTAGCTCTAAATACTTATTCACTCCCCCCTCTCAGTATGTTTCCCAACATTCACAAGTGAAGTGGTTTTGCAAATACTCCACCAATAGCTAGGACTCCCAATCTAGATCCATACTCAACAATGACAACATTTTTGGCCTCTGTGATAAGCCACCTATCACCTCATTGCTCCCCTCTTTGACATGCTTAATGTCAAAGCCACATGTCAGAATACTTCTATCCCATTTTTTTTTCCTCCCTTACAGTTGTTTTTGTTGAGGAAAACATTGAAGTTTAGGGCAGTCAACCTTCACTTGGAAGCTATTGCCCATCCAAAACTTATGGAATTTGGCCAATGCGTGTATAAGGGCCAGCAACCCTTTACCATATATGGAAGACTCCTTCCTATTTGGAAGTATCCTCTGGCTGTCAAAGGCTATGGAATAGCTCTCTTGCACCATATTTGTGCCATCATCCACTCCTGATGCATCACCTTTCAGCGCAAAAGGTTTGGTGAAAGTTGGTAACACTGATACCGAAAGAATATTCATCTCCTCCTTGAGCCAATCAAAGGCCCTCTACACTATGGTGGTCCCATACAGGGCTCTCCTCTTAGCCAAATTAGTGAGTGGTGCCACTTGTTGTGAGAACTCTTCAACCAACTTCTAATCTGGGGGTCTTCCTAGTGGAATTTCTCCAAATAATATAACATCATGGTCTAGAGTAGACTGCATATCTGAGTGGAATGATTTTTCCTTTCTTCCTCTACGCAAAACAGTCTCCATCTTATGTGTGGAGTCTTACTGAGGTGGATAAGTGTGCATTCCCCTAATCATCTGATGCTTACCGCTCTTCTTATCTTTCCATTCCATCTGCAATGCCTCCTAATCTATAGTGACTTTCCCTAATGTAATCAAACACTACACACCCAATATCACATTGGTGTCAAGAATATAGACCACAAATAAGTGATCAGTCAAAGTATATGTACCCAAGGTTATAGACAATGCCAGAACATACTTCACACATTGCATGGTTCTTTCTCTTGGAACTAAAATTGAGAATCCATCAAAATCATGAGTGGCTATTGTTCTCCTCTGCACTAACTGAGGATCAATAAAATTGTGGGTATCCCCATTGTCAATCAATACTGATACCCGTGCCCCTGAACTGTACCTTGGAATCTCAAAATCAGATGCATGTGAAGCAAAGCTTCCTCCTCCTCAAGTCTCTTAGGACATCATCACTAAGAGGCCCCTTGTTCTATTTATCCCTTGCAGGAAGAACCTTCACATCTTTCCCCTTGGACTGGAAAGTGGGATTTTTCTGAAATGGAGCTCTTGCTCTTGGAAAAGCATACTGTAAGTAACTAGTTCTCTAAATGGCATCTTGGAGCGTAGTTGGTCTAGTGGAATTAACCAACCCATGTAGAGGCTGTACTAACCCATCAATAAACATATAAACCCTCCTAGCTGCAAATAAATCTCACACCATGATGGAGAATTTTAGAAATTCAGAGATATAGGTCTCTGAATTACCTGGCTACTTGAGCTTGGCTAGCTCAACAAAATGTGCCTCTGGGTCTCTTCGATCAAATATTTCCGCTAAACGTCGGGTGAATTATTCATATGAAGTCACATTAGTATGCCCCAATGTAGAAATACCATGAAACCAATAGTCATGTGCCTCACCTTCAAGGTACAGTGCTACTATATTAATGGATTCAATCTCTGGTACTTGGTTCAATTGAAAATATATGTCTAGTTTCTCCACCCAAAACTTGGTTGTGCACTTAGATGAGCCATCAAAAGCAGGCAGAAACAAATAACAATACTATGCTGCAGATCATTACTCTTCATGTACCCTCCACTCCTATTGTTATTATGGGGTCTCCCATTTTCCTTGATCTGACAAAACTCTTGGAAGTTTAGATTATCTTTGAAACTCTGAGATTGAGACTCGTACTCTAGAAAATAATCTTCAAGAGTATCTTGTTCTTGGGGTCCTCCACCTCCATTTCCTACTGCTAGGAATGTAGGTATTGGAGCACTGGTAAAATTGCTACATTTCTGGTTGCTCATACCAGTGATATGAAGTTTCAGAACTTTCTCCATGTAGAAACCTTCTCGGGGTTTCTTTATGTCTTTCCAGTCTCATCTCCTTGATTTCTTTGGAAATATCGTGCATAGTTTGGAAAAGAATTTTTGGAAACTCCTTTTCATCCATTTATTCTGATATTGGAGTCTTTCCTTTGTCTTCTTCTTCTCTTGTATAATCAACCCTTCATATTTTTTTGATGTACCACTTCTCCATTTCTGTGAGAGTCTCTTCTTATTCTAATGACATAGATGTGATGTCTCATAGGCTGAGCCAAGATTATGCTTTGATACCACTGTAATATTCCAAATTAGGAAAAACATGAATATAGAACATAAAAATGGAAAATGTAGTAAAATATCAATACATCAACATGAGCGGATGATAGGGCCACTTTATTAGATATTATAGAAGAAAAATGAGTACAAGACCTTAAGGAAAAAGACACTCAAGCTAGGATAAACAAGCCTCAAATGACCAAGTACATAAAATATGAAATATTGTTGCTATAAAAAATGCTAGAAGGCTATGAATGCGTAGTCCTATGAATAAAAACTATAGGGTGAAACTAAAAATACATATAATTGTTGATAAAGTGCTTAGAAAATGTTGGGATCAGAGATCTAGGCTCTCTAGCACAATTCCAAGATAACCTAGAAGAGGTTTCTAGAAATGCACAACATGAAAGTTGAAACCCTAGGGATGAACTATGCATTGCAACTAAATAAATTCTAGGAGGTGGCTGATATGATGTAAAAATGGTTGATACTCCTCCTGATTGATCCTCTGGAGCAAGGGTTGATCCCCTCACTAGAAAACTAGCTGGAAAACTTAGGTTCTTGACCCTCCACTGCAACTACCCTACAACATAATGTAGTTCTTGAAGTAGACTGCGCTGATGATGATGGCTAAATATTGGCCTGATTCTGGATGGTGGAAATGAAGATCAATGAGACTTTTCTAAGTGGGCACTCGAATTCCACCGAGGATGAGTGGGATTTTCGCTCGGAAGCAGCCTTGTGCTAAATAGCATAGCAGACTCCGTTAAACAGCTAAAGCATGCAGAAAGTCATAAAATAACAATCATAAACAATAATCATAATGCTCTCTATGGTTTCCATCCCATTCCTTATATGCTTGGTGAGCTTTCTCACCCTTGGTCCCACTCATTAAAGATGCTACACTCATGGAGACCTCCTCCCACTATGATTGCGTTGTCCTCCAATAAATGCCCACTACCTCCATGAAAACACTATTGATTTGGTCAACCTTAACCCCATCCACATGATTTAGCCCCTATTCACGCCTCAGAGTGCTTTATTCAACTAATACAATGATCCACATTCACATTAGAATTGGTTTTATTCCTACTAAAGACATTTATGGGTCTCTCTACCCTCTTATTCATCTATCTTAATGACAAAAGAAAAAATTAATATTCCAACCAACTGAAAGAAGATTAGGAATATTACAGTCATAAAAAACCAACCAACCATAAAAAATTTGTCTATGATTCAATAGCTTGTATTTGTGTATCATGCACTTCAAATAAAAAAATGGAGAGCCTCTTATAAATGGAATAATTTCATATCTCTAGTCAGAGTTTTTTTTTTTAAATATAAAGCACCCCAAAAATAATAAAAGATTTCAATAAATGTACAAATTTGGTAAAGAAGAAGTTGATAAATCAGACAAAATAGACTTCCCGTCTAAATACAAAGAAGTAAAATTCGGGAATCAACAACTACACGAATCAAAAGCACCCGACTTGATGGATTAAAATATTAAAATATGAGAAGTGGATATATCGAATCCCGATCAAAAAAAGATCGCCTAACTAGGTGATTACTGGTCAAATAAAAAAATCCTAGAATTCATTGATTTACTAAAATAAATCAATATGTGTTTGCTCAAGATTACAAATACTTAAAAGGATTTTTCAAGGAAATGGGATAAATTAAAATTAATCTCATTATTTGAGTAAAACCAAAAAATAAGAGACCATATAAGCTGGCACAAACGTATAAACACATCGTCAAAAAATAAATAGAAGGAATGATTGACGATGCATCATATACACCATAGAAACATCAGAATGGGCGAGCCTCATTGTCATTCAACCATAGAAGCATGACCCGATCATATTACAATTTGTGTCGACTGTCGAGGGATAAATAAATTAACATCTACTGATCCATTTCAAACCTTGCTCACTAATGAGATTATAAATGAAGTTGTGGTACATGAATGTTATTTTTTTATAGATGCTTTTTCAGGGTACAATTAGATACATATAGTGGAAGAAGACTGAGAGAAAATAAAATTTGTTACTATGTTTTGTTCTTTTCCATATAGAGAGATTCCTTTTTTATTGAATAATACACCAACAATATTCTCAAGGATTGGTGTCAAATAAATTCAAGAACACATTTATTCAAAAAAGGAATCGCATTTGGATGATTGTGAAAAATATCATATTCAATGGCGAAGAATAATGCTCGAAAGATGTCGAAATATATGTTTATCTTTGAATATTAAAAAATGCATCTTTGAAAAACCAATTACAATACAACTAGGTCATGTGATTTCAAAATATAGGATTAAATTAGACATGGAAAAAGTCAAGGTAATCTTAGATCTAAATCCCCATATCAATAAAAAAAAAAAAAATTATTTTTGGGACAAAAAAGGTATTAAAAATGATTTATCAGGAATTATTTTTATATTACATTTCCAGTCAATGAGCATTTAAATAAATATGTTCCTTTAATTAGGTTTGATGAGTGCCATAAGTCTTACTAATTGTTAAGAGAGACCATCCAGACACATATGACAATCAAAAACTCAACAAAGTTGAAAGATGCTAATCGATGATGAAACGTGAGGCCTTAGCAATGTTTTTTTCTTTACAAAGGTGATGACACTATCTCAAAGCAAACCCTTTCATATTTTACACTGATCACCAAGCCTTGAAATACCTTGTAAATAAATAAATTCATCAAGGATGAATTTTTCGATGGTTTTATTATTCCAAGAGTTTGAATTTGAAATCATTGTACGTCTAGGAAAAAATAAATTCGGTCATGACCATCTATCTCAAATAGAGTCTCAATAGGAACCCACTGATATTGAAGATGATATTCCTAATGCACATTTATTCATAATAGAATTACTTCCATCACAATTTGCTGAAATTGTACAATTTTTACATATTGTAAAGCCCCTGAGGGATTATTAGAAAAGAATAGAAATACAATTACAATCAAAGCAACACCATACACACTAATAAATGAGTAGTTAGATAAGATTGGAATCGATGAAATACTTAGTAAATGTGCTTTATAACATGAAAGAGAAGAAATCATCAATGAAGCACACAAAGGGGGAACCAGAGGACATTCTTAAGGAGAAATGACTGAACGGAAGTGTTGTGAAACCAACTCCAAAAATAGAAAAAAAGAGAGATCAACGCCTTAGAAATCAGCCACTTCGAGGGGGAAACCTCCAATACATTACATAGATGAACAATTCTTGGATGATACAAATGACAAAACATCCTGTCTATAAATAGGAGTCCATGGAACCGCAATGTAATCCTAGTGGAGCCACAATGTAATCCTAGCCGACCTAACAATAATAATGTAAGGGCACAATAATAAAAATATGGGGGTTACAAGGTTACAAAAATAACAATAAGGGGGGATATACTAACATAATAAGAGACTACACTAGTAATATAGGGACCTAACATGCCCCTCTCCTTCAAACAAGTGTTGTCCTCAATGCTTCATTATTTCTTGATGCTTCTGTATAAAATTCAAATCCTCCATTGTGGAATCTTCTACAGGAAAGTTCTTCCACTTGTTGGGATACTCTGAAATTGATCGTACATGTTGAGTTCTTGTTTCTGTGACTGATTTAGAATTTTTTTCGATGTGATGTTGATCTTCCTGTTGTTCCATTTGATTCTGCACCAAAGTTAGGTTATCCTTTGAGAGTTGGAGAACTTGTTATTGATGCTCGATGTGACCTTCCACTACTCTAACATCCATATTATATTTTATTTGATCCTTCAAACCATCAAACTTAGCATCCATTTATTCTTTTAAATCGTCTATGTTATCTTCGATTTGTCTTCGTAATATCGAAATTTGTTGCACTTGGTACTGTAATTTTGATATCTCATACTGCAATTCTTCCTTTTTAGGCGTCCTAGTATAGCTTTCAAACGGCTTAATGGGTATGGAATTGTTTTACGGTGGGATTTTAGAACCTAATACTGATATCTATGCTTCAATATGCCTCTGGAATCACTTCAAACTGATTTTTCACACAATACTTATGCAATTCGAAAAAACAAATACACACCTTTTTCTTGCTTTTAACAAGCTCGATATTGAAACTAAACTATATTTGTGACTTCGTATCCCCAATATTGCAAATTTGGCTCTGAGGTAGCCCTCTAAATCCTCTTTCGAATTCCACAAGTATGACCTGATTTGGATTCTTGAAGGAAAAGTTATGTCCAATCTCCCACAATGACCTAATTATGGACTGTTTCAGTAGAGCGAACTTGTACGACTTGCCACATGTCATTGTTTCCTCCTTCAGCTCTGAAATTGATAGAAATGAAACTAAAATCTGTGTAATTGTGACCAATTTTTAAAACATTCCAATCCGATGCTCATAGAGAGAGTTATGAAGACTTTCCTACGATCACCTCTTTGAGATGAAATTCAAGAGCCTAAAAAATCCCTACCTTCTACAAACCATATGTCTGACAATATTCTGCACCAATATCTGACATTTTGTGAACATGTTCCTCTGGATTTCGTCTTCTCTCTCTAAAAATTTCAGCTTCTGAACCTTCTTAGAAAAACCGTTATAGTGAAAATTCCACGATGACCTATTTAGGTTAAATTCAGGAGCCTACAAAAAGCCCTAACTTCCATGGATCATATCTCCAAAAATATTGTCAGCCAAGCTCTGAAAGTTTGCGACAACGTTCCTTAGGATTTCTAATTAGTGCTCTAAAAATTTCAGCTTCTGAAGCTTCGTATAAAAAATGTTATAGAAAAAATTCCACAATGACCTATTTGGAGCAGCGAAACCCTAGAATCCAAAGCTCTAATACCAAATGTTGTGAAACCAGCTCCAAAAATAGAAGAAAAGAGAGATCAATGCCTTAGAAATCAGGCACTTCGAAGGGGAAAGCTCCAATAAATTACATAAATGAACAATTCTTGGATCATACAAATGACAAAACCTCCTCTCTATATATAGGATTCCATGGGGCCACAATGTAATCCTAGCTGACCTAACAATAGTAATGTAAGGGAACAATAATAACAATATGGGGGTTACAAGGTTACAACAATAACAATAAGGGGGGATATACTAACATAATAAGAGACTACACTAGTAATATAGGGACCTAACAAGAAGATAATCCAAGCATGACTTTAGTGGCCGACATTTTTACGTACGGAAATGTGACATATGTCAAATAAATAGATGACCTCTACCAAAAAGTGATATTCCACCTGCTCTCAATTATCGCATCATCAGCCTTTGAGATATGGGTGATCGAATTTGTCAACTTATTTCCTAAAATAGAAGTGCAAAGGTGAAAAATATATAATACCCATAGTTGAATATTTATCGAAAAGGGTAGAAACAGAGCCAGTGGAATCTTATACTGAATAAGTAGAAACAAAATTTATATATGAAAATAGAGTAACATGATTTTGATGTCCCTTGGTTCTTATCCTAAATAGAGAAACACATTTTTTTAATGGTACAATTGAACTATTAACAAAGAATATTATGATAAAACATCTAAATACTATCGTGTATCATCCTCAACCAAATGGTGCAATTGAATCATTCAACAAAACATTGCATAAAAGACTACTAAAAATTTTCAATATAGATAGAGATGATCGGGATGATAAAGTTCCAACAATTCTATGGGTGTATCACATCTCATATATGCAATCAATGGGATCAACACCATTTAAACTTTTTATGGATAGGAAGTAATCATGTTGCTCCATTTTTTAGAAAATGCACAAAGTATACCAACAATATTAAAATACAATACAAAATTACAAGTGGAACAACTTATACAACTACACAAACTATATGAAGATTGAATTTATGCCCTCTATCATCAACAAATCAATAGAGAAGAACACAAAACATGGGACGGGATTAGGATATTTGAAGCTAAAAATTTTGAATTTGGTAACTTATTATTACTATATGATGGTAAAGTGAAAGGAAAAATGAAGGAACTCAAAATTTCATTGGTAATAGTGTTCATCATTAAAGGAATTCGACCTTCGGGAGCCATACAGCTAAACAATATATACAGACACCTTTTTAAATCACTTATTAATGGTGTTCGACCTAAAAAATACATTTTTTAGTAATATCTAGCATAATTAATCCATAGGATTAGTAATGAAAAAGTGAATCATTTAAGTGTAAAATAAAAACTTTCTAAACTAAATTATTAAAATTATCAATTATTTAATCCTCTTTCTTATTCCTTAATTAGGAAGATATTCAGAAAAGTAGTTATAAGGTAAGCAACAAAATAATAACTGAAATAACTGTTGTGTACATAAATAAATGTATAAAAATAATGAATTAAGCAAGCAGATGCAATGGAACAAGAAATATACCTCCATAATATTGTAGATGCAAAGAAAAGTATGGAACAACATCAACCCAAGAAAGAATGACAAACATAGCATAGAGAAATAAATTGACCTGAACTAAGAAAGAAACACCTGACATAACCAACTTATAAGTTGTAATTCGACTAATCAAGGGTCCAAGGAAGGAACTTCGACCACCCGCGTGAAGGTAATTATAGAAAACCAACTACTAATAAATTTCTTATACGTGACTCTGACAGAGTAACACATAAAATTAAAAAAATAGAATTCAAAAACCAAAGCACTCAAGTACGACCATATTTTCCTCACATATCGTAGCCTCCATACAACCCATCACTATCAGGCATACAAAATAAATTTCAAATCACTCCACAATTATTTACAACTCCACAAAGGAGGTGGCGATCAGATGGCATGCACATGACAAATGACGATAGAGGATCAAATCAAAATTTGACGAGACATTCTAATGATGATAAACCAAGTGATAATTATGGTGTAATTAATTCATCTTCTCTAAAAACCAATGAAGGATC
This sequence comes from Pinus albicaulis, assembly GCA_034641835.2. Taxonomy (NCBI): domain Eukaryota; kingdom Viridiplantae; phylum Streptophyta; class Pinopsida; order Pinales; family Pinaceae; genus Pinus; species Pinus albicaulis. Next base: position 267,650,983 of record CM076572.1, on the reverse strand, counting down.
AGGTTTGATAAAAATCTTTCCAAAAGTATCAATTGACGATCCCTGCAATGATGAAGACATTCTAAGTATCCCAATTCCAGTAATTTATGATTATGAGCTCTTGTACTACTTACAAAATTAAGAAATATTAGATGACTTCACTATGTCCAAGCACAAATCTTCTTCAAAAGATAAATAAATTATAGTTGAACAATGCGCTAAGGAAAGTTATTACCTTTCCAGAAAAACAGATTTAGAAGTGCACATTAAAAACATTTGGAAAGAAAATAATAACGAACCATATTTGTAAAATAACTTTGAATATTTCTTAAAATGGAGCAAATCAGGAGATCAATGGAATCCATAGACCAAATTCTTACAAAAATAAGGAATTCATGACATCCTGGGTGCATTATTAGTTGTAGACCTGCAGCGGATAAGGGAGGAGGATATGAAGTACTTAATTAGTAGATAACAAATAGGAAATATTTGGCTCACCAATTGATATAAATCTTTGCAACTATTATTCATTTAATAATTGGCCTTCCATATAAATGGGAAAAAGTGTCGACCACAATAAACAATACTAATTGGCTCACAAAACTCACTAGCGTAGAATAAGTGAAAAATTCGAGAGGATTGGTAATCAACCAAGTGCACGAACGATTCACCAAATGGGTTTTCACAATAGTTTCTTTATTACTTACAACATTTATTCGAGCTTCCAATGTAAAATTAACAATTCTTGAGGCTATTAGTGAAATATTCAAATCTGGAGAGGAGTATAATTGGGTCAAATATATAACACAAATTATCAAGGAAAACTACCAATGTTTCCAAATTTTAGGTAAGGCCATTCAGTTTCCCTCTTTTTCAATTTGGCAAGCTAAAAATTATAACCCTCCAGTCGGAGAGGTAGATTTTAAAAATAAATATATGCCCCTTATGTACAATTTAGATTGTTTTCCCATAATTGGTCAAGAAAACCCTAGTTTGTAAAACATCTTGAACATTTTAGAAACTTGTTTCTTCATATCAATAATAGTTCCAATAAGTGGTGAGTTTCTTAACATGTTATATGATCCCTACCCCCTTTCTATCATATACAAATTCCCCTAGAATACACTAAATTATGGTACACCAATTCCCCATAGCTCGGCCCCCTTGAACTCTCGTACGATCCCATCATTGAACAAATATTTGACGAACTCAGTTAGCAGTATAATAGCAATTATACATTAGAGAAATTTTGAGGTCTAAAATGGGACTCCTAATCAAAATCTACAACCAAAATAAACTTTTTAAGGAACAATAGGATTCAAGATGATGATGTCAACCATGGGGGGATGATTCACCATTTTTGGGGTAAAAATGTAAAAAGATTAAAAAATAATAAAATAATAAAAAAACTTTTTCAACTTGTACTTTTAACTTATCTCACTATGAGTTTACTCAAATTTCAAGTGGGATTAATACTTGAATGCAAAATTTAATTCATCATCCAAGGAGTACCCATGTTTCATACTTTCGATGGATCCTTCTACACAAAAAATGATAAATACATGGAACAAATGTGATTACGATCATGTTTTTTCATGTATTTCTCATTTTTAGTGTAGTATGGTCCATCAAAAGTATGCAAATTGGGTACTCCTTGGATGAAGAACCAAATTCTGCGCCCAACGAGTGCTCCCACTTGAAATTGGAATAAACACGAAGGGAGATAAGATGAAAATACGAGTTGGAAAAGTAGTTTTTTATTTTTTCCCTCTAAAATTTGATGATGTAATCTAATCTTATTTTATTATTTCCACTATTATCTTATCATTTCCTAGGATGCGTATTTTATACCTCAAAATTACCCTAATGACCATACCTTGTGGAGTTTTTGATCCCTTTCATTACATCATCACCCTACTGGCTGATACTGAAATAGAAGAAGAGGTAGAAGTTATGTTGTATTTACAGCCTTTGAAAGTTGATTTTTCAGTTCCTTTACCCAAATATTCCAATAAGTCCTCTTGTAGAGAGTCTAGTATCCATAATTCCACCCCATTTAAGACCAAATCAACCCAGTGGCAGAAGGTGCTAAGGGAAATTTGTTTTAATGACTCTAAGAAACACCAACGACTTAATGAAGCCATCTAAAAATTGGAGTCAAAGGGAAAAATAGCCAAGAAGACTAGAAAATCCAACATCACATCCTATCATGAAAATATATAAATGCAATAGAGAATGCCAGGGGAATATTTTACAACAACATTAATAAAAAAATGGAAGATATTTAGTAGGCTTCATCGAGACAAAGTCATCAACATAATGGAACTTCCTCCAACATGTAACGTCAACAAAATGGTGCTTTACTTCCAAATGAGTATGATAATGATATAATGGAAGAAAGTCAATTGAGATTGATCTAATAGAATAAATTCATGTCAATTTTTTGACTCACATTATAGCATATAATAATTACTCATAAACGACTCATTTTGAAAAGAGAATAAGTCGAAACAAACTGAATATAAGAAGAATGAGTCAGAGAAAAACCAACCTGATGACAACCAGTTAGAACATGACTAGTCTGAGAACAATTAGTAATAACATACCATTTTATAACTTAATTATTCATAGAAAAATAAAATGAAAAAAGGTTAATTATATCAAGAAGATAATTCTGCAGGAAATTGAAAAGAGAGCTCCTCTGAATGAACCCACTCTGATGAAACAATCAAATATTATAGTTAGAAAACAACAATTGTGTCGATTGACAATAAACAAGAAGAAATGACTAACGACCCTGCTAACAATACAAAAAATATGGATAATCTACTAATTACAAAAAAATTATGGCTATAAACACTTTTACAGAGCTAACAATGGTAAGTGAAGCAACAGCCAAAGATAAAAAGGAAGAAGTTGACATTGCTACCAATTATGCTGACATCAAACTTGCTAGTGACAAACATTTTTTTAAGGTTGTAGAACATCTTGTTAAATATAATAGGAAGAGGTTGTAGAAAAGAAAGAAACATACGAACAAGCTTCAACGTCAACAAGAATGAGAAAAGGAGACTTGTTTGGCTTGTCAAAGCTAGGCAACAAAAATACTTCACATTCACATGCCAACCAAGATTGATGATAATCTCGTTGTTGTCCAATAGTTGGTAGAGCAGTTGATTGATTATAATGTTCAACTTAATGCATAGGTATCATAACTACAAGCCCAACCTATAGATTTCATAAATATTGAGCTTATATAGATTATACAAAAGGCTCATGAGGAATTCATAGCAATTAAGCATACCTCAAAAAAAATACTTGATAGAGGAGCTTCCTTCATAGATACACTTAAAAAGTGTCCCACCTAGTTAACAAATAATTATACTAAAACTAGAGCCCAGGAGATGCTTATCTGATAACTCTCTTCAGGGAAAACTTCAAATCCCAAAGCACAACAAGGAATCAACCATTCACTAGAGAAAGAACGAGAAATATTCTCAAAATTTCTACGACATAAGTGTCAATGTTAGAGGGAAAGAAATAAATCACAACATGAAGCTTCCAATGCATCATAATACCTTAAAGGAGTACTTAATAAAGTTTCAACATTGAAATAGCTAAATTTTCAACCAAAGGCTAGCATAGGATACACCCTTCGAGGAGAACGTTTAGTACCTGTTGTACCCGAAGGAATGTAATGCTAAAGCTGAACTTGCATCTTCAGAATGGTCCATATTAGACAGGAATCTACATATATTTCGCTCCAGAAAACTATTAGACTACATTTCCAAAACCACCTCCTCCACCGCCAGATCGCTCTACTTCGCCACATATTTCACAACCTACCCATAATTTATTTATAGCTAGTGTTTCAATGTATGATAATACATTTGAACAACAATATAATGAAGTTGAAGTCAACCAGATACTAAATCAGTCAACAGATCCAATTTCAAATGTTCTGACGGTAGCTGTAGAAGCACAAGGCGATTCCCCACCATGTGTTTTATCTTATTTTAATTTAATTCTAATAATTTACTGATATTTTTTCTCTAAATAACCAACGAAATGGAATGTAAAAACTTTTTCTTTTTCCGTTTTTTTGGTACTCAAGCTCTTCCCTTCTTGTCGGCTAAGAAGGCTTTGAGGGTGGGGGATATGTTAGAGGAGCTAGGCTAGAGGAGATATTCAATTCAATAATCATGTAATATAATGAAAGGATAACGAATGACAGATTAAATATCATGTTTGGTTAGACAGTTAAACTACCATACATGTCTTGGCAATCTATATGTTTGTGTGTGTGTGTGTGTGTGTTTTCATATCAATGTATTAGCTCTAGTTCGACATATAATAAATAATATATCTATATTCTTCCATTGGTTCCCCATTTCTTTGCCTATTTTATCTTTATCTATGATTTCCATGTAGCAAATTGATGTCTGTCTTATGGTAACAATGCATACTTTTTGCTATATTACAATAGTTCCACTACCCTTGTGTTGAACTATGTTTTCCCCCTATGGCACACCATCTGCTCTGTGTGTGAATTTAATGACATGATTTATATACATAAGGGGGTTCAAAGATTATAGGTGCCTCACTTGAGGTGTATTGGATGGAATACGTGTGCAAGTGCATTGTAGGTGGGTAAGGTCTCAAGGTCAAATCGCGGGGGATCCTGATATATTATTTATTTCGATTATTTTTATGAATGGTTTTTTGGATGGATATAACCATATACAATTTATTTTTGGTGTGACTTCCAAATTAGCGGCCTACCAACATATTTAACTCATTTCACTAACTTTTCACTAGTTATATGACACATACCCATGGTGGGACAAGGTCTCTTTGGCTGCCAGTTGGGTTCCAAATTGCATAATTCTATTGGGACACATAGAACCTTTCTATTAGCACACATGTGTTCCCAATCACCTTTCCCTACCATGTCATCCACCCATCATGATGCCATCTCATGCCATGTGGAGTGTCTCAAGGTTTTCACGTGGCACTCTGAAGGGGTGTCACGTGGTGCCTCATGGGAAGTATCATGTGGCCCCTTTTTGGTGATTCCACGTGGAACTAAAAGTATCAAAGTTTTTACTATTTTCCAAAATATTTAGATGAGTATATATTTGTCATATGCACCTGGATTGAGGATCCATTCACACCACTGGAATCATCACGATGAGATCTATGATTTGTGCCTATTTTGTTGATATTGAGGACTTCAATTATTTATCATTTTTTAATACTCCTAGATCAATCCTCCTCATTGAGGATATTTTGGTCTTCCAAAATCCTTATCAATCGATAGGTGGGTGATGTTATTTCTCCCTGAATTTATCCTTTTCGATTCATCATGACTTGCTGGGATGCATTCGTTTGAAACCCAGTCGAAGATACTCCACAAGTCCCTATCATGAAGTCTTGGTCCTTTTTTCTAGGATGATTTCTTTGAGAAAATTGTCTAAGTACGATGGAGAAAAATAATCCTCTAATGGACCTTGACCAGTCTCCTATGGATCCATGATCATGGGAGGTTCATAAAGTTTCAATTTCTCCACATTTACTATGGAATATATTTTCATATGGGTCGGTAGATCATGACATTAAGAATTTTTCACAATCTTTTCTAAGATGGTGAATGGATCATATTTGATTTTCTTGAATTCTTTTCCTTCTCCCCTCATTTTGTGCTTACTCATGTGAATAATTACTCGGTATCCAACCTCGAACTGATGATCAATATTTTGCTTGTCATGAGAGGCCTTATACTATGCCCGAACGTTCTCAAAATTTTCCTTCACTATTTGATTTATCAATTGTGTCCTCTGAATTAACTTCCAATATCTTTCTTAATCACTTCATTCATTGTAATCCTCATCTTTCCTGAAGTCCAAATCTAAGGATGACTTTGGGAGGTACCCAAAGCATGTCTCAAATGGTGAGTTTTGGTTGAAAGAGTGAAAATCCCTATTTTATTCATGCTAAATATAATGTATATGTCAATCCCATTACTTGGGATTCTTTCTGCAATACCCTCAAAGAAAATTAATGATTGTTATATTGAAAACCTTCATTTATCCCTTGCTCTTTGGATGGAAATTCATACTCCTATTTAGCTTGGTTTCCATCATTCTCCATAAGATTGTCCAAAATGTTGAAGATGACAACAAGAAATAGTGAAGGAGGCATCCTGAAACATCTTTCCTCATCCTAGTTGGAAAGTGATCACCTAAACTAGGTGGGGTCCACACATGTGATTTTTGTCGAAAAATCTATTTTTAGACTATGTCTATTTTTAGACATATGGAGCATGGTCCGGGGATTGCAGTATGAGATTCTTGGAGCATTGGTCATGTTGGTAAAAATAGATGGACATCTATTTTTTGTACCTATAGGTCGAAGAGGTCGAAGTCTATTTTTAGACTGCCTCTCCTTAAAATAGGGAAGTCGAATATTATTAGCTCTTAATAATATTTGGACTCTAAACATTATCTTATTCTCTTGGAGCACTTCAGTTTGATGCCTAGATGTGGCACATGCAGCTGACAGAAGGAAATATGCTTTTCCTAGGGTTTAAGTGAAGCTATTGCATGAAGACTTCAGTTAGAACTCATGTGACATAGTTTGGTGGAGTTGATTGAGGAAGTTAGTGGAGTTGTATTCAGTTTAACTAATCTAAACATAGTTGAGATTTTTGTATCCAAGTTAACTAATAGATACAATTAGTGAGAGTGGTGTGAATTAATTATTAATTAATTCACTAATTATAAACTCATAAATCAACTACAGAATACATCAGTTAACTTCAGTGCATGGACAGTTTCAGTGGAGACCAGTGCAGAAATAGGTGAAAGAGCAGGTTAACTATCGGTTGTGACTATATTGTTGCTATTTGCAACACACAGATAGGTGGAGTAATCAATGAGGATTGCGCAGTTCAATCCAGGTGGTTTATCTATATAAAGAGACCATCCCATAGCATTGAAACAAGCAATTGAGGTTGGCTATCAAGTGGCTAAAGGTTGGAGCATGAGTTTTGCTAGATCTAGCTTGATAGTGTGTAGCATGGGAGGTAGTGCATGAGAGCTTGAAAAGAGCTTTGTACTATGATTGTTACATGATCTCCATGACATGTATAATATACAGATAGTTGGGGGTTTTCAGCTTTAAGCTTTCCCATGAAATACTGTGTTCATATGTGTGAATTTTTATGGCTTTAATGTGTGCATGCAATTGATTTTATTTACGCATGTGATGATCAATGGTAGAAGAGATTCTGTATTATGCATGAAGCTAAAATAGTGTATGATCAGGAGAATCTCGGTGGATAACATATCAGTTATTCCAATTTCTACATGGTATCGGAATTTGGAGAAGAAATTTTTTACATGGTATCGAGGGATATTGATCATTGGAGCAATTGCAAAGCATTAGGCAGGTTGAGTTTTAGGATAAACTCAAGAAACATAAAGATGAAACGTAGGAAATATACATGCATATTGTATATAATTTTCTACATGGAATGAGAGCGAGAATTTTTGGGTGCGCGAGTTTGTAGGGAATATCTGAAAAATTTTGGTGAAATATTTTCAGAAACAAATAGCATATTTGGATTCCTTGTGAAAAAACACCCAACTTGAAAAAAAAAATCGGTCGAATCGGAGCTCGGATGAGGGAGATATCATCGATTTAAAATAAGCTCTTTTGTTAGAAAATTTTGAGACGGCGGGACAATTGCAATGTGCACGAGCCAAGAATCTACATGCACTGAGATACAAGATGCATGCAAAGCTTTGAAGAGCAAAGCAAAGGTTAGTGAATTGGTGGTTGAGAAGGAGCCTCTCAACATGCAGCGTGAGAAGCAGTCTCGGAAGGTTGTGGAGCAGCCACAACTGGAGATGCAGAAGAATCTTTATAGATTTGTTGTAGATGGGATGTCTACGGAGCTTCCTACTGATGGGAAGTGCAAGGAAGACATGCAACTGAAGCTTGAGAGGGAGCGGGTTTTGCATGCAGGTGAAAGTGAACCTCGGGATGTGGAGCAGCCACAAGAGGATCATGGAGTGGAAGAAACCACTCATGCAGAGAAATTTCCTGCCAGACGGGCAGAGGGAGTGCATGCAGCTATACCACCAGGTATGAGGTGGAGCGACATGCATGAGTAATCCCAAGAGGAGATTTCTGGGCAGATTCATGAGATGGTGTGGATCTCATGGATTGAACCTGGCTACGAGGTGCCCACAGCATGACAGTAGCAAGATCAGTTGGAGTGATGCAGGCAGATCAAAGTGACAGTGTCGGATACTGGAGTGCGGATCGAGATGGGCGATGGTGCGAAGTGCATGGGTGCGAGAGTTCATGTGTGATAGTTCCTGATGACATGTGCGGTTAGTACCAGCGAAGTCGAAGACTTTGATGATAGATGCTAGATGCATCAGAGCGATTGAGTTGTTTGGAGCCTATTCGATTTCGGAGGTTGCGAAGCGAGATGCATGGAGTTGCATGGTGCATGCATGGTTTGCATGGCACATGCGAAAGGGTGCATGGCGAGCATGAGTTACATGCGCTGTTTGTGAAGGTTGCGGGGTGAATGCATGGAGTTGCATGTCGCATGCAATGACGATCCTTTCTTGTTGAGAGGGAGTGTTGAAGATGGCAACAAGAAACAGTGAAGGAGGCCTCCTGAAACATCTTTCCTGATCCTAGTTGGAAAGTGATCACCTAAACTAGGTGGGGACCACACATGTGATTTTTTGTCGCAAAGTCTATTTTTAGACTATGAATATTTTTAGACATATGGAGCATATTCTATAAGTTGCGGGATGCTATTTATGGATGGTTGGTCAAGTTGAAAAAATAGATGGATTTCTATTTTTAGACATATTGGGCGGAATCTATTTTTAGACTGCCTATCCTAAAAATAGGGAAGTCGAATATTATTAGCTCTTAATAATATTTGGACTCTAAACATTATCTTATTCTCTTGGAGCACTTTAGTTTGATGCCTGGATGTGGCACATGTAGCTGACAGAAGGAAATACGCTTTTCCTAGGGTTTAAGTGAAGCTATTGCATGAAGACTTCAGTTAGAACTCATGTGAGAGAGTTTGGTGGAGTTGATTGAGGAAGTTAGTGGAGTTGTATTCAGTTTAACTAATCTAAACATAGTTGAGGTTTTTGTATCCAAGTTAACTAATAGATACAATTAGTGAGAGTGGTGTGAATTAATTATTAATTAATTCACTAATTATAAACTCATAAATCAACTAAAGAATACATCAGTTAACTTTAGTGCATGGACAGTTTCAGTGGAGACCAGTGCAGGAATAGGTGAAAGAGCAGGTTAACTATCAGTTGTGACTATACTGTTGCTATTTGCAACACAGAGATAGGTGGAGTAAGCCCATGAGGATTGTGCAGTTCAGGCTGGTGGTTTATCTATATAAAGAGGCCATCCCATAGCATTGAAACACGCAATTGAGGTTGGCTATCAAGTGGCTAAAGGTTGGAGCATGAGTTTTTCTAGATCTAGCTTGATAGTGTGTAGCATGGGAGGTAGTGCATGAGAGCTTGCAAAGAGCTTTGTACTATGATTATTACATGATCTCCATGGCATGTATAATATACAGATAGTTGGGGGTTTTCAGCTTTAATCTTTCCCATGAAATATTGTGTTCATATGTGTGAATTTTTATGGCTTTAATGTGTGCATGCAATTGATTTTATTTCCGCATGTGATGATCAATGGTAGAAGAGATTCTGTATTATGCATGAAGCTAAAATAGTGTGTGATCAGGAGAATCTCGGTGGATAACATATCAGTTATTCAAATTTCTACATGGTATCGGAGCTGTGTTATAAATTTTTACATGGTATCAGAGGGATATTGATCATTGGAGCAATTGCAAAGCATTGAAGCAGTTGAGTTTTAGGATAAACTCAAGAAACATAAAGATGGAGAACGCCGGAAATATACATGCATATTGTATATAATTTTATACATGAAATGAGAGCGAGAATTTTTGGGTGCGCGAGTTTGTAGGGAATATCTGAAAAATTTTGGTGAAATATTTTCAGAAAAAAATAGCATATTTGGATTCCTTGCGAAAAAATACCCAAATTGAAAAAAAAAATCGGTTGAATCGGAGCTCGGATGAGGGAGATATCATCGATTTAAAATCAGCTCTTTTTGTTAGAAAATTTTGCGACGACGGGACAATTGCAATGTGCGCGAGCCAAGAATCTACATGCACTGAGGTACAAGATGCATGCAAAGCTTTGAGAAGCAAAGCAAAGGTTAGTGACTTGGTGGTTGAGAGGGAGCCTCTCAACATGCAGCGTGAGAAGCAGTCTCGGAAGGTTGTGGAGCAGCCACAACTGGAGATGCAGAAGAATCTTTATAGATTTGATGTAGATGGGATTTCTACGGAGCTTCCTACTGTTGGGAAGCGGAAGAAAGACATGCAACTGATGCTTGAGAGGGAGCAAGTTTTGCATGCATGCGATAGTGAACCTCGGGATGTGGAGCAGCCACAAGAGGATCATGGAGTGGAAGAAACCACTCATGCAGAAAAATTTCGTGCCAGACGGGCAGAGGGAGTGCATGCAGCTATACCACCAGGTATGAGGTGGGGCGACATGCATGATTAATCCCATGAGGAGATTTCTGGGAAGATTCATGAGATGGTGTGGATCTCATGAATTGAACCTAGCTACGAGGTGCCCACAGCGCAGCAGTAGCATGATCAGTTGGAGTGATGCAGGCAGATCAAAGTGACAGTGTCAGATACTGGAGCGCGGATCAGAGTTGACAGCAAGTGCAGGTGCATGGGTGCAAGAGTTCAACAGCGCAGTGGTTCCTGATGACATGTGCAGTTGGCCAAGTAGAAGTTGAAGACTTTGATGATAGATGCTAGATGCATCAAGACTGATTGAGTTGTTTGGAGCCTATTCAGGTTCAGAGGAGTTGCAGAGCAGATGCATGGAGTTGCATGGCACTTGTGAAGGTGGCAGGGCGAATGCATGGAGTTGCATGTCGCATGCAATGACAGTCCTTTCTTGTTGAGAGGGAGTGTTGAAAATGGCAACAAGAAACAGTGAAGGAGGCCTCCTGAAACTTCTTTCCTGATCGTAGTTGGAAAGTGATCACCTAAACTAGGTGGGGACCACACATGTGATTTTTGTCGAAAAGTCTATTTTTAGACTATGTCTATTTTTAGACATATGGAGCATATTCTATAAGTTGCGGGATCTTGTTATGGATGGTCATGGTTTGGTCGAGTTGGAAAAATAGATGGACTTCTATTTTTAGACATATTGGGCGGAATCTATTTTTAGATTGCCAGTCTAAAAATAGATATGTCAAATATTATTAGCTCTTAGTAATATTTGGACTATAAACATTATCTTATTCTCTTGGAGCACTTCAGTTAAGTGCACAGATGTGGCACAGGAGCTGACAGAAGGAATTACGCTATTCCTAAGGGTTATGTGGAGCTATTTCATGGATACTTCAGTTAGAACTCATGTGACAGAGTTTGGTGGAGTTGATTGAGGAAGTTAGTGGAGTTGTATTAAGTTTAACTAATCTAAACATAGTTGAGCTATTTGTATTTAGTTTAACTAATTGATACAATTAGTGAGAGTGGTGTGAATTAATTATTAATTAATTCACTAATTATAAACTCATAAATCAACGAAAGAATTCATCAGTTAACTTCAGTGCATGGACAGTTTCAGTGGAGACCAGTGCAGAAATAGGTGAAAGAGCAGGTTAACTATCAGTTGTGACTATACAGTTGCTATTTGCAACACACGGATAGGTGGAGTAATGCGCGAGTTCAATCCAATTGGTTTTATCCACTAAAGAGACCATCCAATAGCATTGAAACAAGCAATTGGGGTTATTATCAAGTGGCTAAAGATTTAGACATGAGTTTTGCTAGATCTAGCTTGAGAGTGTGTAACGAGGTAGTGCGTGAGCGTGCAAAGAGCTTTGTACTATGATTGTTACATGATCTCCATGACATGTATAATATCTGAGATAGTTGGGGGTTTTCGGCTAAGCTTTCCCATGAAAATCTTTGTGTTCATATGTGTGAATTTTTATGGCTTTAATGTGTGCATGCAATTGATTTTATTTCCGCATGTGATGATCAATGGTAGAAGAGATTCTTTATTATGCATGAAGCTAAAATAGTGTGTGATCAGGAGAATCTCGGTGGATAACATATCAGTTATTCAAATTTGTACATGGTATCGGAGCTGTGTTATACATTTTCTACATGGTATCGGAGCGATATTGATCATTGGAGCAATTGAAAAGCATTGAAGCGGTTGAGTTTGAGGATAAACTCAAGAAACATAAAGATGGAGAACGCCGTAAATATACATGCATATTGTATATAATTTTATACATGGAATGAGAGCGAGAATTTTTGGGTGCGCGAGTTTGTAGGGAATATCTGAAAATTTTTGGTGAAATATTTTCAGAAAAAAATAGCATATTTGGATTCCTTGCGAAAAAATACCCAAATTGAAAAAAAAATCGGTCGAATCGGAGCTCGGATGAGGGAGATATCATCGATTTAAAATCAGCTCTTTTGTTAGAAAATTTTGCGACGGCGGGACAATTGCAATGTGCGCGAGCCAAGAATCTCCATGCACTGAGGTACAAGATGCATGCAAAGCTTTGAAGAGAAAAGCAGAGGTTAGTGACTTGGTGGTTGAGAGGGAGCCTCTCAACATGCAGCGTGAGAAGCAGTCTCGGAAGGTTGTGGAGCAACCACAACTAGAGATGCAGAAGAATCTTTATAGATTTGATGTAGATGGGATTTCTATGGAGCTTCCTATTGATGGGAAGTGCAAGGAAGACATGCAACTGAAGCTTGAGAGGGAGCAAGTGTTGCATGCAGGCGAGAAAGACATGCAACTGAAGCTTGAGAGGGAGCGGGTTTTGCATGCAGGTGATAGTGAACCTCGGAGTGTGGAGCAGCCACAAGAGGATCATGGAGTGGAAGAGACCACTCATGCAGAGAAATTTCGTGCCAGATGGGCAGAGGGAGTGCATGCAGCTATACCACCAGGTGAGAGGTGGGGCGACATGCATGATTAATCCCATGAGGAGATTTCTGGGAAGATTCATGAGATGGTGTGGATCTCATGAGTTGAACCTGGCTATGAGGTGGCCATAAGCGCAGCAGTAGCAAGATCAGTTGGAGTGATGCAGGCAGATCAAAGTGACAGTGTCGGATACTGGAGCGCGGATCAGAGTTGACAGCAAGTGCAAGAGTGCATGGGTGCAAGAGTTCAACAGCGCAGTAGTTCCTGATGACATGTGCAGTTGGTACCAGCAGAAGTCGAAGACTTTGATGATAGATACTAGATGCATCAAGACTGATTGAGTTGTTTGGAGCCTATTCAGTTTCAGAGGAGTTGCAGAGCAGATGCATGGAGTTGCATGGTTCATGCATGAGTTTGCATGGCACATGCAAAGGGTGCATGGCGAATGCATGGAGTTACTATGGCGGCTGTGAAGGTTGCGGGTGAATGCATGGAGTTGCATGTACTTGCTGTGTGATCCTTCTTGTTGAGAGAAGTGTTGAAGATTGCAACAAGAAAGCAGTGAAGGAGGCATCACAGAAACATCTTTCCACGATCCTAGTTGAGAAAGTGATCACCTAAACTAGGTGGGGACCACACATGTGATTTTTGTCGAAAAATCTATTTTTAGACTATGTCTATTTTTAGACATGTCGATCATATTCTATGAGTTGCAGGATGCTATTTGTGGATGGTTGGTCGAGTTGGAAAAATAGATGGACTTCTATTTTTAGACATATTGGGCGGAATCTATTTTTAGATTGCCAGTCTAAAAATAGATATGTCGAATATTATTAGCTCTTAATAATATTTGGACTATAAACATGATCTTATTCTCTTGGAGCACTTCATTTAAGTGCATAGATGTGGCACATGCAGCTGACAGAAGGAAATACGCTTTTCCTAGGGTTTAAGTGAAGCTATTGCATGAAGACTTCAGTTAGAACTCATGTGAGAGAGTTTGGTGGAGTTGATTGAGGAAGTTAGTGGAGTTGTATTGAGTTTAACTAATCTAAACATAGTTGAGCTTTTTGTATCCAAGTTAACTAATAGATACAATTAGTGAGAGTGGTGTGAATTAATTATTAATTAATTCACTAATTATAAACTCATAAATCAACTAAAGAATACATCAGTTAACTTTAGTGCATGGACAGTTTCAGTGGAGACCAGTGCAGAAATAGGTGAAAGAGCAGGTTAACTATCAGTTGTGACTATACTGTTGCTATTTGCAACACACAGATAGGTGGAGTAATCAATGAGGATTGCGCAGTTCAATCCAGGTGGTTTATCTATATAAAGATACCATCCCATAGCATTGAAACACGCAATTGAGGTTGGCTATCAAGTGGCTAAAGGTTGGAGCATGAGTTTTGCTAGATCTAGCTTGATAGTGTGTAGCATGGGAGGTAGTGCATGAGAGCGTGCAAAGAGCTTTGTACTATGATTGTTACATGATCTCCATGACATGTATAATATACAGATAGTTGGGGGTTTTCAGCTTTAAGCTTTCCCATGAAATACTGTGTTCATATGTGTGAATTTTTATGGCTTTAATGTGCGCATGCAATTGATTTTATTTCCGCATGTGATGATCAATGGTAGAAGAGATTCTGTATTATGCATGAAGCTAAAATAGTGTGTGATCAGGAGAATCTCGGTGGATAACATATCAGTTATTCAAATTTCTACATAAAATATTGTTAGATCAGGAGAATCTAGATATATACATGCATCTTGTATATAATTTCTACATGTATTTCTTTTCTTCTGCCTTGGGAGGTCGTCGGGGTTTACGAGGCTAATCTTGCAAGGGTTCAACCAGATCGAGTCCTAAATCCTTATACCTTAACTGCTTTGGGGACATGCAAATAAAAACAAAGAAAGAGAAGACCGCTTTGATACCATTGATTCAGATTTATGCAGGAACGCAATAAAATATAGAAATATACATAAACATAGATATGTAGTGGAAATAAAACTTCATTTCTTTAATACCATATAACATAAATATACTTACAGACATAATGGAAATAAACAGCTAGGGCGCTAGTAGGCTTATCTCTAAGAAGAGACGTGACGGCTACATGCCTCTAAACTATGTTAAAATGAGGCTCTAAGGCCTATTTATTTTTGAGAAAAAATGCAAAACCCTAAACATCCAAAAACCTAACCGTAGGAGATGAAGCGCCAAAACTATGGGCCCCGTTTGGGTAAATTGGTGTTTCAACTTCCCGAGGATGTAACTTTGGCATATGATTTCCGTTTGATGCACATCATATCTCGTTATAAAGATCTATCCAAGGAGTAAAACTTTTGGTGTGAGCTACAACATTCCATGGGCTCATTTTGTTTCTAGTTTTCCCAAAAAACGTAGTTTAGGGCCTCAAAACAGCTCCGGAAGTTTAGGACCAGAAAAACTGCTAAAAATAGTAAGTTGTGCTGAAACTAAAAAACTGAAAGAACCGATGGTGGGGGTTCAAATGGAATAGGTGGGCGGGCACCAATATCCACATGGCTCATTAGGGCCTCCAAAAGGCTTCGAAATTTTAGGAACCGACAACATGCTAAAAATAGTAAGTTGTGCTGAAAGTGAAAAACTGAAAGAACTGATGGTGCAGGTCCAAATGGAATAGGTGGGTGGCCACCAATATCCACGTAGATCATTTCTCCCTCCTTAGGAAGCAATGGTCCCCATTGCATTAAGTTCCTCCATGAGAGGCAAATTCTGCTAAACTTGGTATTGGATTTGTCCAGGATGCCGTGGACGTGCTAGATGCATTCAATAAATTTGGTTTCCTCAGAAAGTACTTGTGTGGATTCTCTCTGTGTAATCGTATGAGTTATGGAAATATCAGGTGGCAGTGCACCAAGGGTGATTTCAATGGAGTGCTTGTTTGGATAGTGTAGAGGAACCTTTGTGGGTGAGGAGAAAATGTCTTTGTATTCCTCCATGCCTTTGTCCATCTGTTGCTGTTGTGTAGGGGAACCTTGTTTGAGGCTGTGGCCCCAATATTGTTCTTTCCTTGTGGATGAATGGTAATGAAAATAAATTTCCTTGTTTGGGAAACAATCTTACTGCGTTTTTCTGTAGTAGTCAAAGATATGACAGAAGGCAGTATTACCTCCGGTATCCTGTACAAGTTATTTCCCAAAGTAATAATGAAGACACGAGGCCTAGATTCATACACAACATGTAGCCTCCACAAGTATGGTTGGCTCAATAATACATCAGCTACATCAAGAGGAGCAACATCACACAATATCTCATCCATGAATGGCTTGATGCTATACGAAAGGCAACATTGTTGGCGAACGCACAGATCTCTCCTTGGGTGAAGCCACCCGATGGTATACGGTTGTAGGTGTGCTATGGTCGGTAGGTTGAGAAGCTTCACAACCTCTGCTAAAATGAGGTTCTTTTGGCTTCTTCTATCGACAATAAATTGCACTGGAGAACCGTTCACCCACATCTGCGAATGGAAGAGGCACTCCCCCTCCTCTAGATCCTCGGGATCCTCTCTCTGGATCTTGGTGGTGGAAACAATGGCGCTAGGGTCCGCATCAATGATCTTCTTCCCTTTTTCATCTCTCTAGTCTGGTTCTGGCCCAAGATTAGAACATGCAACTGATTCGGGTGCCTTCAGTTTGGCCACTAGTGACTGTTTGGCTTGACACTCTATTGTGTTGTGAATAGGGCTGTTATGGAATTCACACCACTTCCCTGTTTCCTTCTTTAAATTTGTGGTGGGGTTCTGAGTTGCCCCCCTTTGGCTCTGCCCCTTGTTATGTGGTTTGGGGGCGCCTTTCCATGGCTTCAGATTCGAGGATCCAAAATCTCTCTTATTCTTCTTAAATTTATGCTCAATCTTGGCGGCATAGCGATATTATGTTCCAAGCAAGGTAATGTCGAGGAACTCCATTTCCCCCTGAATGTGTCTATGCAGATAACTACGGTACTTGAGCACCAAATGTATCTTTGAATCCTTAATACCCAACTTTGTTCGTAGGGTATGAAACAAATTCGTCAGTTCATGCACATCTTGATCCCTTTGCTTTTGCAGCATGGTCCATTGGATGTACTTGTCCTCATAGCTCCCCCTGGGGTAATATTGTTCCTTGATTTTGTCTCAGAATGAATTCCAAGTGGGTGCAGCTGAGAACAGAGAGGGTTCCCTCTCGTTCTTTTTCTCACAGTAGGTTTCCCACCAATCTTTGACATGGGGGGCGGCTTTGATAAGTGCAAAAATAATCTTTTCTCGGTCGGAGAAATCATGGACTAAGAAATACCCTTCTAGCAAATTCAACCATCTATCTACGGTGTCTGCATCTATCTGGCCTTCAAATTCAGGAATGTCAAAGTTTACCTGTACCTTGAAGGGAGTGGCGCCTCCAGAGTGGTTGTTGGATGTAGATGTGATGTAGGTGGGCAGCCGTTGAAGAATATGAGAAAAGCTATCCATCATCGCGTTCCTTTGTTCCTCGAGGGCTTCCTCGAGCAATATTTTGATAGGATCTCCTGCTCCCTCGTCTTTATTTTCTTCCACCATGGGAGGTTGTCTGGGTTTGTGAGGCTGATCTTGTAAGGGTTCAACCAGATCGAGCCCTAACTCCTTATACCCTAACCACGTTGGGGACATGCAAAGAAAAACAAAGAAAGAGCAGACCGCTCTGATACCATTGATCCGTATTTATGCAGAAACTCAATAAAATGCAGAAATAGACATACCGTTTGTTGTTGGCGGTTAGGCAGAACTCAAGCCGCAACATGGAGTTAATGGGTTGAACTATGGTTTGAATTCCCGTCGGTTAGTGCTATCCACGTGGTTGCGTTAACGTCTGTTTGTGCCATGTGACTTAAACATATGGGGACCGCTGGCGGGTTGGGATCGGCGGTGACTCCCAACCCCCATATATAAATGTAATATAACATAAAACAAACCTGCGAACATAGCATGTTAAGAACCAAAGTATAGACTAGTCGGTAAATCGTGCATGTGCCCAGAGGGAGGTCAGGGGGTTGAGCCCAGTTGACACCAACAAAATTTTACTATGAAGTTACAGGGCCACGTGGCAGCCTCAGGGCTGGCCACGTGGGAGCTTATGATTGGCTCCTCGAACCCGTACAACCAATAAAAACCTGACACTTGTCCTCCTGTGATTGATCCTGAGAAACGAATATTCCAAGGAATATTCTCTTTTACTGACTGTACATTCCACTTTTCTGACTTTGCATCCCAGTCAAACCTAGTCAAACTATCGCAATTTTACATGTTTGGCATCTCGATCAGAACACAATATATTCCTCATATGACATCAGTTTTTCGAACCGTTCATGGCGCCAGAATCAGGAAAATGAGATATACGCAACCATCCTAGTTTCAACCCAATAATGTATCGTTTAATTTTGAGAAAAATTTATGAACTCCTGATCACTTATGTTTTTCTTCTGACTCCCTAAAAATGAAAAACACTGAGTTTTAATTTCTTCAGGGTCGTTAAAAATTTACATTGAAAGAGCTAAATGAGTTTTATTTTTGTTTGTTTTTAGACTCTTTAAACATGAAAATAACATCGATTTAACCCTACATTGGACTCGTAAAACTTAAACAGTGTAGGACCTGTCGATTACAACGGGACCGAACCACTCTTCTTAGGATTCGTTAAAAATACTTTGGAGGACTCGTCCAAAGGATGAGCTTATATGACAAGAAAATGTTATCCTCCTCAAGCTTGACCAAAATAAAGAGGTACTTGCCAGTAATGGTGGGGGGAAAAGAGAGAAAAAGAATCCAATTGTCATCCTTATTTAGAAAGCAGCATGCCACTCTTGAACACGACACTTTGTCACACTTGTACCTAGGTTGGGAAATCCTTTGTCTAATAGTTAATCGAACCACATTGAAAGAATTCAACCGATTTCTGGGTATTAGCTTTAGGTCAGATGCTGCCAAGCCATCCACAGTGTAATTATGTGTTCAAGGGAAATTTGAATAAACCATTCATCGCAAACATTTTTGTCCATTCATGTTGACCATCCCTGAGTCATTCCTTGCAAAATATTTCCTCAAAACTTGATCTAATGGTTTTGTGTCGTAGGCTTTCCTGCGAAGGATCACTTTCTATCGACATCAGCTCATTATCTAGGAAGTTGATCTAGAATCCTATCAATACTTTGGGATCTACATGCCCTAATGGCAGGTTTCTCGCCTTCAATGACAGGTTGCATCATTGACCTTTGATCAAATGATTCTATGAGTGTTCGACTACAAATCATTCATTCACACTTCATAGATTGTACTAGATTACTTTGAGAGCCATTGTCATTATTGGTGATTTCTTTCACACTTGTTAATGGTTCACATCATTAACTAGTAATCAAATGGTTTCTACCATGTTTAACTTCGACACAATCAATCACATGGATATATTCGTACTAGTTCGGGAAGCAGAAATCAAGACCCTGGATCTAGTTTCCACCATTCATTGTGCAAGGAGTTTTATTATTCATGATACAGTAGACTACTTATAACAGATGGTTGCGCCCATACTGTGTCTACTTTTGATGTAATATTGAAACCATATCTATACCAGAACATTTAGTTAGTTTTGATCTGAGGATGGGAATGCCTACCTCAGCGATGATATATATATATATATATATATATATATATATATATATATATATATATATATATATATATATATATATATATATATATATATATGCATTGAATTTTTTTAAAGGTTTTCAACCGGTGTCTCCAATCCAATCCTCGGAATGATAAATCACTTCACTCTTCAAAATAACCTCAGACTTCACACTTTAGGGGGCAATCTGTTACACGTCATTTTATCACCATGACATTTTACTGTTCATATGGGTCTATCACCATCCATATCATGTTCCCTTAGAGGTCAAAAACACTAAAGTTCCTGAATAAAGTCTTGGAATTGTAGAAAAGCTTTGTAAAACCCTTAAAAGTCTACATACGTGGTTTTTCTAGCCTTTACCTACGCATGCGCTGATGTTCTGTCCATAAAATGCAGAAACTCCCACACTTTTTTCCATTATAACTTGTGCACTCCCATGAAAAGAAAAAAAATAAAAAAGTAAATTCTAGAAGCCTACTTGGTCGAATTTTCTCCCAACTGGAAGCTTCTAGAGTCGCGATTAGTTCAAGCTTTATTCCTCCACTCTTGGAGCTTATCCCTTGGTCCATGGAGCACAAATCCCTTCATGAGAGGAATCCATCCCCCTCTTCATGGAACTGAAACCACCTCCATTTCCCTATAAATTGAGCTCAAGTTTCAGGTTGAAGGGTAGACACATGTAGATATCAATGTGATTAGAGACTAATCTATACAGTTTATAAGCTAAAGAGAGTTCATAAGAGTGCATAATTTCTACACTAGTGAGTTGTTGTTGGCATGAGAATGATCACACCCTTGTGTCTATAACTCCATGTTGCTATTCAGAGAGGAAGGCTTATCAAACTGAAGGAGAACGATTATTTAGGACCCCGAGAGAAATCTATACAACATCAAGGCATCAGGTTGTAAGATTACTCTTTCTATTCAAGATAATACATATGGATTTGTTTTTCTCATTGCTTTGTTTCTATGCTTATTGGAATAATGTCAATACCTAGATTCCTTGATCGCTAAGTTGGAATAGATTTTTTGATTATTATATGTTGCAGATGCTTTGATTATTTGTCTTGTATTTGATTGCAGGTTCTACTCGTTGAAGAACTACTTTGGAGTGACAAGACAAAGGGCTACATCAAATGTTTGGATTTCAAGGTAGGGGCATATCCTCTCTACTTTACTACTATAATAATATTTAAATTTAATTAATCTAGAGGAAAATGTTTTCAAATGGATCTTTGTTTCTACTGGCTAGAGTAATAGGGAGATCTCTCTTGTCTGAAAGAGGGATTAATCCACGTAACAGACTGCAATTCCATCTCATTTTCCCTGACCTAGTCCCCTTGACCTAATCCTCATCCAACAACCCAACCCAATCAAAACAAAAAAAACCCTTCTACATTTCATACATAGCCTAAAACCCTAATTTATCTAGCCCTCTTGGCTGTGACCTTGTGGAGAGAGCCCTATCCGATTTGGTAGGGCTAGATACCAAGCTAAAATATTGGTCTGTGGTTACCTCTGTTGGGATTTATTCTTCAGCCTTATAAATTTGGTGGAGTGATAACATGGAGGTCCTTCTCCTCCAAGCTATTGAAAAGTTCTTTGCCTCCCATCATGTGGAAAGATGCACCACTATCAAAGTACCACACTGATCCCATCGCACTTGACACCATGTATGTGATGAGTGAGAAGTCTAACTCAAATTGTGAGGCCAAAGCCTTCATGTTCTTCTTCTTTTGTGGACAATTAGTGGAATAATGTCCATGCTCGCAACAATGAAAACACTTCACTCTGGACATGTCGCGCTTCTTGCCTTCTTTGCTAGACTCAGATTTGGAATAGGATTTATTTCATTTCCCCTTCTTTTCCTTACCAATCAAGGCTCAATTTTCTTCATCATTTGTCTTAGATGAAGATCCATCCCTGGTATTCCGCTTGAATTCTTCTTGCACCAAATCCAACCAAAGTCGTTCCCAATCTAGCAGCTTCTCCCTCCCATTTATAGAGTCCTGATAACTATGCCAACTCTTGGGAAGTCCTAGAAGAGTTAGGATCACCAATTCATCATCCGCTACAGCAACTTCGACACTCCCAAACTCATCTCGACATTGGACAAACTTGGTTAAACATTTCAGAATAGTGTCACCTTTCTCCATTTTGATTTTACTGAGCTTTTCCTTCAGTGCCAATTTTCTATGATTACTGCTGCTCTGAAACAGATATGTCAAAGCCTTCCACATTACATATGGAGTTGCTTTTCCATGGAGACTTGAGACAATGTGGTCTCATACTCCCTCTAATAAGATCATCCTCACCTTTGCAACATTCTTTGTCCAAGCATCAATATTTGTGACATCTGTTGTAGCAGGTTTGGGAATGTCATTATCAATGAATTATTTCAACCCATTCTCCTCCAGAACTTCCTCCATCCTATATTTCCATGCAATATAATTGGAAATTCCCTCGATTTCATACTCCAATCTCAAGCCATTGAAATCCATCTTGATCCTGACCAGCTTGTCGTACCAAAGAATACTTTTGGAAATTTGAATGCTATTCAATCACAAACTCAATTTATTCTCCACTATAGTGATTTTCTTTGCTATGATACCATGTAGAAATTATATAAACATATGTATATCAATGGATTCAATATGATCAATAAATGTACTAAAGCAAGATATTGAATCCTTCTACAAATAAATTGCGGAGAATAAATACGATCGCCAATCACAACAAGTAAAGAAAGAAGCAAATCAAAACACAACACATATATTTTCCCAGGGAAATCTTGCTACTCAAAACCCCTCTATCTTCTATTGTATATTCACCAAGTAATCATGAAACAATTACAATGCACTCTTCTCATAAGAGTCTCATGCACTCTCACAACTGTCTCACACTGACTCGGACAAAATCGACCAACACTTAGCCAATTTCCTGCCTCTAATCAGCCTGCCTTGATTGCGTAATTCAGTGGAATGCAATCCCTATTATTTATGAAATCCATCCTTCCAAAACTGCACAATTATCATGGGAAATCCTATGGTTGTCTTACTGCATGCTAGTAGCCTACTAATGATACAATTGATAGTTAACATCCCTTTAACCTTTGTCTCAACTAGGTCTCCACTGGAACTGACATGCATGCAACTATTAATAGTAAATCATCAGTTTCATGGCAGATCACTGCATGCGAATTAAATATGATTTAATTCACTTGATCTCTCACTAGTGCAACAAATAATCACAACTAGTTCAACTAACTTTAACTCAATCAATAGAGTTAACTAATTTCTCATGCATTAAACTAATGCACTAACTGCAATTTGAACTCCATAGCTAATAGAACCACTCTGCATGCCTCACCAACCACCCTCAAATTGAAATTCATGAGCTAACTGATTTTATCACAGTCAATTAACTATTACAAGTGATTATGAGATAAGATTACATTTTATTGTCCAATTTAATTAAGGGAAAATTAAATTAGACACACATTTCTTGTTGACTTTTCAACATATGGCCATTTTGCTTCATAGCCTTTTATTCAGTGATAGTGAACAACATTAAAAGCCTCATAACACTTGAGGGATCCCCCTCTGGTTCGAGGGCCAACTTGGACCTAAATTTGGTTGAGTTGGTTTCTCGACGCAGTTTCTCAACCAATAAAATGCCTTCAAGAAACAAATACAACATGATAAACAAATCCCCTTGCTTGTGATAACATGAGTGCCATCAAGTATGTATAAGAACTATGTTCTTCATTCAAAAACAAAGAATATTCAATAAAATATCATTTTTTTAGGGATTAGGTTGTTGATCAGATTGCTAGGTTGGAATATATAGTTACAAAGGAAAACATTGTTGACATATTATCTAAGCCTCTTATTAGAGATCCCTTTGTATATTTAAGGAAAATATTGGGAGTGATATCTCCCTCATATCTTCAATAAATCCCTTCAAAATTAGAAAATCCAACTATCCATTTCTATCAAGGGTAGTTATAAGCCAGGATGTTAAACAAAGAAAATAGAGTGAGCTCAGGGGGAGTTGCAAGAAGAGAAGTACATGATCTGTAGCAGTAACATATGTTTAGAGAAATTTTATTGCATAAGAAGAATGATGAAATGGAAGGTTTGTAAACCTTACATACTTGGTCTCATTTCATTCAGTATAAGTGGTAGAAAAAAAATTGTTTTCAACAATCATTGGTATAAGTAGCCTTGATATATAGACCTAGGGGGAGATTTTGGTTTTTGGAATAGTCATTAGTGTGTTGGTGTTTTGGTGCATTGGTATAGTGCATGGGAATTGGATTTAGTGTTTAGATAACATGCATGAATAGCTATCGAGCACAACTATTATATGATTGGGGCTTAGTAAATCAATTAATATCAACACTACATTATGGGGGAGAATGAGAAATTAATGAAAATTGAGCCACAACAATTTTCCATTGATGTTAAAGGGGGAGAATGAGAAGACATCAAAACTCATGATAAGAATTCAAGCTAAAGGGAGAGTCAAAAATTGACTGATAACGAGAATCAATCCTAAGGCCATCAATGACTATCAACGTCTGGTATTTTTTTCCGCTAATGCCAAAGGGGGGAATTGTTGAGTGTACTAGAAAATTGTTGAGTGTGTGTTATCATTATTGTCAACTTTAGGAGGCATAATGTAAAACATGTTGTCATTAATTACAATAGGTTTGTTCGTGTTGTCATTAACAATATCTATCTTGATGCCAATGGCGAAGTTTCAGTTTGGGTAACCTATATTTGAAAGCCATTCTTCTCTAGTTCCCTAGTACACATGAAAATGAAAGGCGCATGACTGAATAAATTGTTATGAGACTTATTCAGCAATATATGGATTTTTTTCTAAATCCAAAGGAATGAGGAGAAAAAAAAATTTACAGTAAGATAGATCAATAAAGTTTCTAGCCTGGTCAAATTTCATGTATGGTATATTGGAGGTCGGTCTGGTACAGATAAGCCTAGTAGGTCATGGACCAATAGAAGGGCCCACAACATTGGAGTGAGGGTTGGTGTAGGGTCGCCTGAAAGGTGGGGAGAAGTATGGTGTATTGTAGCCTAGGATCAATATAGATAAGCCCGGTAGGTTAATGACCAGTAGAAGGACCCATAAAGTTTGAGCACGGGGCGATATGAACATGCCTGGTAGATTAGGGATCGGTAGAAGGGTGCACAACATGGTCTGGTAAGTGAAAATTGAAAATTGAAAATAAATTTTATAACTAAGAAATCATGATTTACCATGAATTTGGCCCATCTTAATCATGACCCTTAACCCACAATTACAGACTAATTAATTAGGACTAAGTGCATATTTGGATGAGATTAAGGTAGCTTAATTATATCGGGGTACCAAAAAAATAGGTTGGTATGATGTGGTAAGTCCACATGGATGATAAGTGGCAAGATTGATGATGTGGAAACAACATTGTGTGAAATGTGGTGTAACACACCCCCTCTTAATCCCCACCAAAACAATGGTTGGAAAGAGATGGTTACCATGTTGACCTGGGATCCAAGGTGTCCTCAAGGAAATGGGGTCTAAAATTTTTGATATTTTTGACTAGCTTAAAGCCTCATATGTACATCATTGTTGCATCCATTTCATCAAGACGATTTTGGAGATATAAAATTTTACTACAATTCAGCCTTCGGATCAAAAGGTATGACCACTTGAATTTTTTATGAATCAGAAAGCACCACATATTCAACCTTGCCACATGGAACCCGCGTGGATACCTTAGATGACCTGCAAGTGACACCTAGAAATGGTATTCATAATCCATGTTTATAATTATATTTATATAAATTTTACCTATACTTCTAGTCACATGTCTCGTGAACATTGTGCCTCGTTACCTCCGAGAGACGAACACTAGGACAAATATATTATCGTTGACTATTCCGAAATTTCCCGTCTAAGCGAGTCTCACTTACCACTTCTTAGCCTCACAATGAGCCCTTTTTGCATGGAAATTGGTTCCCCCATTGGCTAATGCTTGACCTCCAAATCATTCTGGCCCACTCTACGCTACTATCTCTGCCATGCTAGCTCGATCCTCATCAGCTTGACCTTTCTCTTGCGCGATCATTTGTGAGCTTTTCGGGTGTAACCTATGGGATTACGTCATCTCAGGATTCCTCTCGATTGTTGATCTCTGTAGCTCAATCTCAAGCATTCGTTATGCGGGTGTTTTCTCTAGGTCATAACCCAAGGTTATATGCCTATACATGGGGACATGAGAGAGGGATCTTATTATCAATGAGGCTCTATATGAAGGCTCCTCTCGTGCGATACATTCCATTGTAATGGAATTTTTTAATATTGTAAGAGGCTATGGAAAATCCTCTTATGTGTATAGTTACACATACTTGGTCTAGGTCGTGATGGTTTTGTCCATTACTCAGGTTTTATAGAACCCACATAGAGCCATTTATGAAGATCTCAACCATGGCTCCACCACGATGTTTCTATAGATGTCTAGAATTGCACCAAAGCTTGAGTGTAATCATTAAGGGTTTATGAAGCGTGTTTCGATGTTATCCCTCTTGAGCTTGAATAATGAAGAAGGTGTAATAACCAATATTGTAAGAAATACAATAAACAAAATAAGGATTTGACCATTTATAATCACTAAGGCACATTAGTTAATTTTCAAGATTGTCGTGACGCAGAGGCCTACGAGCCTCTCAAAAAAAAATTAATAAGCATAAATCAACCCCATCTTAGTTTAGAGATTCGTTGGTCTTTGGGGCCATTAATAGAAATACAACAAATCATGAAAGCGAATAGAAAGCATCTAATTCCCAAATTCCTATAGGAAAAACATTCCACAAATAGACAGGATATCTCAGTCTCCAATCGATTCACAGGAAAGAGTCACACATTTGAGCATCAAATTTAACATTGCTACAGCCTTATATCCCACACAACATTTGTATAAATGGCATAAATAAGAACCAACGTTCCTTCGCATTAACATTCCATTGAGTTGATGCAAATACAAAAATTAGTATAATAGTCATAAGCACTACATAAGGTTATACTTATCTCATAAGAGTGTTGGAAAATAAGACTTGGACTCCAACTCTCCACCCAACCATAGACAGTTGTAGCCAAGTCTTACTTGCAATGATCACCCCCTAAGCAAGATTCCAAAGCTTGAGGTGGAGTGTTTTTAGAGGAATAACTGACTTTCTAGCTAAAACAGGGTTTCCAAAATACAGATTTCCTTCACCCACCAATTATTTGAACAACCAATGAGCCATTAAACCTTCACTTATGAAAATCCAATACCAATGGTACGTTTTAACCAATATCATATCTGAAACAGGGTGTCCCAAGTCTACACCACCTTCATCAGCTATTCAAGAATAGTACAACATCCCAGAGTAATAGCAGAGATCCTAGCATGGAGAGTGAAATGTCACTTCAGGAGAAGAATTCCCACTTAAAAAAGAAGGGTCACTAGTTGGTTAAGCTACCAAGGAGTACAGGGGCATCCTCCCATTGGTAGTTCACTAGTGGAGCAAGCACTAATGTTATTCAGCCCCCAAGGTAACACATGGTGGTTCACTAGCCCCACGAGCACCCAAAATTCCCTTTGCTCCCATCAAGTAGATTCATCAATCCAATTAGCTTCCCATTGGGTTCTTCAACCCTTCGGTAAGCCTCTTCTCTCTCTAACATTTCACCCAACAAGCCTTTCCTAGAGGATTATTCAACTAGCATGAGAGAGAGTTCCCCCATGCATTCTCCCTATTTCTGACTTGTTTTCATGCTTCTAATATACCAATCATATGTCCTTATCCCAGGATTCCACGCAATCCCTCCCTTGGACTACAACCCATTCCCATCTTGAATGCATTGTCCTTTCTTTCTTATTGTTAAAGGCTAAGGACACCTAGACCTTTCCTTTTCCTTGTCGGTTACACTTATTGCACAACCATCCCATTAAGACCATTTGAACCAACCATGACTGAAATTTAAAACAACCATTCCCTCAAGCAACAAAATATATGTCCCTCTCTAAGCCATTTAATAATTACAATTATTTACAATGAGAGAAATATTAACTAGGGGATATCACATGTGGCATGAAGATTTGGCATATTTGGCCACCCAAATGGACATTTGGTAGGTGGTGTGTCGTAGGTACATGTTAGCATCCAAACACATGGCAATATATTATTGGTTACAACAGCATGGCGTGGAGTGTGACTTGGTAGGTGATGTAGCTATGGTGGGTCCTCCCCTCGAGTACCGTAGCACCAGGCATCAAAGTGTCATTTTAATGTAAAAGGAAAAGGATGAGCTAGTATGACTTGGTAGAGTACAATGTGACAGTAATGAGGTGGCAAAAGGAACAACTGGAAGCTTGTGGTTTGTCCACCATGGATTGACTTGAAATACCTAGAGGCCTTGATATCTATGTTAGGAATGTGTTTGACAAGGTTTTTAAGTGTATATCAGTTTGGAAAAAATGTTTAAATACTAAGGTTTAGTGGCACATCAAAAGAATGGTTCACGTGGGGCCCATATGAGGCTATCGGCTGGTCGAAACATTTATAAAGAAAAAAAAGTGCACTTAAACTAGGTAATAGGGAAATTGCTATCAAGCAGTAGAACCAACAATTGAAAGATCTCAGGATACCAAGGCACTCAGAATTCGGGGAGTGTTCAAAGCATGGTTTAAGCTTGTGGTTACCATCACAATGTAACTGGGATACTTGGTTCCAGCTCGAGTGCTAAGTTGAAAAAAATTATTGGTTCAAGCACTCAAACAACAATGTTGTTAAAATAAAAGATGTTCAAATCAGGGGAAAATATTAAAGTCTATGGGAATAAAAATGAATCTAAATGACATGAAAAAGAAGATATTTATCATGCAATGTAAGTGTAATATTGTTGTGGACAAGAAAATGAGAGGCAGTTCATGAGAATTTGTGAGAGAGAATTGTGTTGCATGAAATAAATATGAGCTAAGTGCTCGATTTCTTGTAGTTTAAATATAGTATGCTCAGGAGTCTTTGGCAGGAGTTTAAGGTGTAGAATGCTAGAGATATAAAGTATTTAGAAGGTTGATTTAATCATTCTAAGTGAAAATTTGTTTTGTGAAGTTGTTGTGTGAAAAGAAATCGTAGATCAAAAGATTTGAGGAAATAGTTGAGGATTTGTCTCAAATAAATAACTAGTGTTGAGAGTATATCTAAGAAGGTGTAGCAGAGATCTAGTCGAATATCAATTGGATTAAGAACCAGAAAAGAAAAGTATGTTGCTGAGAAGGATCACAGAAAGAAATTATATATGGAGTTAAATAATGTTGTCTAAGTGAAATTTAAATGAATATACATTGGATATGAGTTTGAAAATGTATGAAATAAGGATTTGAGTGGTAGAGAAAGTGGGTATCTGTAAATACTAGGGGATTGGTGTCTTATCCGAGTTGTTTACTTTAAAGATTAAGGGATTGGTGTATCCTTTAGGTTGGTGCCTATAAATATCAGGGAGATTGGTGTCTCCAGCAAGTTGGTGCTTGCAAAGAAAAGGGGATTGGTGTCTCCTGTAGGTTGGTGTCTACAAAGAATGATGTAATTTGAATTTGGTGCTTGCAAATTAATTTAATCAAAAGATGTTTTGTGGTTTTCTCCTAGATGGGTTTCCACATATTTCTTTTGTTCATAATGTGGGCATATTGATTGTTGTATGGTTATGTTAAATAATTATTTAAATTGTTAAAAAGTGCTCTATATTGATTCACCACCACCCCCCCACCCCCAATATAAAATTAATTTCCAACATTTGTAAGGCCTCTAAGGTAGGGCAGTGACAATTATTTGCAAATTCAAGGGCAACCTTATATGTGTTTGCAAATATTTAGAGGTATCAACTTGCATTTATGAGGGTTCAAAAACATTCATTAAAGCTTAAATGGATACGATGGTGGCTAGTGAGGAGCAACTCATGGTAGCCTAGACAGAGTTGAAATTTATTCAATCTACATTTACAAAGTAGTGATCAAAGAGATTGGAAAATCATACTCGTCTTAGATGTTTCCCAATTTTTTTATGGCAATGAAAACCTATGGGATAATTATGGAAGCATGCTTGGTTGCTCCATCCCATTTTTTAAATTGTGTTTTGAATTGTGTAGCAA
The DNA here is from genome assembly GCA_034641835.2 of Pinus albicaulis. NCBI lineage: Eukaryota > Viridiplantae > Streptophyta > Pinopsida > Pinales > Pinaceae > Pinus > Pinus albicaulis. The sequence continues at coordinate 267,621,041 of CM076572.1, read as the reverse complement.
TTATCTCTCCTCAATCTCTATGGGATCTTGATGACTCAAGAAATGTTCTCATTGGTGTTTGTAAGGACTTACAGGTAGGTTAGTGACAACTGTTTGCAAATTCAAGGACCCTTCTATGTGATAAAGAAATGAAGGGTTTTATTTGTGTTTGCAAATATGTACAAGTATTAGCTTGAATTCACAAGGGTTTAAAAAAATTCCCTAAAACTTTTAAGAATTCAATAGTTAGCAATGAGAGGTAGTTTTTGGCAATATAGAAAGTGTTGAAATTTCTTCAATTTGAAGTTACAAAACAACAACTAGAAAAAATGGAAAATCATAATCATCTTGGAAATTTCCCTTTTTGTAAATTATGGGAATTTGTTATGTATCAAGGAGGCATGAGAGTCATTTGTTTGATAATCAGATATCCATGTTCAATGCAAACATAAGAAATGTTTTCTTCAAAGGAAGTTCATAATAATTAGTTTAAAAAAAACTTGAGTTGGTAATGCAACACAAACACCAAATAGAGAAACTAGAGACAAAGTGTTGAATGCTTTAACAAAAGATAACTAATTTGGCTAATCATTCAGATTTAATAGTTTCACTTGAAAATATGTCTAAGTGGTTTAGTTCCCAACAAAGGACAACAAAAGGAATCATTGCATTGAGTGTGAGAAAATGGACATGGGATGGATAGAATAAGAAACCAAAACACCATTGAAGAAGCATAATGAGACACATAGTGATGATTTCTTTCCTCAAAATTAGATTTCATTATGTTTCACAAAGTTCAGTTAATATTAAGGTTATTTAATTAGGTTTATATTTGTTGGTTTTTGACATTCCCGGATTAAAAAAATATTTACAACAATAAAATTTTAAAATTCCTTTAAACAAGTACTATTTTTTACAATGATAGTGAAAAATAAATTTTAAATACATTTTTAAATAGAAAACTAATTATTATAATAAAACATAATTAACTATTAAATTTAATCAATTAACCATTATAATTAAAATAATAATAATCGAACGTTAAATTTCAATCACGATAAAAATGACATATACCTACATAATATCGGTCTAATAATATGGATATCAATTTCAATCTCGATAAAAATGACATATACCTATATAATATCGGTATAACAATATAGATATCAATGTTGACTGTATGTAATTGGCTGATAATTGGAAAGTGCTATCAAAGAAAGAAATATTGAAAACGTGCAATTATGTCAATTAAATAATTAAACTAGTATAGGAATATATTTATTAAGATGATTTAATATAAAAAAAATTATAGAACGTGATTAAATATATAATGTACGGAGAGTTCAGAGAGAAGCATGTAATATAAGGCATTATGTCACAATATGTCATATTCATGTTGGTGTAATGGTGGAGACGATGCATTCATGTTGGTGTAATGGTGGAGACAATGCCGGCATGCGTGACAAAGTGTAAATTCAATCATAACACATTATTAGTCCCTATCCCTTTGGGGCTGCAAGGGCTATGGTTATTTAACATAGTGAATCTCTTTTTCTTTTTAACCAAAATTCCTTTTATGTTAATGAAATATTTTTACCTTTTAACCAATTACCGAAATCATATTTTTATGTTTAACTAATCAGTAAATCAAATAATACTGAAAATTTATATGAAATCTTTAGTTGTAAAATTTTAGATTAATATGAAAGGTATTCATCTAAATTATGGTTTTTAAATTTTTGTGGTTATTAATTATTGAAGAGTTTTTCAGATAATTTATATTGTTATAGAATATTTGTCGACTTTTCGAATCTGAACAAGGATCAATCTTCAGAACAAGTTTTTGAATGAAAAATTGAAAGAATAATTTAGATCATGAAAAAATGAAAATAAAAAGAACAAACAAAAAATAATAATAATTACTATTTTCTCTTGATTTGATTTTTATTTTTTAAACTTTTTAAGTAATAATTTAATAATGTATTTTAATTTTATAAACTATTTTTAATTAATAATTTAATTAATTATTCTTTTTAATTTATTTATTTAATTAAAAATATTAATTAATAATATTTAATTATTACTGGTACTTATTAAAATTATTACTAACTAATATCATTAATTTTGTATTACTAACTAATATCATTAATTTTGTATTTTGTGTTGATTAGGATTAATTAATAATTAATGTAATTAATAATATTAAGTTGATTAGGATTGTTTAATAATATTTAATAATAATTAGGAGTAATTGTTAATAATAATAAATTTGAGATTTATTTAAAAATAAATTAAATATTCTTTATTATTTAATATATTAATTAATATGGATTTAGAATCTTATTAACTTAGAATAATTTAATATATTTTCACTATAATTAATAAAATAATAATATTTACTAACTAATTATTAATAAAATAAAATAAAACGAAATTAATACAAATAAAAATAAAATAATTATTTACTAATTAATATTAACATTTATCTATTGAAAGAAAGAAATAAATATTAATAATTTATAAATAATAATTTATTTTTATTTTATAATTTTATTAATTATTTATTTATTTTTATTTTTATCTTTATTTTATAAGGATTTATATTAGGGATTTTTATATTTAATATTTAAAACATTAGATACTAATAATTAATTTTTATTAATTGTAAATAAAAATTAATTAATAAGGATAATTATTAAAAGTAAAAAAATTAATTATTTATAGAAAAAAATAAGAATTATTGGTGAAACCAACAACGCCTAAACCCTAGAATTCAACAGAAGAGAAACAAACCTGAGATATTATACCTGGGAGGATGAAAAACTTGAGGAACAAATTTGTCGTATAAGAGGCTGCCAACTGTCACGGATTTCACATCCTCCATCCCTATTGAGGTTATGATGATGTTTTATAATCTCAAGTGCCTCTCTAATTTTCCTTCTTTGATAGTGTTCCTCTCTCGAAATGATCCTGACATCCTCTAGACACATATGATGCTTAGTTTTTGAGAAGTGCTTTGCAAGTGCTGAGGTGCGAGATCTCTCATTCTTAATATCGGCTTCGTGTTCTTTAAGTCGTCTCTGTTGCGAACCTCCGGTTTCACCAATATAATTTTTCCCGCATGAACAGTCAATCTTGTAAACTCCTTTAAGTTGTTCATGACTTATACTATCTTTAACTAATCGCATTCTCTGTCTTATTATTCCTGCTGTTGAAAATTGTGCAAATATGTCCATCCTCCCCAGGACCCTTGTGATTTTATCAGTAACACCTTTGAAGTATGGTAGAAAAACCCTACCACATTTTTCCTGAGGTCCCTGGCACTTATCAGAAAGGATCGAACCCTTAGCTCTTTTTAGGGCTTTTTTTATATCTTTTTCTTTATAACCTATACCCCTAAATACAGACATCAAGTGATTAATTTCCTCTTTAACGTTCTCTACATCAGATATCGTCAGGGCTCTAACAACAAGAGTATGAAGATAGTTGTCAATATGAGTTTTCTTTCTAAACACTTGATAATCTAACATTCCATCATCCTTCCTGGTAACAAGGACATCCAAAAAAGGAATGCTCATGTTTTCTTCAACCTCCATAGTGAACTCAATTTCTGAGGAAATGGAGTTAAGGTGATTAAAACATCTCTCAAGATTTTCCTTCCCATGAGTCCACTCTATGTTGGTGTCATCTACAAATATTTTCCACCAAGTTGGTTTTAAGGGAGAGGAGGCAAGGGTCTTCTTCTCAAAGTGATCCATATATAAGTTGGCTATGATAGGTGAGAGCAGTGATCCCATTGCGACACCTAATACCTGCTCATAGTATTCCCCTTGGAAGCTGAAAAAAGTGGATTATAAACAAATATCCACAAGCTTGGTTGTTTCCATATCAGTAACTTCTTTAATGACCTAAACTGCCTCATCTAATGGAATCTTGGTAAATAATGATACCACATCAAAACTTACCAAAATGTCACTCTCCTCCACCCTCTCAGCTTAACGAAATCATTAGAGTCCTTTATGTAGGAGTCAGTGTTTCCAACAAGGGGCTTAAGAATCTTGGCAACATATTTCACCAATTAATAGGTGGGGGATCATATGGTATTAACAACCAGTCTAAGGGGGACCCCCTCTTTATGAATCTTGGGCAATCCATCAATTCTTGGAATAACCTCACAGGAAGGGGTCAATTTTTTTTTATTTTGTCATCTAGCCTGGAATTCATTATTGTCTTCTTGACTTCCCTTAAAACCTTGGGCATGGGGTTGGAATTAAGTTTCTTATAGCTACTACAATTTAGATGCTCGTTCATTTTTCTTATATAAGAAACCTTATATAAAACAAAAGCAACCCCTTCCTTGTCTGCCTTTAGGACCACAATCCTGTCATTATTGTGAAGGGCTCTAAGAGCATTAAGCTTGTCTTTGCTTAGGTTGCTCCTAGGGGCTCTCGCTTTCCTCAGTATAAAGGAGCATTCTTGTCTTAATGCTTCTTTATCATCTAGGGCTAAATTCTGAATCCCTTCCTAAATGCTGCAAAGAATGCTCTCTTTTGGAATGTCTTTAGGTGCAATAAAAAATCTTAAACCATTGCTGAGAATCCTAATGGAATCTTGAGTTAAATCTACAGAGGATAAGTTAACAACCTTCTTATTATTTCTAGCCATGGGGTTATGGCACAAATCATCCCTTTCATTTCCATTTAAGAGATTATATGTAAGGTTTTCCAAAGCTCTTCAACAATTCATCTAAATGTTTCATGTGGATTAATGCTAACATTAAATTATGGACACTAAATGTTGAGTTACATATATCCTATCGTGTATACTATCTTAAGTTTCAATAGGATCCAAACATTAAATTTTTGTGACATGTTTAGAGACATGACAGGTCATGCCTCTCATGTCAAAATTGTGGTTTGCGTGAGTCCAAACATACTCTAGTTTCCTACTGTGTCCATGTCCAAATTTTTGTTTACATGATATAATTTTAAATTTATGTTATTTAACAGTAATAACAGGGCATTTTACTTCTTCATGGGGTGACTTGATTACCATAAAAGCTAATATAAAATCTGGCAGTGTAAATTCCAATCAAAGGCGTAGATACACAAGAAAATCGTTTTGGAGTTTGAGCAGATTTCATCTTCTGGAATTTGAGAATATTACAACTTTTGAACCTGGAGGACTTGGAAAAGAGAAGATTCAAGTACTATTATTTATCTATTCACTTAATCATTGTATCTTTTCCATTTTTTATTCTAATCAACAACAACAACAAATTACCTGTAAATCATTAGTATATTACCTATAGATCATTTTATATCTTCCCTTAATCATTTTATCTTTGCCATTTTTTATTCTAATCAACAACAACATATCACCTGTAAATAATTTTGGCTCTTCCTTTTCTTTTTCTAATCAAGAATAGTAGATTACCTGTAATATGTCCCAGAACCAAACCAAACATGACAAATCCAACTTGAAGGTATGGTAGAAGGAGTAACCCTAGTGACCTAGTGCCTTGCTTTGACGATCCGATATACAGGGAACTAAGAATAGAAAGGGTGAAATAAAGCTAATTTATTTACGAGAGACAAACAATATTACCTGATAGAGAAAAATATTGCTTTGTTGAATACCTGGAGCTTAGATGTTCCAACCCTAGGATCTCCATGAATTTAGTCCTCCAAAAAACCACTCCAAGCATCAGCAACAACACCATCACAATGGTAACAGAAATTATTAATCCCAATATTTCTGGTGAGTGAGAGTGCCTCTTTCCTGTAAGTAATAATGATGAGCACAACAGACTTAGAAAAAGTTCCATAGATTTTCGCAACAAAATTATTATGGAATGAATACCTTTTGGAGGGTAGGATTCAGTACACAATTCTAAGACCTGGTGATCCCCCCTGTAGAAGTATTCTCATAAATCATCAAATTTTGGTACTGAATGTCCAGACACCATCTAAAATCCTTCATATTAACATATTTCTAGCATTAATTAAGAGAAAAAATGTTATCATTACTTTGAACGCTAAAATCAATGTTACTAGAAATAATCTTATTCACAGTTATGGTTAAAATAGCATTAATCACCACATCATGGCTCTTCATATCTACGTTGTTATGAAAATTACAGTGAAGTTGAAATTTTCGTAATTCATTTGTAAGAAATTTTGAGTAGAAATCAAGGGTATCATATCTCAGAAAGCATCCATTGAGATGAGTTGTTGTAGAAACATTTGGACAGAGCTGATGAATTGCTTGCTTACATGGTGAAACACATGCCCCGCAGACAAAAGAATTCATGCCTACCCAACACTCAGCCAGACCGTAGACACCCCTAGAAGAAGAAGTATTGTAACCCATTTAAGGGGCATTTTCGAACAATGAATTGAGTACCAAGTTCAAGCCCCATCTCATATCACCATTATTTACATAATTTCTACTCCCACATATGTATTTCAACATTGTATTCTCGGTCACCGATTGGGCTAATACTAATATTTCTTAGCTATTGACCTAAAGAACTACATCATTCAGTACTTGGGCTAAAATGTGGGCAGGACCCTTTCTTTTCTTCTACTCAAACAGTCGGCCATTAAAAAAGAACATATATAAAGTTGTGATATTACCTGCGACATACTATCGGTTTCTTCCTCATGTCCAATCAAGAAAAATATCCATTAGTGAAATTTTTTGGTTTAGAGGAACTGACTAGCCTTCCTTTTCATCAGTGTTGGGAGAAGAGACTAACCTTCCGAGATTTAGTTGGTTCTCCTATTAGGTACTTCAATTTCCCCACCACTAGTTTTTCTCGACCAATTATTAATTATGCAATTATTTTCCATTACTTAAGGGAAATAGGTAAGGCCATTATGTCCTGGTACTAAATATAAACCAAAGTATTTTTCACGTTGAAAAAAAAAGCCATTAACTGATGTTTTCATTCAATTCGAAGGACATGTAATAGATAGATGAAGCGAGGGAAAAAAACATGTTCTCATTGATTCACTAGAGAAGGACGGGGTGCTTATGGACCCAATTCACTTCCCATCATTCACCTTGAAAGAAAACACTTTCAACATTCTTGACATTTTTTGTGAACTCGAAATCTGGGACACTGAGAAATACAATGAGTGTGATTCAACCAGCTCTAGATAGGACACCGTGTGACTTGTAAGTACTGATCTTTATGCTTCTGCATTGAATTGGTTCTAGAAATTGCAAAGAAGCATGGAGCATGCCACGTACTTTTCATGCAGAAAAGGTATGCCAAACAGAGGTTGGGTTAATAATTAAACCATATCTTTCCAACATCCTACCATCCACATTCAACGCGCTAGCTATAATACATCTTCCACATGCCATCTTAGTTATTATAGATTAAAAAATTAATGCTCGGTATGGTCAAGGTCTGCCATAAAATAGACAATTCTAGAAACTTATAAAAAATTGAGTTTACATTCTTTAATCAATTTTAAAGAAGATTCAATTCAATGTATTCGAAATAATAAAAAAATTATACTATGATTAACCATATTAACAAGATTTGTATAAGGTAATATCATGAGTAAATAAAGGACCAGTAGTTGAATCTATAATGTTTATTGTTTATAAAATATAGAGTTAGAGCATGTGGTGGTACATGTAATGTTGTAATTATAGTAAGAGCATACTTTATAGACATTATAGGGGTCAAGCCTATAAATAATCTCTATGTTATAACCCTGAATAGTAATATGTTGAAGTACTACTTAATTAATATATGACATTGTGATGCAAGTATACGAGTTACACCTACTCAAGATAATACTATGGTTAATCCTAGAGCATTTGAGTTACACATGAACTAGTCTGCAAGTAATATGGAAAGGGTTATGCTAACGTGATTATTTATACAACAATGGAGTTAATCGACCTAGTATTAGTAAGCTAATACTTAGTTGGTATGTTGCATGTTTAATTTCACCTCATAATATTACAATGCTTGTTTCTATGCTGGTTAACTTACGTCATGTGTTTATATGGGTTAATAGAATCATGATGTTTATCTACGAATGCAAATATGTAATACTGCCTTTAATTCATAGTGTCTCTAGATCACATGTAACATGATATTAGATAATCCAAAATACATAAACTATAATTTAATTATTTAATTATCTAGAATATTAAATCACATATTTGAGACATTTTAGAATAGCTAATTGTTGTAAAAGATATGACATCTAGAAAGGTGTCGATTCTTAGGAACTAATTTAGGAAAATAGTTAGGAGTGTTGTTATGAGAGCATCAAATGTAAATGGACACTTGTAAATGAAATAAGTGATCCATAACAAAACTAGTTTAGGACACTAGTTTATTTAAAGCTTGTTTTTCTTCTCTTGCAAGAGCATTGAGTGATTATGTGTAAACTCTTGCATATTTTATGTAATTTTATTTCCTTATTAATAAAATTTGTGTGTATGAGGACACTTCTTTTATTATTGTGGTATATGAGCTTCAATGATGCATATGGTGTGAAGAGGAGATTATAGCTCTATAGGCTCTTGGAAACCTTCATCAAATTGCTCAGTGGTTGAATGGTATGAAATTTTCTCAATTTTATTAAGCAAAAGAAAAATTATTTTCTGAATTAGTGACATTTGATTTTTTTAATTATCAATTTTTTATTCCCCAAATTGGAGAATAAATTTATATTTGTGAAGTAAGGCAGCATCATAATTTCTCACCGTAAATTCCCCCCTAATATTAAGGCCAGGTCCATCTTGGTGATCTTGGGAACCAATGGGCATAAAGCATAGAGCCTTTCAATGAGTTTTTTCTACCAAATCGGCCCACAACTTTTTGGTTATTATCGTCCTCCATTTGATTGATGCAGTATGATGAATCTTCTCAGAAACTGGATCGATATGCATGGCAGGTGATTTTTCCACATGATTAATGGAATCGACAGATCCTTTATAGAAGTTGGACTTTTGCTTAATTTGGGCAGAGGCCGCCACTTGTGGTTGTAATTGTTTCCCGAGGAAGTTGAGATGTAACATGGTCATGTGAATAGATAGTTGCGACTCTGATAAAGCCATTTCTACATCCCAAGGTACAGAAGGATCTCTCGTAGTTGGAGTTTCACCAAGTGATTTATTACCTTCATAAATCACTTTTATAAAGTGATTTTAAACTACTTTTAAATTTGTTTTGAATAGGGTGTATGTAGAAGTTTTGAAAATTCGATTCGCTTTTGATAGAAAGTGAATTCATAACATTGTTAAATCTATGATAAGTAGAATTATGAAGGGTTAAGGTATATATATTTTTAATGTGTAATATTTATGTATTTCAGAGTGATAAGGGAATTGTTGCATTTATTTTTGGGAGTGATAATGGATTTGTAATATTTTTGGAGTGATAAGGTGTAATTATATTTTTTATTTTTTATTTTGTGGAGAGATAAGGTGTGATTTTTTGTAAATTTGGCGTAATAAGACGTAGTTTTATTTTTTGTATTTTTAGGGTGATAAAATTATAACTCGAAGTAATGTCTTTACTTCAAGGGGGAGACTAAAAAGTTAACTAGCGACAATCAAAGAAGAGAAATTGCAAGAGCATTGGAAAAAGTCAAATTTTGAAAGTTCCATTGTAAAATGTCAGAGAAGTTGACTAGAGCCAAGTGCAAAGCTCAATCACTTTTATCTTCAAACGACTATATGAGGGTCAAGGTCAAGCCCTGACAGATCTTTTTTTTGTGGTGTTGTGTATGGTGTGTTGTCCATATTATTTTTTGGTGCATAATCCATCTTGATACATACATTTACTTTTACAATGTCCAATCTGGTAAATTTATTTTCTAAATTTGACAAAATTGAAGGCTCAAAGAATTATAAAACATGGAAAGGGCACATAGAATAACTTTGATTTACAATGAACTTTCGGAATATGTATCTAATGGTGATTTTAAACCAAACAAACCTACAAATTCATACTCACTAGCTAAATGGGAGATCAAAAATGTTAAATCATTAGCATTAATTAAATATTTAGTTAATGATTAAATGTATGTTCACATTGAAAATGATTTTGATGCATGGTATCCATGAAGAACATTTATAGTCTTATTTGATACACAACCTGAATCTAAGAAAGTTTATCTTCAATTGAAGTTGCTTAAAACAATTTAACAGAGGGGGACATGTACTTGAATACATTTCCAAACTTAAGACATTAAGCAGGAAATAGTAAAAGTGGGATTTCAAGCAGTGGATGATAGTTTCATTACTACTATTTTGATTGTTGATTTTCCTTCTTCATATACACATTTCTGGGAAACTTTACAAGTAACTGGTACGCTACAAAAGTTAAAATTTGATGAATTATGTGAAATGATAGCTCAACCTGACAAAATTTTTGGAAAGGAGAAACAAATTGGGGAAGATTTCTTCTTTACAGAAGCTAGCACTTGTAAATCTTCAACTGAAAATTATAGAGGTAGAGGAAGAGGGACCAACAATCAAATCAAGGAGCACATAGAGGACAAGGTTGTGGTAGAATTAAATGTAGAGGGAACAAATTAAACAAAGGGAACAATTCTGTAGGAGGTAACATTCCAGGTAGAGGCAAAAGTCAAGGCAGAGGCAACAATCAAGGAAGATGTCAAGTTCTAGGCAGAGGACACAATCAAGGTAGAGGAAAAATCAGAGGTGAAGGATAGAGTCAAGGCAGATGCAAATATTTCAATAATTTTTTTTGTAGAAGATGTAACAGAGTTGGTCATTATGCTGAAGATTTTTGAACTTCTATTGAAAAAAATTCCAAATTTTCAACAACACACGACAACATTTGTTAACGATCAAGAAGATGATGGATCAGAATATGTCTTTAGTACACATCAAAGTTCAGAATCAATAACATTAAAGGTCTCCACATATGTTAAAATTGATTATGAAGATGCTTGCATATTAGATACAAGGGAAATACAACATATGACATTCCGACATGACTTCTTTTGGAATTTTCAACAATGCCATCTCAATTCAATCTTTCTTGCAGATGATACAAGACATAATCCTTCTGGAAAACGTGTAGTAAATTTTATCTTCCTCTCATTGGAGAAAAACTAATTTCAAATGTTTGGTATGTACCAACTTTCAAGAAAAATTTGTTGTCACTAGTCCTGATTCAACAAGCAGGACATCAGGTTGTTATGGAGGATGGCTTAGCGAAAATCAAATCCATCAAATCGAATATGAAGAAAATCATAATAGGATATGAAGATTGAAAAAATTTAAGGATGAAAGGAACAATTATTCCATGAAATTCTGATTTTGCAAGAGCAACAAGTACAAATATTTCACCAATAAGGTTGTGGCATGTTAGACATGGGCATTTAAACATTGAGAGTCTCTCTCAACTTCAAAATCATGGCATTGTTAAAGGAATTCAAACTCTTAAGAAACAAAATACAAGATGCGAAGCTTGCATTTACGGGAAAAAAATTCAAGATACTTTTCCAACAAGTTCATGGCATGCCAACAAGCATTTGAAATTGGTTCACAATGACATTTGTGGACATGTACAGACTTCTCTAGGAGGTTGTAGATACTTTTTACTCTTAATTGATGATTTTAGTAGAATTACTTGGTTTTATTTTTTGAAACAAATGTCAGAAACATTCGAAAATTTTAATACTTTTCGCCAAATGGTTGAGAATGAATTCAAATAAAAAATTGGCACTCTCAGGACATACAATGAAGGGCAATTCACTTCCAATGAATTTCAAACTTATTGTAGGGATAACGGTATCAAAACACAACTCAAAAATGTCTACACTTGATAGAAAAATAGAATAGTAGAGAGAATTAATTTCACCTTGTTAGGGATGACAAGATCCATGCTATCTTTAAAAAATTTAAGTCCTTTATATTGGGCAGAAACAATACATATAAGAGTCTACTTAAGGAACAAGTCTCCTACTTATTCTTTGAATTGAATTACACCATATGAAAAATGGTTTGGTTTCAAACCTCGAGTCAAACATCTTAGAGTTTTTGGTTCAATGTGTTAATCCTTAGTTCCAAAAGAAAATTGAACTATGTTTGATTCACGAATTTTGAAGTTTACATTGATTGGGTATTTCGATGAAAAGAAGGGATATCATATTTTGTCCAATGGAAATTTTATTTTCAATGGGAATGTTGTATTTGATGAAACATAAAGAAAGAATTCCATATAGATATAAAGTCTTCTATAGAAATTGGAAACTAAGGGAGATAAAAAGAAAATAAGAATGCAAAATCAATGAATTACACAACATTGGTATGATATTGAATTATGTTCATCGGAAATTGATTCATCCAACTCACCTACTTCATCTAGATCATCTGGATCTTCTGTAAGTTCATATGAATCTCCTAGCAACAGTTCATCTGACAGTGACTCTTCACCCCATGAACCTTTAGATGATTGAAGAATATCTGTTTCTATCAATCCACTTTATAATGATGGTGATTATTCAGATCCCTAAACAAGTGAACATCAACTACCCAAATGGGCCATTCAACTTTTGAAGGATGTTAGGCCCAATGAAAACAACAAAATAGGAACATGAATTTGACAAAGAAATGAAGGAAATTTTGCCTTAATAACAAATTATTTTACTGATACCTTCACATACAAAGAGGGAGTAAAACATATAGAATGGAAAAAGGCTATGGTTGAAAAATATGAGGCAACGATCGAAAACAACACTTGGAAACCTATTTATTGTCCTAATAATGTGAAACTCATCGGATGTAAATGGGTTTAGAGAATTAAGTATAAGCCAGATGGAGACATTGAAAATTATAAGGTAAGGCTTGTTGCTAAAGTTTTTTCACAACAATAAGGAATCAACTACGAAGAAACTTTTTCACCTACAGAAAAATGGAACACCATAAGATTAGCACTTGCATTAGCATATCAAAAAGGATGGAAAGTCCATCAAATGGATGTTAAAAGTGCCTTCCTCAATGGGGACTTGCAGGAAGAAGTATATATGACTCAACCTCTAGGTTTTGAGATTAAAGGGCAGGAACACAAAGTATTCAAATTGATCAAGGATTTATACAGATTGAAACAAGCTCCACGAGCTTGGTATGAAAAAATGGAAGAGTACCATTGCAAAGTTTGATTAAAGAGAAGTGAATCTGATGATACTTTATATTTACACCAAAAGGGTAAAAATATGATGATTATAGCAATGTATGTGGATGACTTGATCATTAATGGGAAAAAAAATGATCATATTTTGCAAGTAAAGAAGGAGTTGCAGGTTGGATTTAAGATGACTGATTTGGCATTACTTCACTACTATCTTGGAGTTGAAGTATTACAACATCCAAACAATATTTTCATTTTTCAAAGAAAGCATGCATCTAAACTTCTTCAAAGATTTGGAATGCAATATTGCAAGCATGTTCTCACCCCAATGGAACAAAACTTAAAACTTTCAAAATTTAAAGGGGGGGAATTGGTGAACAATACTACTTATAGATAGTTGATTGGCAGTTTGATCTATCTAAAAACTACTCATCTAGACTTATCTTATGTAGTCAATATTCTATTGCATTATATGCATGAACCAAGGGAAAGCCACTAGAATGCAACAAAAAGGTCCCTTAGATATATCCAAGGGACGAAATATTTTGGTCTTCTTTACAAAAATACTAATAAATTTGTATTTGGTGGATATTCAGATGCAGATTTTGCTGGAAGTATTGATGATCAGGAATCAACATCAGGTTATTTAATGAACATGGGGTTAGTTGCAATTTCTTGGAGTTGCAAGAAGCAAGCTAGAGTGGTCGCTTCTTCGGTAGAAGTAGAATATATATCAACATGGGAAGCAACATGTGAAATTGTTTAGTTGCGTAGATTTTTGTAGGATTTAGGCATTCCTCAAGCAAAAGCCATGCCTTTATTCATCGACAGCTAGTCAACCATAAAGCTTTCCAAAAATCTAGTATTCCATTCCAAAAAAAATCACGGGGACAAAAAGTATCATTACATCAAAACACTCATTGCAAAGGATGTCATCAAGTCGATATATTATCCTTAAGAAGATCAAATTTCAAACATCTTCACAAAACCACTTGGCAGAATAAAATTTACTAAGCTCAAGGATGAACTTGGTAATTGTTGTAATGTACCTTTGGATCAAAGAGGGGAATGTTAGATGATCAAAAATACATAAAATAGAGCTTAATTATTTAGAGTCTAGTATTCAATTATATATAATATTTAATTAAATAGTGGAGACATTTTAGAATAGTTAATTGTTATGAAAGATATTATATCTAGAAAAGTGTCGTTTCTTAGGAACTAATTTAGGAAAATAGTTAGGAGTGTTGTTATGAGAGAATTAAATGTAAATGGACACTTGTAAATGAAATAAGTGATCCATGACAAAATTAGTTTAGGAAACTAGCTTACTTAAATCTTGTTTTTCTTCTCTTGCAAGAGTGTTGAGTGATTGTGTGTAAACTCTTGGAGATTTTATGTAATTTTATTTTCCTTATTAATAAAATTTATGTGTCTGAGGACACTTCTGCTATTACATGATGTACAATGACTCATATAAATCACTACGGGTAATATTAATAGATACATCCGCTTACATATACTAGGATAATCGAGTTGATCAATGTGGTAGCATGATAATTTTCCCTTTATGATATACTCTAAGCATGCAAGCTCATGACTAATAAAAACATTACACATGGTATGATGTGCATGAGCTATTACTAAGATAGAATGGATTCACGTGATTTTTCATTAACTCTGACATCTAAGCTCATGGTTCAACTCCAGTAAATGAACCAATATTATTCTTAAACATCTTTATTTGTCCATGCATTATGTTATATCGATCCATCCTACATATTTTCGTCTTCAAGTCCTCACTCAAGGCAGTGACTTATTGTCACGCAACCATTCCTTTTTATTTTATTTTTTTCAATTAAGGATGGTGTTTACTTATTTTAGGGATTTAATTTTGTGTTCATTATATTTAGTTTGAGTATAATATATATTGGGATATATAGATATTGTAATGGTTGTTAATTGTGTTTATTTTGAGTGGTTTGGAGGAATAATTTTTATTGGCCCCACCTAGATTCAATTGTCATAATTGACATGTTGATTTTATATTATGTTTATTGTTGTAATGGCTTTGAGATTTGTTATTGAATGCCCTTGAACCCTAAGAAATATCTTACCCAACCTATAAGCCAGAGGGTGTGATGCTTGGTTACATGCAAAAAGACCCCTTAGATTGGAATTAATGATGCATATGGGCTCTCACACCATATAGTTATGGATTTGAAGAGTCAAGGAAACCATCCTTCAAAACAAGTAGCTCAAGGAGTAAGAACTTTGGATAGGTTGCAATAATGGATTAATTGGGAAGAGATTGGACCACAAGAGGAGTATGTAGACGTATGGGGAGGTTATATTCAAAAGCTAAGAAGTTACATCATACATTTGAATGATCAAGAAGATAAGCTCAATTGGTCCTTTGAATCCTACAACTAACTATGAGCCCAAGCTAAGATATAAGGCCCTAGCTCTTGGGGGTAATAATAATCCCAAATCATGGTGGTCAATACTTTTATGGAAATTCAAACTCCCATCCAGATCAAAACCCTTTATTTAGTTGTTGTTAAACAACAAATCCTTAACATGGGGCATATTTTAAAAAAGAAGCTATGAGTGACCAGGTCAATGTTGTATTTGCAAAGCTAATTTGGAAACAAATTCTCACCTTATTATGACTTGTTCATGTGCTCTTGAAGTATAACAAGAAGCAAAGAATTTGACTTATATGAATAATGCTTAGAAGGGAACTCTGTCAAAGAATCCCATTGTATCAATGAATCCATGTAGATGAATAAAACTATCACTCTAAATTTATAATGGGGAATATAGCTAGCTTCTAATCCTAAGCTCCTTGATGATAATGGCACCAGCCTTTGAAATGTGTTATCCAAAATTCCCAACATTCTCTTTGTGTTTTCTCAATTTAAGGAATAATTTAGCTCAAATTTTTTTCTCAAAGAAGTCATAAACAAAGACCTACATTAGGATTTTCTTTATGGAGCCTCCTAAGGAACCCCCCTTAAAATTAGGGTGAGGGGTTTCTAAATTTATCTCCACTCATAACATCTCATTTACGACAGGACTGGTTAGTGAAAACAATTACTTTTGCGAACTCAAGAATTAGTATTAACACTAGCTCAAGGACAAGGGATTTCCCAAATTCAAATTTAAGGAGATTCTTTTCTTGTGATTCAATGAGTGAAAGTAGAATTCAATTTACACAATTTCACTCTAAAATATATTTTTTCATAAAATTTTTCTTATGAAATTAACCTTCTCTCACATCTATTTCGCACATGTTTATAGGGATAGGAACAATGAAACAAACATGATATCTAAGGATGGAGTGGCCTTAAAAAACGAGATTTAGAAGATCACTGATAAAACCCCTACCACACTTCTTTGAATAAATTCATGCTTAACGGTTCTAATTTTTCCATACTTACTATTAAGCTTTGGGATTTGTGTTTCTTCGTGAAAATACATAATGAACCACTTCAAAAAGAAAAGATGACTATACTTAAAAAAAAATACAACAATTATATATTATTTTTAGCTAATATAAATCCTAGTTTAATTTTACTAGAAAGGAAAATTTGAAATTATAGATAATTTACTAACACTAAAATCCTATAAACATAATATTTGAGTGTTCTCTTAGCATACTTAATTTTACAAATCATAAACAATTATATATTTGTGATATTTTATTTTATTGTATTAATGTTTATACATCATTGTACATCTTCTTTAAATTATATATATATATATATATATATATATATATATATATATATATATATATATATATATATATATATATATATATATATCTAATGGATTGATAACTTGTTGGAGTAATCTAGGTGAGGCCCAAGATCAAACCTAGTGGTTTTCACTATAACACCAAGAGTATATCCAACCACCCATAAGCCAAATATACCAAGAATTTATGACTTAGCAATAATCAAGACTTCACAAGGGTAGGGAAGCCTACTCCTTGAGCCTTATCACAACGGGCCAAATATGTCCCCCTATGAAATTTGAAATTGAGTGGAGGGGATAACATCCCATTGTGCCAATCATAAGTTATGACCATGCTAGACAAAAAATAGGGGTATGAGACCCTCTTATTTGTGGGACAATGGACTCACACATGTGCAATGATTTGATTGCTAAAATATACGAAGGCATATATACCCCGCCTCCTTATGGATTTGAAATTGTGACCGCTTAGGAGGAAACACATTCTCTTAACCATTATACCCACTAAAACTGTATATATTCTCTCTTTTTCTTCAAAGAAATGGTAGTAAATTTCTATTATAAAATTTGGTTTCTACGTTAGAACACGTACATTCAACATCCAATTCCCAAAAGATTGCATTCTACTATCAGAAAAACGGGAATACCTTCTACTAACCACAAAATGGAGAACCAATGTTTATGGCATTACTTGCCTACTATTTTAAAATGATGCCTACTATAGACTTAGTAAAATACTCCTAAAAAAACATATTTACATCACATTAGACATATATTATCAAAATAAATTCCCAAGAATTTTACTATTTTTTCATAGAGGTAACGTATTCATATTTGAATCAGCCAATCAGACATGATGCTCCAAACCTTTGGCTCTCATTCCTTTATTCTACACTAAACCTGAGTTGGGTTCAAATTCTACTAAGGCCAACTGGAATCCATCTGAGAAATTTTCCTTGATCTCATCAAGTTTGCAGTAGATGATGACCATCTTTATCTTGACACATCTCTGTAGAAAATCAATTTTACTCTGCAGTGTCTCAATTTACATGTTGGCCAATAGTTGGAATGACTTCCTTTCCAATTCCTTGGCTTCATGATGTTGATCCCAGGCGACCAATAAACCTTCCAAAACTTTCAAAAGCTATCCCAATAGGGGGACCATGTTCTCATTATCATAACCTTGAGACGAGGAACCTTTTATGTTCCATGGGAAGAAAAAACAGGGAGTTACGTCCTCAAAGGAGACATAAATTCCTCAAATGACTAAAACAAAGGATGTTTGTTCTAGACGAGGCAAAAATTAAACTAATGATCCTTCTCTTCAATTCCATTCATACATGCAAATTGCAAACTCCCCGCATTATATAAGCACCGATAATTCATCCTCCAAACTTTTCATTTCTTCCTTTGTTATTCATTCCTTCTACAGCAGTAAAAAGTAGAGCGATGCAGTCCAGATTGGGAATGTCTTGGAAATATTTCCAGTATTGCAAATTGATATAGAGACGAGATGAAGGGAGAGCCTACCCAAGGAAAATTAAATGGGATACTTTCCCCATGGAGTTTTCTAATCCATATAGCCACTTACTTTTGTTTACCACCAAACGAGGGATACACATGTGCACATGGGAGGTAGAGGGATTATGCCATGTATTAATGCAGAGGTACCATCGCGATTGTGCCCAGATCTGGAACATAAATGAAAAAAAAATGTGTATCAATAAGTTATTCGATGGGTTCAATTTCAGTTGCACCCCATATGTAGCCTAAAATTGATGGCGGGTCCAGTTATTCATAGGAGGGATATTACCCAATATTATGAAAATGCTTATTATGGAAATGGAGATAATGATATATAAGTATTATTTGTTTCCATAACTTATTTTCCAATGTGTCTGCATTTTAATTTAAGTGCTTAAGCACCTGAAATAGTTCTATATGTTTAAATAATTTAGCTAGATTGAAATTCTTTACAGCGTCAAGGGGTTAATTTTCTTATGCCTTTTAGTTTCTAGGACTCGTATGATTACAAGTAGGGAGTCTCCAAATGCCATAATTTTGGTGATATTTCTCGTAATTTATAGATCAATACCTTTCCAAAGTGCAAGGTATTATGCATGATTGTTGGAGGCAACCCCCAATTCCCAAGAATATTGTAGTTCATTTTTTTCATTGACATAGAGAATAACCCCTCCGGCCCGTGTCACCCCTTGTATATATTCTCTTTTAAAAATAATTAAATTTTAAAATAATTTCCTATTCTACCAAGTACTTCAAAGTGAAAAAACTATAAAGAATTAAATTTTTTGCATATTAAAGTTTGTCTTGTTGAATAAAAAATAATAATAATACACATTTTAATGTACATGTTTTGTAGTTTAATTCTTGATATGCATCATATTTTAAGGGAAATAAACAATATACATGTCATATAAATTGAGATATATATATTTTGTTGAATATAAATAATTTAATTCACCATGCCACAATGTAATAAATATGATATAGGTAATATATATATATATATATATATATATACACACGATTACAAAGTGCATATCTTTATTTAAATATAACAATATATATCCAAATTGTGATGTTAATTAAATTAGCGTAGATCCATCTTAACTCTACATTTATCAAGCACAAAGAGGGATCAGATATCTCGAGGTGCAAACCTCGTTTTTGAGTGAAAATTTTGGGGAAAGGTTTGCACCTCGAGAGATTTGATCACACTTGTTGCTTCATAGATTTGGAGTTAAAATGGATCTAGGCTAGTTTAATTATTAGTAATTAATAATTATAATTATTAATTTAATTTTTATTTTTATGTAATTGCACTAAGTCAAGATGTTTTAAAGAATAATTATAATTAATAGTTTTTTATTTTTATTTTTTTATGTAATTTGACTGAGTTAAAATGTCTAGATAACATGACATAAAAGGATATTCCAACATCTCTTCCATACTGAATTGGTGCCATGTGATCCAGGGGATCAAAAATATGCTAAAAAATTAAAGTTCTCAAAATCTCCCAAAAATAATACCAAATTGTAGATCTCATCGTTATGATTCCAACGATGCTTGAATCACCTCAATCTGACACCTTATGAGTAAGTTATCGTGTTCTGAAGTTTTTGGAAAATAGTAAAAAAGTCAACTTGCAAGGTTGATTGTGCAAGGTACGGATGCCATGTGACATTATGTACGATGCTGTAATGCTGATATCATCTAATGACCAAGCAATATGGAATCCAATCGGATATAGACACGTGGCACAGGAAGAAACATTTGGGTGTTGTTGATTAGTTGAATTTGGACCAACCCCATTGCGCTACATGGCCCAGTCAGGGAAGGCCATGTGGCCCTTTGTTATTTTTCAAAATTTTGGCTAGTTGCACTCATACGGGTCGAACCCTCATATTGTTAGTGGGAGTGAATATCATGGTTAAAAATATTGTTATATTGTAAGTTTATCGTGAGCATTAAATTTTTTATGTGTTTCTTAATTAAATTTAACTATGATTGCATAATAAATATTTGAATTATAAGGTAAAATTGATTTGAATTTATGGCTACTACTCATATATTATATATTTTAATGTGATGTGTATTATGATTTTAAATATGGTTACATAATCAATATTTTAATTCATAAGGTAAAATGGATCTTAACTTATGGCTACTACTCATATATTATATATTTTAATGTGATATGTGTATTATGATTTTCTTTTATGTAAAAAATTATTTGTATATTAATAAAAACAAATTTACAATATAACAATTATATTTTATTAGTTTTATTACTTTAATTTTTTTAGGAAGATTACAATATCTCTCCATACTCGGCTCTATTGGGTCGGTTTACTAGGCAAACTAACACAAGTATTTAATTATCAATCTGGGTTTGTAAAACTTGGAAGCATGTCCAAAATATATGGATTTCAACTACAATCAATTTTAAAAGACAAATTATAGGACTTGAAGGAAATGCATATTACAAATATAAAATTTAACTAAATAATTTCTAATTCAATATGTAATACGCAGAAGAAGAGGCTCATAACTTAGGAGAACTTGACTTCTACAATACTACTTCATGAACAAAAATCAAAATCACTGATGAAAAATAGCTTAAGATGCATAAAAGAATAAGAGAAGAGACTCCTAACTGAGGAGGTCCATGTTTTCCTTCTTTATAATTTTATTCATCATTAATACCATAGTATGAAAACTGGAAATTCAAAAAATAACTTAAACAAAAGAAAAGAAGATGAATTCTAGTTACTATTCTTTGATCAGATAAAAGGAGAGTTTAACTTAAACATTGGTTTGACCCTTCATATGCAGATTAGAATTTAAACTAATATTCATCAACAAACATAATAAATCATCATACATTTAAATAATTGAGTAAACATGAATCAAAACTAGTTTATGAAATTTCAGCTAAATTAACCAGAAAGTGCACTTAGCTCGGTGTGGGGGCCCTCCACCCTTGCCTTGCACACTGAAAGTAATTCTCAACTAGTGGAAATCAATCAATCATTCACCACATTGAATAGCAGAAAGAAGATAGAACTGGTTTCTCCAATTAACTCACAATATTCAGAAATCTCAAAGTGAAATCATACAAATTCTACATGTTCATGCCTTCAATGTTCTTGGCTTAAATAGAAAAATATGAAACAAACTTGACTAAAATGTCTCTAATAGTCATATCTATCCTAATATCATCTATCTTGGTCGATCTCATTCATATAATCACACAAAATCTGGAAAATTCCACAAAATACTATTTTTGGCCTATTTCCTAGGGATTTCTTGAATGACAGGTCATGTTTGAATAGCTTTAAACGGGCTTCTTTTAGCTCAGTTTGAACGAGCCAATAGGTACACGTCCATCTTTGGTTCCCAAGATTTCTAAATATGTGCTCAGCTCGTGCCTAGGTGTCCTACAAGTATGACTTCAATGAATTCATTACGGGAATTTTTAGTTCTCTCTAAACATGCACTTAAAATCCATTTTTTGTAAAAACATCTAAAAATTGAAAAACATAATTTATATACCTTAATATGCATAAATTGGTCAAAACAAGGTGTATATGGATGGTATATGGTTGGATATATTAGAAATTAGGTGTATTTAATAAGCAAAATTTGATCAAAAACGAGGGCCAACATGCTCTATATTCATTTTAACCTTTTATTATTGTTAATTTAGCAGAATTATAACCTTTTATTATTATTTGGTTAAGCCTACGTAATCATCATAATGATGGTTTTTTCTTTTCTGAAAAATAATAATAATAATTCAACATATTAATATAAATTCAACATATTTAATTGATATGTAAAAATACCGATAAACTTTTTTACATTACACTTACACATCTTACACATCTCCCTTGTAGCATATTGTAAAAATCAACTCAAAAATGTTAAAACTGCATATGTCACTTCATTTTACTAATATCATAAAACAAAATCTATGCAATTGTCATTGACATGTTAGCCACTCATGAGTATCCAAGTTGCTCAATTATTGCTTATCTCGTGCTTTCAAACTTTATTGATTTAGTAGCTCATGGTTTAGGGTTCTAAGTTTAATTAATCCTTAATCTGTCAATTCACAGATATTTTAAATAAATACATAACATTCCATGTAACATGTGGTAATTGGAGATCCTGCATTTTTTTTCGCTTTCCCTACATAATATTTCGCCATAGCACCATAAAGCATGTTGTGAAACTAGCTCCAAAAATAGAAGAAAAGAGATATCAATGCCTTAGAAATAAGCCACTTCCAGGGGGCAACCTCCAATACATTATATGAATGAACAATTCTTAGATGATACAAATAACAAAACCTCCTTTCTATATATAGGAGTCCATGGGGCCACAATGTAATCCTATCCGACCTAACAATAATAATTTAAGGGCACAATAATAACAATATGGGGGTTACAGGGGTACAATTATAACAATAAGGGGGTTACACTAACAACAATAAGGAACTATACTAGTAATATAGGGACCTAACATGCCCATCTCCTTCAAAAAAATTTTGTCCTCAACACTTGAGTAGCTCTGGGTGGTTCTGTATAAAATTTTCATCCTCCCATGTAGAATCTTCAGTGGGTAAGTTCTTCCACTTAATGAGATACTCTGAAATTGATCGATTCCATAGTTGACGAGTTCTTGTTTCCATGATCGCTTCAGGTTCCAATATGATTTTTCCTTCCTCATCAAGTTCTGGCAATATTGTTTGAACTGGAAAATTTTCACCTATAACCTTCTTTAAGCATGAGACATGGAAAACTGGATGCACTCGTGAAGAAGCAGGAAGCTCCAATTTGTATGCCATAGTACCAATATTTTTCAACACCTTGTAAGGACCATAGTACTTTGGCAATAATTTATTATCCTTCTTAGCTTTCTTGAGGGACATTTGTTTGTATGGTTGTAGCCATAAAATGTCTGGCCTCCTACATCAAAACTTCTCCTCATCGCGATGTTGATATGCCTGTTGTTTCATTCGATTTTGTGCCAAATTTAGGTTATCCTTTAAGAGTTGGGAGAGGGAATTTCTTTGTTAAGGATGTCAAGGATCTTCTCTCCACCTGCTGAATCGAATTTTCTCCAGTAGCGATTTGATGGATGGTACATTATCCATAAGTGCCATAAATAAGCATGGCCAGATGAAGGAAGTGTTATACCACCATTCAACTATGTGTTCAATTGACCATTGTGTTTTTTATCGATACAAAACAATGAAGATATCCTTCCAAACATTTATTTACTATCTCTGGGCCAATTAGCTGGACTGAGGATGATAAGATGAGCTATGGACTAATTGAGTACCCAAAAGAAAATAACTCTGCCCAAAAATTTCCAGTAAAAATGGGATCTCTGTCGCTCACAATAACCCTTGGGTTTCCATGTAGCTTTTGAATTGTGTCCATAAATGTAGTAGCAACTGTACTTGCTTTAAATGGATGAGATAATGTACAAAAGTGTGCATACTTGGTAAGTCTATCAACTACCACCATGATGACACTCTTTCCTTCGGACTTAGGTAAACCTGTGATAAAATCCATTAAAATCTCCTCCCAACGTTGACTTGGAATGGATAAAGGTTGTAGAAGTCCCGGGGTCTTAATTGTTTCCACTTTATTCTGCTGGCAAACCAAACATTCCGCCACAAACTTTTGAATATCAGATTTAAGGCCATCCCAAAAAAATTATTTCTTCACCCTCTGGTAAGTTTTTAAAAATCCTGAGTGTCCTCCTAAAGGAGAAGTGTGCAATTCCAGAAGAATCTTTTGTTTTAGTTGGGAATTCTTGCAAAGATATAAGCGATCTTTGTACCATAAGGAATTATTTTTCCAACTAAATGTATCAGATGTACTAGGATCTTGCTGCAACTTTTGAATGAGTGTCCATACATCTTTGTCCTTCTTCCATTCATCTCTTGCTTGGGTTATCCAATCTGGTTGGATAATAGAAATGGCACAAAGCAATGCTTCCACCTCTTCATTCTTTCTTGAGAGTGCATCTGCAACAATGTTTAGCTTCCCTTTTTTGTAGATTATTTCAAAGTCATAACCCAACATCTTTGTGACCCATTTTTGCTACTCTTTTGAAGATAGTCTTTGTTCCAAAAAGTGTTTAAGACTATCATGATCAGTTTTTACCTTGAAGTGTCTTCCCATTAGGTAAGTTCGCTATTTCTTTAGTGCATGCAGTATTGCTAACATTTCCTTCTCATAAATAGGTTTCTGTAAATACTTTCCTTTGATTGGACGACTTTCAAAAGCAATGGGTCTTCCTTCCTGCATTAAAACTGCACCAATTCCATTTCCCGAGGCATCACATTTCACAATAAAGGTTTTTGTGAAGTCTGGTGTAGCTAAGACTGGTGCTAGGCACATTGCCTCTTTAAGACGTTCAAAGGCCTTAGTTGCTTCAGGAGTCCATGAAAATGCATCTTTCTTCAATAATGTTGTTAGAGGTGCTGCTATTCTCCCATAATTCTTTACAAACTTGCGATAATACCCTGTTAACCCGAGAAATCCTCGCAACTTCTTTATGGTTGTGGGGACTTTCCATTCCTTAATGGCTTTAATTTTGTTAGGGTCTACTTTAACACCCTCGTGGGATACAATATGACCCAGATATTCCACCTCTTGTACTCCAAAGAAACATTTGGATTTTTTTGCATATAATTGTTTCTCCTGCAATAGTTTGAGCACCCTGTCAACATGTTCAACATGATCCTTCCAAGACCTGCTGCAGATTAGTATATCATCAAAAAATACTAGCACAAATTTTCTAAGGAAGGGTTTGAAAATGGAATTCATCAACCCTTGAAATGTAGAAGGTGCATTGGCAAGGCCAAAAGGCATGACCAAAAATTCATAATGACCCTCATGAGTTCGAAATGCTGTTTTTGGAATATCTTTAGTCTTCATTCTAATTTGATGATATCCTGAACGAAGATCCAACTTGGTAAAATAAATTGCTCCATGTAATTCATCCAACAATTCATCAATCACAGGAATGGGAAATTTATCTTTAATGGTGAGCTTATTGAGCTCCCTATAATCCGGACACATGCGCCATGATCCATCCTTCATGTGTACCAATACTACAGGAGCAGAGAAAGAACTTTGACTAGGTTGAATTATACCCGCCTCTAACATTTCTGCAATCATACGTTCAATTTCGCTCTTTTGGAAGTAAGGATATCTATAAGGCCTGATGTTTGGAGGAACACTTCCCGGAATCAAATGAATAGCATGATCATGATCTTGAATAGGTGGGAGTCCTTTGGGAGTTTCAAACACCTTGGAATGATTGTCCAAGACTTGTTGGAGATCTGCAGAAATAGATGATTTTGATGTTGGAACTTCTAGTGAGCATAATTGTGCAATTACGCCTCGCTGTTCTTTCTTTAGAAGCTTTGTCATGACAATAGAGCTTATTATCCTTCCTGGCTTCCCCGCAATACCCCGTAATTCGACTTCCTTTCCTTCTGAAAAAAATTTCAAGAAAAGTTCTTGAAAATTAAAAGTTACCGTCCCCAAAGATTGTAACCATTGTACTCCTAGTACAACATCAGCACCTCCCATAGGAATGGAAAGCATTGGACTAGTCAATACATATTCCCCCATGGTTAGCTTGATATTATGGCATTTTCCAAAGAAATTTATAGTTCCTACATTTGCAACCATTACTTGACATTCTGGTGCTGGGTATAGGAAACAATTTGTTGGAAATATTGAGAGGGGGGTGAATCAATATTCCTTTCAATTATTATCAGTGTCTGTACAATGAAAGCAGCAAACAAGAGGAACACAAATGCACATAGTTTTTAAGGTGGAAACCCACTCCAGGACAAAAACCACCTAATGCTTTTCTAATAATTCTTAATATTCAACTCCAATTGAAAATAAAGCTCCAACTTCCTAGAATCTAGAAAAGCATTCTTCTCCAACTCCCACTAGATTGACGCTCCAACGCCCTAGATTCTTCAGTAGTGAAATGAATGGATGCCCCAACACCCAATGAGCTACAACTCACCCTAGCACCACCCTACCACCCTATAGAAGAATAAAAGAAGAATGGACTCCCGTACCAGGGAAAATGGTCCACTTTACAATGATATAGAATGATGTAGAAGAAGAAGATATACTAGACCATAACCCCAACTTTGACACAACCACCTAATGATGATCTTAGACCTCCCAACACTGCCTCTTCAACTCTTGGCAGATAGACACTAGTACAATTTGTACAATAATGTATTTACAATGACTAAGTACAATGATACCTTTACAATGATTGTATGCAGTGCTGCCCACTTGAAGACTTCATATGATGAAATTCTTGCTATTGTTATGCACCTTGGTTTCTACTCTTGTCATGCTACCCTCTGTTGCACCTTGCTTTGCTTTTTTACTGTAGAAATTCTGGTCCTTTGCAACCCTTGACAACACATGATCTAGCTTTTTCTTGCCTTCTAGGAGCTCGATATTGAATCTGGCGTATCTCTGTTATTTCAGATCTTCAATATCTGATTTTTGGTCATGTAGTGTTACTCTGAGTCATATTTCCAATGCCATAGGTCTGACCCAATTTGGATTCTTAAAGAGAGAGTTATATCCATTCTCTCACAATGCCCTAATTATGGACTGTTTCAGCAGAGCGCACTTGTACGACGTGCCATGTGTCATTGTTTCTTCATTTGGCTCTGAAATTGATAGAGAGAAAATTGCTGACTATGCACTACCTGCCACTTTTTACGGAATTCCAATCTGATACTCAGAGAGAGCGTTATGACGATTTTACCAAGGTCACTTCTTTGAGATGAATTTCAGGAGCCTGCAAAAACCTTGACTTCCACAGATCATATCTCCAAAAATATTGCGCATATTGATCTGAAATTTTTGCAACAGCTTCCTCAGGATTTCGGCTTCACCTCTTAAAAATTTCAGCTTCTAGGCCTTCATAGAAAAAAATTTAGAGCGAAAATTCCACAATGACCTGTTTTAGATGGCCGAATCCCTTACATAAGGAGGAAATGAGGATCACAATTTATATAAATGCTTAAGTTGAGAGGGGCTTCAACAAGTGAACGTGGGAGGGATTTTAGTAGCTTGAAAAATATTAATTATGATTTTTCAATGACCCATGCCCCAACCCCATGGGGTTTTAGCCCACGAGCTGGGGTTACAAACTTCAAACATGAATATCTCTCCAACCGTGGAGAATTACATGACGTGCCATATATCAACGGAAACATCTCGACAAGTAGAAACCATCAAAAGCATTATTGAACCAGAATATATTAGTTTGGTAGGTCAAAATTCTCATTTAATATTGGGTTAGCCCCTGGTGCTGCTTGGGTTGACATCAATGACAACCGCTGATCAACAATCTCCCCCTTTGGCATTGATGGCAACACAAGTACTCCCCCTGCGATCATGACACCTCTTCCTACAACATTCTCTCCCCCTTTGATATCAATGGCAAAGGGTAACTCCCCTTGAAACACAACCATCCCGTTGCACCAGACTTATCCCCCACTCCCTCGACAATCATCCTATCCCGCACTCCGTAATCTACTTCCACTCGCAGCTTTCCTTGGCTATGTCTCCAAAGTTTCTTACATTTGTAACATTCAATATTATTTCTTAAATATTCAAATTATCGATGTTTTGGTTTAGCCCTGGAGTTTCCATATCGTTGCATTCCGGAATCGTATCTGCCTCAGTGGCACATGCTTACATTATACAGCCTTTATGACCAAATTTTCCACATGAATAATGTATACAAATATGTTGGTACTCGGGGATGGAAATTTTCATCGAGGAATTGTCTTCCAAGGTCGTTTTAGAATCTTGTCCAATGAAGTCTACATGCATGTCAGATCTCATAGGTTCATTGTATTTTGTTGTAGAAGGTCCTGCTTCTTCTTCTTTGTAACCGATGCCAGTTTTGTCGTTGTAAGATCGTTGATTGTTAATGATTTACTGCAATGCCCTTGAGCTGTTGGCATAGTTTTGGATAGATTTTTCTTTCTTCACTTCCTCACGCAGCGAAACTACTTCGGCTTCTATTTCTTCCCTTTCTTGGTTGCTTTCTTCCAACTCCTTTTGAAGTGACTCTTCAATGCATTTGTGTTCTTCAACTTCAATTTTGAGACCTTGAACTTGTTCTTCAAGAGTTTTGGAACGGATCTTCTCTGCCTTGAGATCTTTTATAAGCTTGATTGCTTCCTCATAAAATTCTTCTATGGTCCATCCTTCTTCTTCGTTGTTTGATACCTCTTGTTTATTGCGCTTGGGTTTATTGTGCTTGGCCATAAACAATACTCTCTCATTGGCTTCTTCTTCACTGTCATTGTCTTCATCGGATGATGAGCTATCTTCTTTAGAGAGAAAGTTCCTTTTGGATCCTTGCTTGTTGAATTTCTTAAAGCCTTTCTTTCCTTTTGAGTTGCCATTACTTCTGTTTGGACATTTTGCTGCAAAATGCCTAACCTCATTACAGCTGAAACATATCAATGGAAGTTTACCTTTGAATTGTCCCTTACCAATTTTTAGTTTTCTCGTGAAGTAAGCATATTCTTCATCTGAAAGACCTTCTTCATCATCTCCCTTTTCTTCACACTTGCAGGTGCATGTCTTTTCAATTGAAGTTTGTTTATCCTTATTGGTTTTCTTAGATGCATCGAACGCAGTTTCTAGATGCGAAGTACCCTCTTCTTCATCAAGTCTCATTTCATATGCTATGAGAACTCGATGTAATTCCTCTTTGCTGAGTTTGTCCAGATTTGCACTGTATTCTAAGACCGATACCTTTGGGTTGAATCTCCCTGGTAACATTCTAAGAATCTTCCGTATAATAGTCTTCTCGTCAACTGGCTCTCCCAATCCTTCCATAGTATTGGTTATTTCATCAACGTATTGGAAGTATGCAACAATGTTGCAATCTTCTTTCATTCTGAGTTGCTCAAATTTTGCTCTTTAGATTTGAAGCTTTGCTTCTTTGACATTTGAGTCACCTGCATATATATTCTCAAGCTTGTCCCATACATTTTTGGCAGTTTTACAACCCAACACCTTATGATAAGTAGATTCAATAAGTCCACCGATAATAATATTCTTTTCTTTTGCATCATTTACCAAATTCCTTCTTCTTACCTTTGATTCCATCCAGAGTTGATTTAATTCCATTTGAACAAGGTCCCATACTTCAGAATCCCTTGCAAAAAGAGATAGAACTCATTCCTTCCTTCTAGAAAAGAAGAATATTTTTATTGAATAGAGGTACACCATTCTTGGTATGCTCCATGACCTCCTTCCAGCTGTTAAACTGTTATTGAAGTAACCAAGCTCCGATACCAATTGTTAGAAATACTAAGGGGGGGATGAATCAGTATTCCTTTAAATTAGAGCATTACTTAATCTTCAATTATTATCAGTACTTGTAAAAGGATAGCAGCAAAAAAGAGGAACACAAATGTACACAGTTTTTAAAGTGGAAACCCACTTCGGGACAAAAACCACCTAATGCTTTTCTAATAATTCTTTAATATTCAACTCTAATTGAAAATAAAGCTCCAACTTCCTAGAATCTAGAAAATCATTATTCTCCAGCTCCCACTGGATGGACGCTCCAATGCTCGAGTCTTCAGTAGTAAACTGAATGGATGCCCCAACACCCAATGAGCTACAACTCACCCTAACACCACCCTACCACCCTATAGAAGAATAAAAGAAGAATGGACTCCCGTACCAGGGAAAATGGTCCACTTTACAATGATATAGAATGATGTAGAAGAAGAAGATATACTAGACCATAACCCCAACTTTGACACAACCACCTAATGATGATCCTAGACCTCCCAACACCGCCTCTTCAACCCTTGGCAGATAGACACTAGTACAATTTGTACAATAATGTATTTACAATGACTAAGTACAATGATACCTTTACAATGATTGTATGCAGTGCTACCCACTTGAAGACTTCATATGATGAAATTCTTGCTGCTGTTATGCACCTTCGTTTCTGCTCTTGTCATGGTACCCTCTGCTGCACCTTGCTTTGCTTTTCTACCGTAGAAATTCTAGTCCTTTGCAACCCTTGACAACACATGATCTAGCTTTTTCTTGCCTTCTAGGAGATCGATATTGAATCTGGTGTATCTCTGTTATTTCATATCCTTAATATCTAATTTTCGGTCTTGTAGTGGTCCTCTGAGTCATCTTTCCAATGCCACAGGTCTGACCCAATTTGGATTCTTCAAGAGAGAGTTATACCCATTCTCTCACAATGCCCTAATTATGGATTTTTTCAGCAGAGCGCACTTGTACGACGTGCCATGTGTCATTGTTTCTTCATTTGGCTCTGAAATTGATAGAGCAAAAAGAAAATACTATGCACTATCTGCTAATTTTTACGGAATTTCAATCTAATACTCAGAGAGAGAGTTATGACGATTTTACCAAGGTCACTTCTTTGAGATGAATTTCAGGAGCCTGCAAAAACCCTGACTTCCACAGATCATATCTCCAAAAATATTGCGCATCTTGATCTTAAATTTGTACAACAGCTTCCTCAGGATTTCAGCTTCGCCTCATAAAAATTTCAGCTTTTGATCCTTCGTAGAAAAAAAGTTAGAGCGAAAATTCCACGATGACCTGTTTCAGATGGTCGAATCCCTTGCATAAGGAGGAAATGAGGATCACAATTTATATAAATGCTTAAGTTGAGAGAGGCTTCAACAAGTGAAGGTGGGAGGGATTTTAGGAGCTTAAAAAATATTAATTATGACTTTTCAATGACCCATGCCCCAACCCCATGGGTTTTTAGCCCACTAACTGGGGTTACAAACTTCAAACATGAATATCTCTCAAACCGTGAAGAATTATATGGTGTGCCATATATCAACAGAAACATCTCGACAAGTAGAAACTATAAAAAGCATTATTGACATAGAATATATTAATTTTGTAGGTCAAAATTTCCATTTAATATTGGGTTAGCCATTGGTGCTGCTTGGGTTGACATCAATGACAACCGCTGATCAACACAATTCAATTCCTTGGCTACCTTACAATGAATAAAATTATGGGTGCTACCTAAATCAATCAACACTATTTCATTTTTCTTCTTGATATGTCCTTCTATCTTGAGAGTTTGAGGAGTGGTAATTCCTGCCAATGCATTACATGATATGTTCGGACTCATTTCTTCCTCTTCTAGGGCTGGTTCCTGGTGTATATCCTCTTCTTTTGAAGATTCTTGTTCATTTTCTTCTTCCTCTTCACAATCTATGTAAAATAATTTCTTCTCAGCACACTTATGACCTTTAGTGTATTTGCTATCACAACTGTAGCAAAGCCCTTTTGCTCTTTTTCTTCCAATTGTTGTGGTGTCAACCTTGTAGGTTGTGGAAATCTAGGCGTAGCAACACTTCCTTCTTTATAGAATTGAGTGGTAGGCTTCCTTGTCGCCATAATTTTACATTCAACTTTTCTTGCCAACCTGAATGCCTTCTCCAATGAATCAGGTTCCAAAACGCGAACTTCATATTGGATGTTATCCTTTAAAGTGCCTATGAAGAGATCAATCTTTTGTTCCTCTGGAATATCAGTTACCCTTATATTCAATTTTTGGAAGTCCTCAATGTGCTGCCCCACTAAACCCTTTTGTTTGAGATTTATCAATTGGCTAAAGAAGGTGTTGCTCTTTGTATCGTCATAATGTGCTATCATTTCCTCCGTAAAAATTGACCAAGTGACAATTTTTTTACGGGAGCAAAGCCATCGATACCATACAAATGTATTTTGTTCTAAATGTAAAGTTGCAATGCGTACCTTTTGTGTGTTTTGCACATTGTTGAGATCAAAATATTGCTCCATCTGTAGTATCCATGTTACAGGATCCTTTCCATCAAACTTCCTCATATCCATTTTTGGAATATGGTGGTTCTTCCCTCCAACATTAGAGTTTATGAAACCACGATTAACATTTATTTTGTTCTCATCATGAGTTTCCTCTACTATCTTTTCACCATTAGGAAACATTTCTTGTATCAACTTTGTCAAACCTTCCATGTCTGCTTTTATATCATTCTTCATGTTTTCCATCTTAGCTTCCATGTGATCCATCCTAGATTCCATGCCAGCTTCCTGCCATCCATCTTAGCTTCCATGCGATTCTTCAAACCATCCATCTTAGATTCCACGCCTTTCTTCAAACCATTCATCTTAGTTTCCACATCTTTCTTCAAAACTTCCATGTCATTTTTTGTTGCTCTTTGCGAGAGCAAAGTTTGTTGCACTTGCTCTTCTAATTTTGATATGTCATGTTGCCATTATTCGTCTCCATGAGTCATAGTAGAGCCTTCTAAAGGCTTAATGGGTGTTGAATTATTTTTAGGGGCCATTTGAGAATCCAATACTGATATCTGTTCTACAATATGCCCTTGGAATCAATTCAACTTGATTCTTCAAACAAGACTTATGCAATTCGGAAAAAAAAAAAAAAAAAAAAAAAAAACCACCTTTTACTTGATTTTGAGGAGATCTATATTGAAATTAACTTATCTCTATAATTTCAGATCCTCAATATCTGAAATTCAGCGTTGTAGTAGTCCTCTGAAGCTTCTTTCAAATGCCATAGGTCTGACTTGATTTGGATTCTTCAAGGAAAAGTTATGTCTAATCTCCCACAATGACCTAATTATGGACTAGTTTAGTAGAGCGAACTTGTATGAATTGCCACGTGTCACTGCTTGTTCCTTTGGCTCTGAACTTTATAGACAGGAAACTACATTCCGTTTGATTCCAATAAATTTTTACAGAATTCCAATCCGATGCTCAGAGAGAGAGTTATGAATATTTTCCCACGATCACCTCTTTGAGATGAAATTCGGGAGCCTGAACAAGACCTACCTTCCATAGACCATATCTCCGAAAATATTGTGAACCAAGCTCTGAAATTTTGTGATGATGTTCCTCAGGATTTCGGCTTCGCGCTAAAAAAATTTCATCTTCTGAACCTTTGTAGAAAACAAGTTATAGCGAAAATTCTGCGATAACCTTTTTAAGTGAAATTTAGGAGCCTGCAAAAAGCCCTAACTTTCACAGATCCTATCTCTGAAAATATTACGAACCAAGCTTTGAAATTTTGTGACGATGTTCCTCGGGATTTCAGCTTCTAAAACTTCGTAGAAAGAAATTTATAGCAAAAATTCCATGATGACCTGTTTGGAGCAGCGAAACCCTAGAAGCCAAAGCTCTGATACCAAATGTTGTGAAACCAGCTCCAAAAATAGAAGAAAATAGATATCAATGCCTTAGAAATAAGCCACTTCGAGGGGCAACCTCCAATACATTACATGAATGAAAAATTATTGGATGATACAAATTACAAAACCTCCTTTCTATATATAGGAGTCCATGGGGCCACAATGTAATCCTAGCCGACCTAACAATAATAATTTAAGGGCACAATAATAACAATATGGGGGTTATAGGGATACAATAATAACAATAAGGGGGTTACACTAACAACAATAAGGGACCATACTAGTAAAATAGGGACCTAACAAAGCAGTGATCATTCTTAATTACACTGGAGAAGTTTTCTCTATGGACTTTCATGTCTAAACATTGTTCACTGCAGCGAATCAGTGAACTCCAATTTTGTCCTCCTTAATCAAATGTTATTTGACCACGTGGTTTGTCAGACCTGAAGCACAAATACCCTTACTGTGTTTGTTTCTCTTCCATTTCGAGATTTTCTTTGGGATATCATTGCTGAAATTGTTGTTAGATAGGTTGAGGAGCCCAAGTACTGCGATATGACAATGTTGCATCTGGAGATGAGCCATGTGAGCCCGATCAAAGACACTCATTTCAACGTCTGCCCATCGGGTGTTTCACGGGCAAAGAATGTCCCATTCATCAGCATTAAACATTAGGGGAATTTTGAGGTCTAAAATGGGACTCCTAAAGAAACTGTACAATCAAAATTCACTTTATGAGAACCAATCACATTTTAGGGGATGACATCATCCCTAATGGTTGAGGTGACATTGCTTGAGTTAAATGTACTTACTTGTTACATTCTCAATGGTGAATAAAAACTCATGGTTAACCATAGTAGTGCTCTAAGTACTTTTAAAGTCATAAACTAAAGTACTCATAATAAATGTCATTTCACACTTTTTGAATAAAATATAATTATTGTCATTTCATATTTTTTGAAAGAAACAATGCATATCCCTACACAATCTTCATGTACTTACACACTTTTCAATAAATATTATATTTGTATACTTTCAAATATTTATTCTTAAATTATATATTCATCTCATTTAATATTATATTTGTATATTTTCAAATATTTATTTTTAAATTATATATTTATTTCATAAAACTCAATTCATTTCATTATGATTATATTAATATTATATAATATTATGAAAAATAATCTAGAATATATACTATATTAATTTTTATATTACATATTTTATATTATTTTTATATAGTATATTAATTACATGTTATTATATAATTTGAATAATATAAATTTTAATTAATAGTATATTCTATAATTAACAATTTATGAATTTATATTTATATTTTATTTTAATGTTTTTAAGTACAAAGGACAAATGCATTATTTGTGCAATGATAAAGATTTTTTCTTGAAAAACGCATTCTTATTTATAGTCACATCAATACAATTTTTTTATTAATTTTATTTTGGTACAAATTTTGAATTGAATTTAACCATGGTTACATGGATTTTTGTACAAAAATTTAATTGCAAATTCATAAATATTATTATATTGGTTTAGCTATAATTTTATTACTTCCTTAGGAGGCCCATTTTAGACCTCAAAATTCCCCTAATGAACTTCTTCATCATCAAAAATATTTTATAAAGCCCACCATTTCTCTCTCAGGATTTTCATTGCAAATCATTTCAGTGCTCTAGGGCTTGTGTTAATCAATGTTTTTGAGTCTGTGGAAAATTGTGGTCCTCAAAAGGATGGAAAAGTTAGTGGCTTGAATGATCATGCTCAGGTTGGAGACACAAAATATCCATCTTGGGCTGGAGGCATAAATGATCAATCTCAGGATGTAAATTACTCATATTTTCCTGGGCTCAATGACGAACTTTCTCTTCTTTTTCTTGCTCATACATTGAAAGAAGAGTACGAGAAACTTTTCTCTATTAACACAAGATACTTTTCCTTGGCTAAGAGTGGAGAGTTATATAAGATCAGGAGAAAAGAGGAAATAGTTGAGCAGTGGGTTTACATGCATGGAAGTGGCCAGTATGAGTGGTGTGCATTTGATCCCCTTTCAGGGAAATGGAGAAGACTCCCAAATCTGTAATCTGATGCATGTTTTGTTGCAAGTGACAAGGAATCCCTTTGTGTTGGTACTCACCTCCTTTTCTTGGGATGAAAGATTGAAGGACTTGTGATCTGTAGGTACGATCTTATAACCAATGAATGGTATAAAGGACCATTTATGTTCACTCCCAGATGTCTCTATGCATATGCGTGCAAGTGACAAGGAATCTATTTGTGCTGGTACTCACCTCCTTGTCTTGGGATGAGAGATTAAAGGGCTTGTGATTTGGAGGTATGATATTGTAACCAATTAATGGTACAAAGTACCATCTATGCTTACTCCTAGAAGTCTCTATGTGTATGTGAGATATGGCTAATTTTCCTTTGCGGCTGGAGGAATCAGTGCAAAAGGAAATATTTTTAAAAATGCCAACAGGTACGATTCTACTAATCAAAGATGGGAACAACTTCTTGATATGAATAAGAAGAGAAAACTCTGCTCTGGATGCTACATGGATGGTAATTCTATGTTATTGGAGGGACAAGAGATAATGGGGATCTCACATGTGGTGAAGTCTAGGATTCTGATAAGAGAATGTGGGAAATTATTGAAAACATGAAACTATCAAGGCCCAGAGATGCAGTTACTCAGGCTCCACATCTTATAGTTGTTTCTAACAATGAGATATATGCTTTGGAGGCCTCAACAAAACAGCTACAAGTTTACATTAAAAAAACTAACAAATGGAAGGAGCTTGGCGAAGTGCCTGTCAGAGCATATTTTAACAGTGGGTGGTGTGTGGCCTTCAAATCATTAGGTAATAAACTGCTCCTAATAGCAGGAGGGACAAGTCAAATTGCTTATGGTCATGGTGTATCTATCTACACATCTATACCTAATTCAACTGAGTCAGTGCCATAATGGGATTTCCTAACTAGGGTAGGAGGATCCTTCATCTTTAATTGTGCTATTATGGCAACTTGACCTAATTCGCTATTAGTATGCCATGAGAGTTGAGACCAATAGGCAAAGGTAAAACTACAAACTCAAAGTTAGTTTGTGAGGCTTAGTGCCTAATAAATAACATTTCTTGAGAAAACAAATGTAAAAACGATAAAGCATTCGCTTTAAATGTTTTGAAGAATTCAGAGTACAAGATCAACTAGGAACAATTTACAAGGCCATCTATGTTTTGGCACATTATTTTGACCTTCATTAATTTAACATGAGTGCTCTGGTTAATCTTTTGGATATTTCTCAATAGCACTCATGTGCAGTTCTTCATTGTTTGACACTAGAAGGGTTGCTTGCGAATTTTGGAACATGAGTAACATAGCTTCTTTGGGTTTTAGGTTTTAATATTTTTAATATGACATTTTTTTGACAGTTAGTATTCAAGGCTACTGAACAAAGACCAACAGATTTAAGAGTACAAGCTAGCTTCATGGTAATGTGATGTTCCAAATTTGTTAAATAAAAATTAAATCCGGTGACTAGAAGCTTTGAAATTTCTTGTGTTTCTTCTATCATCTTCAGTACATACATATTATATTCATTAATGGAATGATTATGGTAGCTTTGGATCTTTATTTCTTTTCAAGTTATTCTAGTATCTATCTTATTTTTGTTAAAAAATGCTACAAGAATTTCTCAATTTAATTTTGCGTTGATTAAATTGAGAAAATTTGAATTTCCACATCAACAGAAAATTTGGATGCAGTTAACTAAGGTGACATGCCTCTTGTCATTCATTTAGATCAGTAAATTTGAGTTAGAGGAGTTAAATTTTTGTCAAGTGTGTGTGATTGCCAATTTGTAGAAATAAATATCGGTTATTTCAAGTTGTTTTCAATTCAACTAGTTCTAACTGTTGGAGGAATTTGTGGAAGGTCATTTAAGCAGTGGGGCTTTAGTCAAACTCAATGATCATCTAGTTAACTGATCAATCAACCCAAAAAAACTAGCGCATGTAGAGAATTTGAGTTCCCCAACTGTGGTGGAGATTCCAAGGCAGTGTAACATCAGTTGTAGACTAGTCTTGAGTGTACAGGTGTTGCATGTAGTCACATGATCAACCCGGGGAATTGCACAATCCATTTTGGAGAAATTCCTAAATAATAGGGGTCTAATTTCTCAATGGATTGTGCAAGGAAATAGAGGCTCAAGCAGAGGCATAAATTGACTAAGTCTAGGTCAAAGCTTCTCATTGATCAAAGAGATATGTTATTCACTTGTAGGTTGTGCTCAGTTTGGGTGAAGAACTTGTATAAGCTAGATGTGGAAGAATGTGTTGCATTAAGAACAAAGGCGGAGAAGGTGAAAATTCGTGATGTCGGTGAACTTTGGCATAAAATACTTCACCATTTGCATCATGGCTCCCTGAATATTATGCACCAAGTAACCACAGGCCTCCTCAAAGGAGCACTTGAGTAGAAGGATGTATCTTAGGGAAGTACACAAAATCTACATTCCATGATCGGGATAGAAAAGCACATGTAGTCTTAGAAAGGATCCACTCTGATGTTTGTGAACCTTTCTCAACAACCTCCACTATCAAACACAAATATTTTGTCCTTTTTATTGATGACTTCTCATAGAAGTGTTGGATCTTCTTCATGTGGAAGAAATATGATACATTTTCCAAGTTCGTAGAATTCAAGGCACTGGTTGAGAAAGAAACCTGCAAGAATGTGAAGGCTCTTAGGAGCGATAATAGAGGTGAGTAATTGTCGAATGAATTCAAAAATGTTTGTGTGAAAGAAGGCATTTGACAAGAGATGACAACACCCCACAACCCATAACATAATGGGGTGGATGAGAGAAATAACCATAGCATTGTGGGAGCAGCAAGGGCGATGTTGTGTGACCAAGGCATACCATTTCATTTGTGGGTAGAGGCATGCAATACAACAGTATAGTAGAATCTGAGTCCTCGTCCTATTTTGGGCATGATTACACTGAAGGAGGCTTTCTCGAGGAGTAATTTGAATGTGTCGCACTTGAGGACTTTTGGAGCCTCTTTTTACTATCATGTCTCCAAAGAATCAAGGAAGAAGCTTGATTCAACATCAAAATTGGGGGTATTTGTGGGTTACACATAAACTCCCCACAACTACCGTGTGTACTTTTCATCCCTTAGAATTACAGTTGTGTGAAGGGATGTAAAGTTTGATGAGGAGAAAGTGATGTGGTGCTCCCTTGAGAGGAAGCTTCAGATCCCACTAGAAGAGTATTTTTTAACTTTAAACTTCAAAGGAATAGCCTCGAGTAGTTGTGGAGCAGCCACAAATTGAGGAGAAAATATTGGAGACATCCACTCCAGCAAAACCATCCATAGAAGGCAGAAAAGGGACCAAGAAAGTTGATATACTAGTGCACGATGTGAGGGAGAATGTGGGAGCTCCTTCAAATTTGTGCAGGAAGAGAAGGTCACATTATTAGTACACTGGATACATGGCTCTAATGACTGAGCTTGTAGGTACTAATCCATCCCCTTTCGAGGTAATAGTAGAGAAACCTATTTGG
The DNA here is from genome assembly GCA_034641835.2 of Pinus albicaulis. NCBI lineage: Eukaryota > Viridiplantae > Streptophyta > Pinopsida > Pinales > Pinaceae > Pinus > Pinus albicaulis. The sequence continues at coordinate 267,581,738 of CM076572.1, read as the reverse complement.
GTTGATGCAATGGTGGAGGAATATGAATCCATTGTAAGGAAAAATGTTTGGGAAGTGGTCCTAAGACCAACAGATAAATTAGTTGTGGGTTTGAGTTGGGTCTTCAAGGTCAATCAGGCATCAAATAGAAGCATAGAGAAGTATAAAGCCAGACTTGTGGCCAAGGGGCACTCTCAAGTTAATGGAATTGACTATGCAGATACCTTTTCTCCTGTAGCAAGGTACTCATCCATTAGATCAATTCTTGCTCTGGTTGTGTAGATGGGGTGAAATATCCACCATATGGATGTAAAAAAAAACATTTCTCAATGGGGTTATTGAAGAGGATTTTTACTCTGAGTAAGCACAGGGGTTTGAGACTTTTGATCGGGAGTATCATATTAGCATACTCAAGAGAGCATTGTACAGTCTCAAACAATCACCCTGTGCTTGGTACACTAGGATTGACAGCTATGTCATTGGTTTGGGCTTCACCAAAAGTGAAGTGGATGCAAACCTCTATCACATCTTGGTAGAAGGTAGATTCCTAATTATTGTCTTATATGTTGATCATTTAATTTTAACTAGCGATGAGCAGTTGATTAGATATTTCAAGGAGGACATTGCAAGGGAATTTGACATGAAGGATATGGGTCTCATGCACTACATCCTCGGGTTGGAAGTATGGCAAGGAAATGGGGAATTTTTTGTCTCTCAATGCAAGTATGAAAATGAGGTGCTACAAAGATTTAGCATGGAGAGTTGCAAACCCATGGAGACACCTCTAGCGACCAAATGGAGGAAGGAGGATGCCACTTCAGGTGAGGAAGTGGATGTTACCATTTATTGCCAACAAGTGGGTTCACTGTTGTACCTTGTGAAAACATGACCAGATATGTGTTATGCAATCAACCAACTGAGCCAAGCTATGGTTAGGCTGACCAAATTATTTTGGTAGGAAGCTAAGCATGTTTTACGGTACCTCAGAAGCACTATCGAGTTTGTACTATGGTACAGACAAAGAGAGGGAATGAAATTTTGTGGCTTCATGGATGCAGATTGGGCAGGGAGTCCATCAGACTGAAATATTACATAAGGTGGAATTTCCAGTGTTGGGTCCGCAGCGGTTTCTTAGTATAGTAGGAAGTAAATATTTGTGGTGCTTGGCTCGGCAGAGGTAGAATACATGGTTGCAACTCAAGCAACATGTGAGGTGATATGGATGAGAAAGATACTTGTGACTGTTTAGTCAGATGATGGATCCAACTATGATCTATTGTGATAATCAGAGTTGCATCAAGCTCTCTTAGAATCCTGTATTTCATGATCGATCTAAACACATGGATATTGAGTATCACCATTTACATGGTTGTGTGCAGAGGCGGATAATGTTGCTACAATACATTCTGACAAAGGACCAAGATTTTGACATTTTGACAAAGGCCTTGTCAAGAGGGAAGTTAAAGTTCCAAATTTTCAGGATAAGGATGGTTGATAATCCCTTTCTTGCTGAGAGGGAGTGTTTAAAAATGCAGCAAGAAATTCTCAATTTGATTTTGCCTTGATTAAATCAATAAAATTCAAATAAATTGAGAAAATTTGATTTTCCACATCAGCGGACAACCTGGATTCAGTTAAATAAGGTGACATGGCTCTTAACACTCATTTAGCTCATTAAATTTGAGTTAGAGAATTAAAGTTCAGTCAAGCATGTTTGATTGCTAATTTGTAGCAATCAAGGTCAGTTCTTTCAAGTTGTTTTTAGCTAAATTAGTTCTAACTGATAGAGGAACTAGTGGAAGATCACTTAAGTAGTGGGACTTCAGTAAAACTCAGTGATCATCCAATTAATTTATCAATCAACCCAAAATAGCTAGTGCATGCAGATAATTCGAGTTCCCTAGTTGTGGTGGAGATTCCAAGGAATTGTAGCATCATTCGTAGACTAGTATTGAGTTTATAGGTGTTGCATGTAGTCAGATGATCAACCCTGGGAATTGTGCAATCCATTTTATAGAAATTCCTAAATAATAGGGGCCTAATTTCTCAAGGAATTGCGCAAGGAAATAGGAGGCATAAATTAACTAAGTTTGGGTCAGAGCTTCTCAATGAGAATAGAGGTAGATTATTCACTTGTAGGTTGTGCTGAGTTGAGAAAATCAATTATAATACATCTATATTCATAAGATTAATCAAAGTAGACAAAGGGGTTTTTTATCATATTTCTTTCCCCTGGAAAAATATTGTATGCATGTGTGTTATTTCTCATTGCATGTTTGTGATTGATGTTCTAAATTTTCAATTTAATTCTGAAGAGAAGTAGAGTATGATTGTGTCTTGTGATTTAGATTAAAATTTCATGAGCAGTTGCAATTATACATCATAATTTATATACTATTAAAGCGGATCCTTCTCATTGTTTAATTTTTCTAGTTTTCACTAGTGTTCAAGCTCAGGATTGTTTGTCTGGAGTATTTGTTTTCTTTCTATTCCTCTAGGTGCATGACATGTTTAAGTCAGGGGATTTAATTGAGATATTATGTCGGGTTGGGTTAGTATGCGTAGGGATTGGCTTCAATTTCCTCCCTCCTACTGGGTTGTTGGCCTCCAAAAAGGGCTTATTATTCCTTGGGTTGGGTGGTGTGTCATTATTTTGAGAACTCTTGGACTTTTTAGTGGCAAGGAAGTTGTGATAGGGAGTCATATGGATAATTTACCTGTGTCTGCATCTTGACTCTATCCAAACTACACCAAGGGGATTGACTAGAGGGCTACCCAAAATGACTTCCAACCATGGTAGATGTAGATGGGGAAGGGGGAAATGTGGGAAATCCAGCTACACCCAACCCATGTTGTCTTGAGTTGAGGTTCAAACTCAGGAGGCGGCTACTAATTTTCAGACTCAAACCTCCCTTGGCACCCAAGCTTATATCTAAATATTGCAATGAACAATGAATAGGGAAAGCCAACCTATCTCTAATTTAGAGCTTATTGGTGAAGTCTCTAATTTATGGGATCTATTTTGTTTTGGATTTCTTAGTCTTTTATGGATAATGTAAAAATTTTGGTAAATCAACTGTTAGCCAATAACTCAACTAGGAGTGAGGATGGAAGAATTTTGAAAACTGCAAACTGCTATGTAACATTTTGGGTTAATGAAAATGACTCCAACTTACGAATATATATAATTCTTTTAAGGATTTGTGTGTGTGTGTGTGTGTGTGTATTTTTTTATGTTTATAATAAAAAATAATTTAAAGTTGTATTAATAAAAAAAGGTATTTATAGTTTCAAAAAATACTTTATTTGGTTCAATACATCTTCTAAATTAGTATTTATAACTTGGGTGTTATGCCAAAATTAGTGGTCAACCATATTACATAGAGTATCTTGGGATGGAGAGATCTACAAAGTTCACTAAATAAGCAAGAAGTTCTTAGGAAAGAGAAAGACCCATTATTAATTCATTAATTTTGCTGATAGGAATAATGAGGGTGTTTATTAACTTCCTTCTCCTAGTCTATAATAGTCATTATATGTTTGGTAGTTTTCATTTGGAGATTTTCTTCACTCTTATCAGCTTATGCTTACTTAGAAACAGCTTGCTTCCCCATGCTTATGTCTATAAAATTAATTTTGTTAGTATTGCATGGCACTAATTGTTGTTGAACAATGTACAACACTCCTATTAACCTCACACACAACTCCCAATCTCACTGGCTAAGAGGTGCACCTTTCCATGGTTTCCCAAAACATAACGAATTATGAGACTAGTTCCTTAGAGGAAGCTTGCAAAGAGCAAGCTCATTTCCTCTAAAAATAATTCAAAATGAGAAATGAAGTAGGGAAATAAAAAACCAATTCATTTAATTTCCAAGTTAAGAAAAGGATGTGTCACTATATGTAAATCCTTGATGAGATTGTATGACTAGTATGGTGAACATGAAGAATTAACTCCTTCCAACCAATTGTATGGATAAGAACTTCACATACACTACCATTAATGAATTGGTTGTAGTGAGAAGCCATTATATTTTATTATATCGTTAGTAAACCATTGCCTTGTTATCTTAATTAGTGAACCAAATGCCTCTTGTTACCACATGTCATGATTTAGAGAGAGGAGTTCCATCTCTCACACTTCCTCCCCTTAAGCCTTTGTATTGATCATGGTATTAATATGTAATACCCAAAGGGTTCCTTCATCTTCTAAAACATCATTATTAACCATCCAATCATCTTGTTGTATATTCTTCTCACACGAAAAGTGGGTTTTTTCAAATGTTCTAGGTAATACAATGTTTTATGATAGATGTGTGCTAGTGCCAAGGAAGAGAGAGCCCATCATTGGTTTCATAATCTTATGATTATAATAAAGCCCAAGAATAACTCATCCCTTCATGCAATTTTTGTAAGAACCTCGATCCCTTGGCACATTATTAGTTCTTCTACGTTATTATTAATTGTTCATCCAAAAGTCATGCAAATTTTAGTTTTCAATATTCTTTGGAATCTAAAATAATCCACACACCCACCACTCCAAAAACATCATATATTGCTTGAAAGTAACTTTGGGAGCGAATATATATTTATGGGAGTTAGACTAGTTTGTGAAATAAATTTACCAAAAGATCTCAAAACACAATAATAAGGGTAATTAAATAATTTATTTACATATTATAATACTATGTAGTCGTATGAAATGTTCAAATAAAAGATATGGGAAATGAATATAATTTTTCGAAACGATGTAGGTTCATTATAACACAAAATTTATTAATCAATGAAAGATAATAACTCCTTAATTGTCACAAGGGAATCAATTATGAGAATAGGTACCATTTACTTTTTCATATTCTTCTCGATAGAAAAATGTCAACTTACCTAAGGAATCAAGTGAGCACTTATTTTTTTGGTAAATATTACTATATTATTATTGATAACAAAGGGAGTTACATAATATTTTACATCAGAAAGTTTCCATGAATTGTCCAGCTCCATAACCAAAATTCCCCATTCCACATACCAAAAAATGGGCCATATTAAACAATAGTATTGACCCATAAAGTAGCATGTCACACAAACAGATTCTAGTTCCAAATCGACCACCCTTTACAAAATAACATAAGATAAAAGAAAACTAACATAAATACACCGGTAACAAAAAAATTAACACAACACATAGTAACAAGAACTAAGATAAAAAATACTAGTCAAGGATGTTAACTGTCGATCCTATAGAGACAACTCATGGGAGTTGTTCTCCAGTAAGGCTGAATTCACAGTGATAGTGTTGAGAGGAACTACGTTGATTACTACATCCTCTTCCTCATGTCCATTGGATTAAGTATCAAAGTATGAAGCTATATACCTTTCCACTCAGGTCATCCTTACCACTATGTTGTCCAAGTTGTATCTAATATCCCACGTGATGTGTTTGATTTCTTCCTAGCCTGCAAAGATTTTTTAATTGTCAACTTGCTTACCACAAATGACCATGCTAAGAAATGTCTCCATTTGGCGATGGTGGGTGATTGAATGAAGAAAATGGAGGCATATCTTCCTGTATTTTCCAAGATACGATATGCATTTGAGGAAGCCTCGACTAATCTCAGAATAAAAAAAATATTGACAGTCACCAAATTTCTTGGCTTCCAACTTCAAAGTTTCTTTCCTAACCTCCAAAGGAGCAGCTTCAAAAAATTTAGCTACATAATCCCATCTGAAGAGTCGTCAATTCCTAGAGAAGGAATACCTAGTTGCTCTTCCTTGTCATTTTGGTTGTCGTTGTCTCGATGCCATGTATATCCTGCAATAAAAAGAGAAGACTGCTGCAAATGATGAACGGAAATGGATTCCAGTTTCATGACAGAAGGAAAAAAGGTTGACCCACATACTGACGCGAAGACAAACTACAGAGGAGGGCAATAAAATGGAGGAATGGCAGTTTAAAGGGACCATAAAAGAACACTCATGATGCAAATGAACATATGACTCACTAACCATATAATGCCCCTTATGGTTGTGAGAGGTGATGAGAATCGTTAGACCTGTATGGACATTATATACCTAGGAGTGACAAAGAACAATTTTAAAACCAAATCGAGAAAGTCCCCGAATAAAAAACCCCAGAGACAAGCATTGGATAGTTGAAGGATACTCCAGTTGGGTATGTGCTTTGTAAGGAAGTCGGGGAAAGAATGAAAACCAAATCAAAAGATGGGCTAGTCCCTGTGTTGTGCAAGAACAACATAAAGAACATGGAGAAACACTACCACCCTAAAGCCATGAGCATTGATGTGGTCGACGACTAAAATGAACACATATTTTGTGCAGAGGGAGAAGGGAGTAGCATGTATGAGAATGACCTTGAGACAATGTCACAAACCAATGATATAACCACCATACCAGAGCTAACTCTAACTCCACAAAGCGACAAACAACAACATTGTTAACAAACATACCCCCTCAGCTCCACCACCCCGCTATCAACTTAGGTAATTTATATGAGCCCTTCTGCATGGGAAGCCTAGTGAGGGGATGGAATATAGACTTATGGGAAAATCACGGTGATGGCCATGTGTCCCAAGTAGATCTGAGACTCACAAAACCAATGTAGTAGCGCATGATGAAACCATTAATGAGACAAATTCTCCTGCTAGGTAAATTTCGATCCATGGCCAATCTGCTATGAGAGGAGGTATCCATATCCGCAAGGATAGAAGGAATGAATCATGTGACGATCCCAGAGTGTATGTAAATGCATAACTTTAAGGCTATGAAATTAATAGTATAGTTTTGAACCAAGTGAACTCTTGTACCAAGAACCCACTCACACCATGCAGTTGCCATGTGACATATCAGAGAGGGCCCAGATCATTTTACGAGTGCCGCCAAAGGTCATATCATGGGGAGGACACATGTGAAAAAAATTAGGATGGTAATTAAATGGATTTATAGTTAAGTTTTCCTTCCGAAATAAAATTTCCCCCGTTGTCAGTGAATTCTCGGCAGCGTATCACCCCCATCGTGGAATCAAGTGAGCACCATAATAAGGGCTGATAAATATACTTAAGGATAACAAATCCTTAATTGTCACAAGGGAATCAATTATGAGATTAGGTACCAATTACTTGTTCATATTCTTCTCGGTAGGAAAATTTATTAACCTTTACATAGTGTCAACTTACCCATGGAATCAATTGAGCACCATTAACAAGGGTTGATAAATTTACTTACTTTACAAATGTTTGGTTGAAGGAATAAAGTGAGCACCATTAACAAGGGTTGATAAATCTACTTACTTTACAAATTTTTGGTTGAAAAGATTTATTTCCAAATTCATAATTTTCCCAACATCTCTTCATTGAATTTTTTCAAGAAAGATGATAAAAACACTAAAAAAAAATATGCGGGAAACATTGTGAAAACACTAAACAATTTGATTCACTATTATAAGTATATACTCTTAATTATATTTTTCAAGTCAATAAAGAAAAACATGGGTGATGGAGGGAAATATTGGTAAAACATTTAGCAATTGGATTCGTTGTTCCCATGTATATATTCTTAACAATATTTTCCAAGTGAAGAAGGGACATCATGGTCATGGAGGGATTGTAATCTAGGCTTTCTTTTACAAATATTTTCCTAACCAAGTTGTTGTTTATTAATTTTAGGTTTTTTTTTTGTATCTCAGAGGAACCCAGTAGCCTTCGTGACACGTAACAACCATTAAACTTTTGGGGGTCTACGACATGTCCTCCTCTTCGTAAATTGGGTCACAGTAGGGGGATTTGAACCTTGGATCTCTCATTTTTCTCAGGATTAACATTACTTCAATCACCAATTGAACTACCCCCTCGGACGTTATTAGTTTTAGCTTAGGTGGGATTCATCTATTTTTTTATTTATTATTAAATTATTTTATTGTTAATCATAAATTATTTTTTTAACTATATTATTGGTTTTTTTTGTTAATTTAAATATTGTAAATAATAAATCCCTGTATTCGAGTGTTCGACAAGATGAATGTAGAAATTATATGCACTAAGCATGCATATGTCCTAGATCCACCTGATCTCACACTATTTAACTTTATGCAAGATACTGAATCTATTCCACTTGTTAATCTTTTGCGGAAAATTTAATTGCACACACATGTGAAGCATAAACAAAAATAACCAATCGCACATAACACAGTTTTTAACCGGGAAAGCCTGAAGCTGAAAACCCCAACTATATATTATGTAACATGGAGATCATATGACAATATCATACAAGCATACAAAGCTTATCACAAGCCCTCAATACAGTACAATCGTCATACACTAATTAGGACCAATCTTGCAAATCCATGCATCGATCTTTGCCTCCTGCTAGCCTGCCTCCACTGTGCAATCCCTGTTGAAGAATAGCTCTAAATGAATTCGAATTAATCCATCCTTGACTGCGCAATCCTCATTGGCAACTCCAATGTGTGTGTGATGTAACCAATGCATCACTATAGTCACAACAGATAGTCTATCTTGCCCTTTCACCTATCTCTCCACTGGGTCTCCACTGAAACTGCCATGCACTGTAGTTAAATGATGTATTGTTCAGTTGATTAATGAGTTATTATTTTTGAATTAATTCACTCCACTCTCACTAGTGTATCATTCAGTTAGACTAGATACAACTAGCTCAACTGAGTCTAATTGAGTTAAACTAAATACAACTCCATAACTACTTCTTCCAACTATGTCATAACTCTGCCACTTGAGTTCTAGCTGAGTCCTTCATGCATTAGCTCCAGTAAACCCTTGGGAATTGCATAATTCCCTCAGTCATCTAATGTGCCACATCTGTGCACTGAACTGAAGTGCTCCAAGAGAATAAGTTGTTGTTTAGAGTCTGATTATTATTAAGAGCTAATAATAATCGACATGCATCTATTTTTAGATCAGCGGTCTATAAATAGACTTCGCCTAATATTCTAAAAATAGAATTTCATCTATTTTTCCAACTTGATCAACCATCCACAAATAGCATCTTGCAACTTCTGAAATATGATCATCATGTCTAAAAATAGACTTGCGCCAAAAATAGCTAGCGGGCCCACTTAGTGAAGGCGACTCTTTTCATTAAGCTCATAATCTTGTTTAATCTCAACAATCCCTCTCAACAAGATATGGATTATCCTTCACCCCAATCCTGCCTCTATGGTATTCGAATTTTCTCCTAGTGAGCACCTTCGTCAGAATATCTGCATCCTGATCCTCCGTAGGAATGTACTGAAGCAACATGATCTTCCGCTGCACACAATCTCTAATATGATGATACCGGATATAAATATGTTTAGATCTATCATGAAACACAGGATTAACCGAGAGTTTAATGCAACTCTGATTATCACAATGTATCACCGTGGGATCTAAATGTGAACTGAACAAACCAACCAAGATCTTCCTCATACAGATAGCCTCACATGCAGCTTGATTTGCTGCCATGTATTTCGCTTCTTCTAAACTGAGTGCCACGGATCTTTGTTTCTTGATGTACCAAGAAAATGTTGTAGATCCGATACTGAAAATACCCCCCTGATGTTCTCTTTCTGTCTGTTGGGCTTCCTGCCCAATCTACATCCATGAAGCCATGCAACTTCACCTCATCTGTCTGTATGTATCATAAACAATACTCAGATGTGCCCCTGAGATATCTCAGGACATGCTTTCCTTCCTTCCAAAAGAGCTTGGTAGGCTTAACCATCTCTTGTGAAAGCTGGTTCACCGCATAGCATATGTCTGGTCTTGTATTGACTAAATACATGAGTGAACCCACCAACTGTCGATAAACAGTGGCATCCACTACCTCTGCCGATGTAGCATCCTCTTTCTTCCAACTACCTAGAAGAGGAGTGTCGACAGGCTTGTAGCCTTGCATGTGAAACTTCTCCAGTATCTCCCGGGCATACTTGCCTTGAGACACAAACAGTTCACCTTCCCGCTGCCTTATTTCCAATCCAAGGAAATAATGAAGGAGGCCCAAATCCTTCATCTCAAACTCCTTTGCAAGATTTTCTTTGCATGAGTGTATCAACTTCTCATCACCTGTTAGTATTAAATCATCAACATAAAGTACAATGATTAAAATCTTACCCTCCACCACAATCTGGTACAGGTTTGCATCCGCCTCACTCTTGGTGAAGCCAAGTCCAGTGAAATAGTTGTCGATCCGAGTGTACCAAGCACAAGGTGCTTGTTTCAGCGCATACAATGCTCTTTTGAGCCTGCACACATGCGACTCGCTGCTGAAAATCTCAAATCCTTCAGGCCGCTCAATGTAAACCTCTTCCTCAATGATCCCATTAAGGAACGTAGTCTTCACATCCATCTGATGAATGTTCCAACCCATCTGCACTGAGAGAGAAAGGATGGTTCGTATAGAAGAATACCGAGCGACAGGTGCAAAGGTTTCTTCATAGTCGGTCCCCTCAATCTGTGAGAAGCCCCGGGCAACAAATCTTGCCTTATACTTCTCAACACTCCCATCAACAGCTTGCTTTACCTTGTAGATCCATATTGATCCTACAACTTATTTTCCCACCGGCCTTGGAACAATCTCCCAAGCACTATTTCTGACAATGGAGTCATACTCCTCCACCATGGCATCTACCCATGTGGGCTCCTACACTGCTTCTTTGAAAGAAGATGGCTCTATCATGATACACTTGCTCACAAGAGCCATGTATCCATTATATCGGTTAGTGATCATTTGAGACTGTGATGTAGAGAATCCTACATTCTGCGTCGCATCGTTTCCGCCTCGCCCGTGGTACGCCGCTTTCTCTCATGCTTCTGTTCTGCATGAGTGGATTCCTCCACTCCATGAATCTCCTCCTGTGGCTGATCCACATCTAGAGGCTCATCTTTGGGAACAAGAAGTTCCTCCTCTGCATGCAAGTGTAGCTCCCTCTCAAGCGACAACTTCATGGCTTTCACCTCATTGAATTTTATATCCCGTCGCACAACAATCATCCGACTGTCTGGAAAATACACACGATAATTATGGGGTGTTTCTGTGTACCCCACAAATATCCCAACTTCTACAGTCGGCTCCAGCTTCTTCCTGGCATCCTTCGTCACATGAATGTAAACAGGTGAACCAAAAATCCTCAAATGGGAAATATCAGGCTTCTTACCAGAAAACGCCTCCTCGGGTGTACTCATGCCAATTATCCTGTGAGGACAACGGTTCTGCACATATACTGCAGTATTGCATGCCTCAGCCCACAAGTGTATGGGAAGGCCCTGATCATGCAACATCGCCCGTGCAACACCCACGATTGTTCTGTTCTTCCGCTCAGCAACCCCATTCTGCTGTGGGTTATGAGGTGCTATGAGCTCTCTTCGAATTCCTTCTGTGCTGCAAAAGTCCTTGAATTCGCCAGAGATGAATTCACCACCATTATCGCTCCGTAGAGCTTTCACTTGCTTCCCCGACTCCTTCTCCACCAATTCCTTGAACTCACAGAACTTTGAGAACGTTTCACTCTTCTTCTGCATGAAGAAGATCCAGCATCTATGAGAATAATCATCAACAAATATCACATAATACTTGTGTTTTTTTGTTGAGACAACCGAGAATCTTCCACACACGTCTGTGAGAATTCTCTCCAAGATCACCGAAGCACGGTTCTCCTTCTCATGAAAGGTGGTCTTCACAAACTTACCCATTGTACATCCTTTGCATTGATCTGACTGCGCAAGAGTACCCTTGGGAAGTCCAGTAGAAATTTGCTGCAAAATATTCAAAGCACCATGGTGAAGATGGCCCAATCTCCTGTGACATAATTTGCCCTCATCCCGGCTCACCACTTCTTCTACTTTTCCCACCATTGCAGCGCAACCATCTACCTCCATCTTGTAGAGATTCTTAATTCGAACCTCTATCTTCTTGGTTTGAACTATTGTTTTATGTCAAAGGAAGGCTTTTCCTTCACTGAAAACAACATCATAACCCTTCTTCTTCGCACCCGGAACATGCATGACATTATTCAACAAGACGGATTACTTACTCTCTCAAAGGTAAACACTGTACCGACCATCATCGCCCATCTCTATATGCATCCGGAGGTCCTTCTCCTCCAAGTCACTAAACAACTCTTTGTCTCCCTTCATATGGAAATATGCACCATTATCAAGATACCACACCGATCCCATGTAGCTTGAAACCAAGCATGCGATCAAGGAAAAATCCAGCTCAAATTGTGAGGCTAAGGCCTCTCCAACCGCAGCATCCAACAACCGCTTATTCTTCTTCTTCGTGGATGCTAGTGGCGAAATGTCTGGATGTTCATGATGTTGAAAACATCTCTCACTTTGACAAATCCCGCTTCTTGCCTTTAGCAATCGACAATGAAAGATTTTTCTTCCTTCCTTTCTTGCTTTGGTAGCCAAAGACACTTCTTCATCTTCATTCTTCGGCGAAAGATCCATCCCTCGGTACCCGCTCTATTTCCTCCTCGCACAAGATCCGATCACCCGCCTCCCATCCCGGCAGTTTCTCCCGTCCACATGAGTCTTCGTAGTTATTCTAACCTTCTAAGCCCAAGGAGAGCCAAGTCACTCAAGCTCTTCATCAACAAAGAACCCCCACACTTCCCAGTTCATCCTTGCAGTGGACAAACTTCGTGAGGTATTTTGGAATACTGTCGCCCTTCTACATTTTTATTTTCTAAGCTTGTCTTTAAGCGCCAACTTCCTCTGGTCACTTCTGCTTTGGAATAAGTCTGTCAAAGCCTTCCACATTAAGAATGGATTGGCTTTCCCATGAAGGTTGGACACAATATGGTCCTTCACACCTTCCAAAAGAATTATTCTCATCTTTGCTGTCTTCTTTTTCCATGCATCAAGTAATGCAGCATCGCTAGATCTCGGCTTAGGAACATCCCTATCAATGAACTCCTTCAGCCCATTATCCTCCAGCACCGCCTCCATCTTGTCCTTCCAGGCTATGTAATTTGAGCTCCCAACAAGGGCATACTCCAATCTCAACCCGTTGAAAGAAATTTCAATGTGTACTCGATTTCTGCACTAAGAATCTTCTATAGCAAATTCGAATTTTCCACCAGCACAAACTCATTTCACAATTGCAATCTTCAATCAACAATGCTCTGATACCATGTAGAAATTATATGCACTAAGCATGCATATGTCCTAGATCCACCTGATCTCACACTATTTAACTTTATGCAGGATACTGAATCTATTCCACTTGTTAATCTTTGCGGAAAAATTAATCGCACATACATGTGAAGCATAAATAAAAATAATCAATCGCACATAACACATTGTTTAACCGGAAAGCCCGAAGCTAAAAGTCAAAACCCCAACTATATATTATGTAACATGGAGATCATAAGGACAATCTCATACAAGCATACAAAGCTTATCACAAGCCCTCAAGACATACAAGACAATCGTCATACACTAATCGTGACCAATCTTGACCAATCTGCAAATCCATGCACCGACTTTGCCACTTGCTAGCCCTTTCGCCCACTCCAATCCATGCTAAAGTGAAGAATAGCTCGAATGAATTTTGAATTCGAATTACCCATCCTTGGATCGTACAACTTCATTGGCAACTCCAATGTATATGTAGATGCAATTCATGCATCACTAGTAGCCACAACGGATAGTCCATCTTACCTTTTCACCTATCTCTCCACTGGGTCTCCACTAGAACTGTCATGCACTATAGTTAACTGTTGTATTGTTCAGTTCATTAATGAGTTATTATTTGTGAATTAATTAACTAATTAATTCACTCCACTCTCACTAGTGTATCATTCAGTTAGACTAGATACAACTAGCTCAACTGAGTCTAACTGAGTTAAACTAAATACAACTCCATAACTACTTCTTCCAACCGTGTCATAACTCTGCCACTTGAGTTCTAACTAATTCCTCCATGCATTAGCTCCAGTAAACCCTTGGGAATTGCGTAATTCTCACCACTTAACCCAGTGCCACATTTTTGCACCGAACCGAAGTGCTCCAAGAGAATAAGTTGTTGTTAGAATCGATTATTAAGAGCTAATAATAACGACATGCATCTATTTTTAGATCAAATTCATCTATAAATAGACTTCACCCAATATTCTAAAAATATAATTTCATCTATTTTTCCAACTTGATCAACCATCCACAAATAGCATCCTACAACTTCTGAAATATGATCATCATGTCTAAAAATAGACTTGCGCCAAAAATAGCCTGTGGGCCCACTTAGTGAAGGCGACTCTTTTCACTAAGCTCATCATCTTGTTGAATCTCATCAATGAAGACACATTCTCTCAGACCAATCGGTGGCACTCTCCACCTAGTCACATCCTCCCTCCAAGTGGCTTCAATGTGTATAAATTTCTCATAAGAAAAAGTTCGTCCTCCCACACCTTTCCATCTGCCTTGCTTATCAAACCTGTGAGTATAATTCTATGTTCCATAATCTTCTTGCATTTCCTTCCTTTGGTCCTCTTACTCAGGGTCTGGTCTCTCAGGCTGGATATTCCTCCTTCCCTAACCTATGCTTCTCTTGACTCTCATTCTGCCTCCTCCAACCTCTAAAATTTTTCCATGAATCGAGAAGGGGGTCACCTTCAATGTATCCTATGCAAACATGTACGATCCTACTAATCAAAGATGGGAACAACTTCTTGATATGAATAAGAAGAGAAAACTCTGCTCTGGATGTTACATGGATGGTAATTCTATGTTATTGGAGGGACATGAGATAATGGGGATATCACATGTGGTGAAGTCTATGATTCTGATAAGAGAACGTGGGAAATTATTGAAAACATGAAACCGTCAAGGCCCGGAGATGTAGTTACTCAGGCTCCACATCTTATAGTTGTTGCTAACAATGAGATCTATGCTCTAGAGGCCTCAACGAAACAACTACAAGTTTACATTAAAAAAACTAACAGATGGAAGGAGCTTGGTGAAGTTCCTGTCAGAGCAGATTTTAACAGTGGGTGGGGTGTGGCCTTCAAATCATTAGGTAATAAACTGCTCCTAATAGGAGGTGAGACAAGTCAAATTGCTTATGTTCATGGTGTATCTATCTACACATCTATACACAATTCAACCGAGTCAGTGCCACAATGGGATTTCCTAACTATGGTAGGAGGATCCTTCATCTTTAATTGTGCTATTATGGCAACTTGACCTACTCCGCTATTAGTATACCATGAGAGTTGAGACCAATAGGCAGAGGTGAAACTACACACTCAAAGTTAGTCTGTGAGGCTTAGTGCCTAATAAATAACATTTCTTGAGAAAACAAATGTAAAAAGGATAAAGCATTCGCTTATGTTTTGAATAATTCAGAGTACAAGATCAACTAGGAACAATTTACAAGGACATCTATGTTTTGGCACATTATTTTGACCTTCATTACTTTAACATGAGTGCTCTGGTTAATCTTTTGGATATTTCTCAATAGCACTCACGTGCAGTTCTTCATTGTTTGACACTAGAAGGGTTTCTTGCGACTTCTGGAACACAAGTAACAGAGATTCCTTGGGTTTCAGGTTTTCATTATTTTTAATATGACATTTTTTTGACAGCTAGTATTCAAGGCTACTGACCAAAGATTGACATATTTAAGAGTACAAGCTAGCTTCATGGTAATATGATGTTCCAAATTTGTTAAATAAAAATTAAATCCGGTGACTAGAAGCTTTGAAATTTCTTGTGTTTCTTCTATCATCTTCCATATATACATATTATATTCATCAATGGAATGATTATGATAGCTTTGGATCTTTATTTCTTTTCAAGTTAGATGGTTCAAGAACCATGAATAATTCATTCAAGAATATTTAAAGCTACGGTGATGCAATAACATCAGTGTCATATTTTCTTCCTTGCTTTATTTTTTAAAGATAGCCATTGTGTAGCCTTTTAACACTTGACATGAATTTTATGCTTGTTTTTAAGAAAGGTTGGCCTTTTAGTTAGGCTTCGTTGTAGATTATGGAATCTCTTTTCACTATAAGACTTAAGTTTTCAATTTTGAAAGGGTTTGGACATCGAAGTATTGGGAGATTTATAAATGCAGAAATTTCTAAAAGAGGAAGAATGGTTGCCACTGGATGATATAATTGGAGTTATTTGTTAGAAAACTCATTATTCACTTCAGAGCAAGAGAGGAAGCAAGGTCTATACCTATAACATTAAATGTTATAAAATCATTTTCTGCCAATGTATATTGGTATTATGTATATTAAAAATCTAGAAGGCCTTTGTGATGTGACACTATCTCTAACATAGTAGTAAATAATATTGCAATATTCACACTATACAATATTGTACTAAATAGTACAGTGCACTACAAATACAGTACAATACGTGAATAGAGCTAAAAATAATTTGGAAGATTTAAATATATTAAAATCATATTAAAATTGTATTCACTAATAAATATAATAGAAAAAATCATCAAATTATACATTACTATGACATGAAATTAATATTAATAGTTTCATTTTATATTCGTCTCCTGTATTAGTGTTATCATTATTTACTGATATTATACTTTTAAATGAAATTCTTTTTACTTAGGTTTGGTGGTAAAGTGATAGGTGGGTGAGAGGGCAATCTATAAAGTATATAATAGGTAATGTTCAATGGAGTAAATTCATTTTGAAGTATTGTATATTTTGACCTTAAAAACATTTATGTTGCAACTAAATCCATGGATTTATAGAAATTTGGTTTCTAGATAGATCTTTCATAACAATTCAAGTCTAATTTTCTTAAGCATGCCCGAGGTTTCTACTCAGTGTTGACACAAAGTCAAAGATGCGTCTTCAAGGTCTTTTTATTCTTGACATGTAGATCCTCCTAAGATATTTTTGTTATCAGGTTTCCTTTTGAATGTCTTGGCTTACACTACTCTTGAGTTCTTCTGTAAAATTTTCCACTCTGTGAAATACCAAATTCATATTATGGAGCAACATCATGACTTGATATTATAATGAAATAAGAAACTAGTTGGTGCTTTATGAATTTACATCAAGACAGTGTTGAGATGCATTACTGATTGGTGCTTCATGAATTTACATCATCACAACGTTGAATCTAGACCCATTGCATGTTGTTTTTACCTCCAAAGAACTGGCTTAAACTATCAGGTTAATTGTGGTAAACTGTTGGAATATCTTGATGGTTACCATTTGCTAAGAGATGTTTCCATTGTGACTCATTTGAAACAATTGTCTCTTTAAATAACTGCATGCACAGTATTGCCTCTTTAAATAACTCCATGCATAGTATTGTTCTGATGTCAACTTTCTTCCTTTTTTTTGGTTGGAAATAGGCCTCGAAAAATGTTTTATTTTTTATTTTTTTGTAAAACTACAAATGCCACAAAATATTTTGTTAGTAGTTAGATAATACAAGTCTAGAAAGTTGGCCCTTCATGAATTTACATTATGACATTGTTGAATCAGGGCCCATCACATGTTATTTCTACCTCCCAAAGAACTGGGGTCACAGTGTTTAAAACATTTTAGGTTAATTGTGGTACATTGTTGGAATATCTCATATTTTACCATTTTTTAAGAGTTGTTTGAGGGTGACTCATTGGAAGAAATTGTCTAGTGTTAAATAAATCCATGCTCATTATTCTTCTGACGGAAAATTTCATCATTTTTTTGTTTGGATTATGTATGGAAAAATGTTCTTTCTCTTTTGTAAAATTACAACTACAAATGCAACTACAATTTTTGTTAGTAGCTGGATAATACAAACCTTGAAGATTGGTGCTTTATGAATTTACATCATGATAGTGTTGAATCTGGACCCATTGCATGTGTTTTCTACCTCCAAGGAACTGGGGTCACAATGTTTAAACTTTTCGGTTAATTGTGGTACATTGCTGGAATATCTAGATTGTTACCATTTGTTAAGAACAAAGTCAAAAAAATCCACCTTGGGAATAAATCTACAAGTGTCTATAAATTGAAAAAGTCATTAAAGTTGAGATGTTTTAGGGAAGTTGAGAAAAAAATAGAAGACAACCACAAACACAAATAGTAAAAAGAAAAATGTTTGCCTTCTTAAATTTTTTTTACATTCCTTTCAATTACTAGTTTGTATTATTTAGATGCTCTCACTCTCAAATATTTATAAATATTTGAGAGAGGTTGCAAAGCAACAAATCCTTGCCAATAAAATCCCACAGCAAACTCTTGAATTAAATATTTCAAGAATTCAAAGTGACAGTGGTGAAAGACTTAGTTACAATCAACTTAGATGGTAGACCAAGTAAATAAATACTTCATTACAGAAGAGTTGGTGGTGGGGGCTCCTTTATTAATGGTTGGGGAGGGAAAAGGCAGACATTAGCGAGACTAGAAGGTAATTGTTACAGCTCCCTGTCACTAACGACAACTTCAAAGCCAATTCTTTGTTACAACCTGTCACTAAGGCAGCGGTCTAAAGGTCAATAGCACAGTAAAATCCACAAGTAAATACGTAGTTACATACTAAAGAAACTTGGGGATTCTGATAAAAGTGAACTTGGGGGCACCTTAATCATCACAGGAACACTTTCTTTCACAAAGTCCCTGTACTAGCTCATCAATAAGCCTTAGTTACTTTTCCATGAGCAGAGCCGGGAAAATGTCTTCGTTTCTATGAAAAAGTAAATGATGTGTCACTAGAAAATTATGGGTTGTTTTTAAGTTTCAATTTAGTAGTTAGTTGTCATTATTAAAAGGAGGTTTGGACATAAATTTGATTTATGCTCAGTATAATTTATATTTTATTAGGTGAGTTAGTTTCCAACATAAATGGTTAAAATATATAGTGTAAACTTTCAGAGGTTATTGGTCTATTTTTGGAGGCATCTATATTTTTAAGAAGGAGAAATATTGAAAAATATGGAAAAATATTAAAAAGGAAAAAAGTACATTGAAATTGAAGAATAAGAAAAAACACTAACAAAAACAATAAATTATTTTAAAGAGAACTACCAACACCAGCATGAAAAAGAAAAAGAAGTTTTTGACTCAATATTAAGTATTGTAACCAGATAGCTTAAGCTAACTAGTGGTCATAATTAATGAGAAGTGCTAAAGCATGTTAATTACTTTATCATATTGATTTTAGTAGTTTATAGTAGAGTATAAAAACAACATAGCTTCTCATATAACTTTTAGTAGTTTATAACATAGTATAAAAACAACATAGGTTTTAGTAGTTTAGAGTAGAGTATAAGAATAGCATAGCCATATTAAAATCCTAAAGATATTTTTAGAAGATTCACCTTGGTTTTTGGGCATATTTAATCTTATATCCTCAAGAAATTCAATGAATTCAAGTTAAAAAACCCAACTCTATTATATTTTCCTGTGTAATAATATTGTAAATAGTTAACTGTTGTAGCAATTTGGTTTTCTCCTCCATATTACAAGTATTCAAGTAGATGTTAAGGAGCATTTGCTTTCACATGCTTGGAAACTTATCGAGACTTTAAGATATACCACTAATCTTTCATGGTCTTGTAGCTCCTTTCATGACCAATGTACTAATACTTCAATTTGACGAATGTGATTCTGGTACTTCATATCAATGCTTCTCACTGCGTGATACGTGAGGCAAGATACTTCAATCACCCATGATACGTGATACGAAGGTAATCACCTGTACCATATGTGATACGTGGGTTTGAGAACTTGTTCAATATGAAAAGCATGAACGTCTCCCCTAGGAAATCAAACATAATCAATGCTTACTGGCATACAGATTCAAGTCAATGCATAAACATAAAAGGAGAGAGCATTGAGTCTAACAACCTGTCTTCAAAGCAAGATAGGGTATTCTTTCAAAACAGTGTTTTAATTGTTTCAACTTTACACAGTCCGAGAACATCCGTACCCAATTTCCTACATTTCTCTATTTAAATTTTGTTCAACTTTACGCCATCCAAGAATATTCGTTCGTACCTATAAGAAGGAAAGCAAATCCTATCTTACTATTTTAAAGTTAGCAATATCCATATTGCTATGTTATGCAGTGTTTAATATTGCAACCAGTGCTATATAAGCCATCACATTTGAAAGCAATTAAATCTAATATACATACCAACATGGATATTGGACAATATTTCACAGCCCGAGTGCTATATAAACCATCAGATTTCAAAACAAATAAAATATGATATCGCACACCATATTGGGCACAGTATTTCACAGCCCCATACAAAACATCATAGGGATTATGTATGCCTGCGAATAGAAAACAAAAAGTGACCATTCACAAAGAAGAGTGCCATGAAATTTATATAAGTTTTTCTGGCTCTGTTATTTCAAATGAGAAAATTAACGAGTGCCATGATATGCATAAATATTAGTCATGCTTTTTTTTATTGTTGTTCTAAAGGGGGTGTGATAAGATAAAGCCAATAAAAGGAAGCTCTTTCACCCCAAACACTCAGCCAAAATGAAAACCTCATCGAAAAATCACTCAGCCAAAATGAAAACATCATTAAAAAATCACTCAACCACAAAAGGAGACGTTTTCTTCTTTAGAAATATGGAAACGGGATAACAAACCCATCAACAAATCCGGGAAAAGATTCTAATCCACTACAGATGTAAAGGTCCTAAGAAATAAGTGGCATATCATACACACACCAAAATCAACGGGTTGAGACTTACCCCTAACATCTTTATATTGGCAATTGTTTGTGGCTAAAAAACCCATAAACAAACATCTGTGCATATCACAACACTCAAACATAAAAATAATTACTGAATTGATCAGACAATTTACTGAAAATATTCTGATCCCACAACCTGCGGTAGACAACGAGTCTTTGTGACAAGTACATTAATTTATCCCAAAGGAATCTCACCTCTATAATGCCACACATTCTAACCAGTGAATTAAGGCTTAACACTACATTTTGATATATTGTGGTCTATGCTTAGGTAGATTTACAAGTGTTTAGAGGCGAAAAATGTGTAGGTACGATATAGCAAAGCCAGCTTATTACTAGCATCCTAATGGTATCTACATCATTCCTTTGTAGAACTATCAACAGGTGTGGGCTTAGGATAAATGGAGAAAAGAGGTGTGTTCCTAGTAATCGAGTATTTCAATACATCTCATCTCTTCTCAGAAATCAGTTTTGTATTGTTAATATTTGCATTGGTAAAGTTGGAACCCTTCCTCCCCTCATCAACTTATTTACAACAAAGGTTAATCGTTTGAGTTTGGACGTGAATGGATCATGACCAAAGACCAACCATCCCAGGCATGTCATAGTTAATGAATTAACATGTAAAAAACTCACATATAATGAACCGGAGAATGGGCTTATTGGTTACCTGCAACACCGACTCTTGAGACAAAAATAGTGGTGATGGTCCTCCTACGGATGCGAGGTGGCCATGAAAGCTTCGCCTCACCCAACAGATCCTTGAAGACTGCTTCCCATAGCAATCACAAACTCTTTTGCATATTATTCCTTCAAATCTCAAATATTACATAATTTATTGGCAGTTATCGCTGTGAGACAGAAAATCCTAGGCGTCAGGGTTTCTGTTCCTCCTCTTTGTTTTGATCCTGGTCAATAATGTTTAGAAAACGTTGGCTTCATTGTCCTGGTGGATAACTTCTTTTAGTTTAGACAACGATGGCTAGACGACTGCCATGAAAAGTGTTTATACACTGATAAGGAAAGTGTTTATACAGAGAAAAGCCATGTGTATGATGAGTCAGGTGTATGTTTACACATAAAGATAACAGTACCCTAGGGTATTTTTGTTCTTAATTTCAAACATAAAATGTTTACAGATTAATGTTAGCATTAGTCTCATATTAGTTAATTGAAATTGAAAGTTTGAAAGTCTTTGTATTAATTCTAACTTTTTCTACAAATTGCCTCGATATGAGGCCAAATAAGACCTATAAACTCTGTATTGGTTGACATCATTCAGGGAATAAGCTCATTTTCTAAGGAAAAAGTGCTTTATAAAATTTAAATTGAAAACATTGGGTTAATTTGCTTGGGCTTTTCTCTCATTTTTGTGTAAACTTATGAGCTGGGAAAAAATGATTGCATTAGTCACAGGGACTAATAACACAACTAATTTTTTTCAATTAGAAATTTTATTTCTTCCATAATGTACATGTAAACAAATACTAAATATTCCCAATTAAGAAAATATATATCTTCCTCAATGTATATGAACGAAGACATGTCCCTATCTAAGGGAAATTTATATCTATTTTGACTATCATGGTGGGTTGATGAAGAGTACAACCACTTAAGGTTTAAGTAGAGGAATGGTGGAAGAGTACAAACAAATATCACAAAGATTAAGGTGGGGGTGGTGTGGCACACCTTCTCCATGCACGAGTACATGTGTAGTTATGTTTATTAAATGAGTCTTCATGATATGTTGTCACTTTGGTTCTCAACAGAGTTAATGTGGTGGAGGGAAGCTCAGAGTTATAGTTGGTGGTTGGGAGTCTTGTCCTGTGTCCTTGAAATTCACTATAGATTTTTCCCTTTTCATCCATGGATGGTTTTAATGGATTTTATGACAATTTCAGGTCATGGAGAGCCTCATGGGTGGCAAAACCTTGAGAAATGGATTCTTTGGCTTCTATTATTGTGTAGTTTGTGCTAGAGGGGGAAGCTAACCTGCACTCACTGAGTGGTTTCAAATGAAGTTTGGAATTCTAGATAATTTGTCCAAAGAAGTTATGGGATCTTCAACAATGCAAACTCGGCCAAAGTCGCAAGGCAGAGTCACCCATTTTTGGAGGTAATATTACCTGGTTATTCTAGTATTTATCTTATTTTTCTTAAAAAACACTGCAAAAAATTCTCAATTTAATTTTTCCTTGATTAAATTGAGAAAATTTGAATTTCCACATCAACGGAAAATTTGGATGCAGTTAACTAAGGTGACATGCCTCTTGTCATTCATTTAGATCAGTAAATTTCAGTTAGAGGAGTTTAATTTTTGTCAAGTGTGTGTGATTTCCAATTTTTAGAAATAAAGATCAGTTATTTCAAGTTGTTTTCAGTTCAACTAGTTCTAACTATTGGAGGAATTAGTGGAAGGTCATTTAAGCAGTGGGGCTTCAATAAAACTCAATAATCATCTATTTAATTGATCAATCAACCCAAAATAGCTAGCGCAGGTAAAGAATTTGAGTTCACCAATTGTGGTGGAGATTCCAAGGCAGTGTAACATCAGTTATAGACTAGTCTTGAGTGTACAGGTGTTGCATGTAGTCACACGATCAACCTGGTTAATTGCGCATTCCATTTTGGAGAAATTCCTAAATAATAGGGGTATAATTTCTCAACGGATTGCGCAAGGAAATAGGTGCTCAAGCAGAGGCATAAATTGACTAAGTCTAGGACAGAGCTTCTCATTGAGCAAAGAGATAGGTTATTCACTTGCAAGTTGTGCTCATTTTGGGTGAAGAACTTGTATAAGCTAGATGTGGAAGAATGTGTTGCATTAAGCACAAAGGCGGAGAAGGTGCAGATTTGTGATGTCAGTGAAATTTGGCACAAAATACTTCGCCATTTGCATCATCGCTCCTTGAATATTATGCACCAAATAACCACAGGCCTCCCCAAAGGAGCACTTGAGTAGAAGGATGTATCTTAGGGAAGTACACAAAATCCACATTCCATGATCGGGATAGCAAAGCACATGTATTCTTAGAAAGGATCCACTCTGATGTTTGTGAACATTTCTCGACAGCCTCCACTGTCATACACAAATATTTTTTCCTTTTTGTTGATGACTTCTCACGGAAGTGTTGGATCTTCTTCATGTGGAAGAAATATGATACATTCTCCAAGTTCTTAGAATTCAAGGCACTGGTTGAGAAAGAAACTCGCAAGAAGTTGAAGGCTCTTAGGAGCGATAATGGAGGTGAGTAAGTGTCAAATGAATTCAAAAATGTTTGTGTGAAAGAAGGCATTCGACGAGAGATGACAACACCCCACAGCCCATAACATAATGGGGTGGCTGAGAGAAATAACCATAGAATTGTGGGAGCAGCAAGGGCGATGTTGTGTGACCAAGGCATGCCATTTCATTTGTGGGTAGAGGCATGCAATACAACAGTATAGTAGAATCGGAGTCCTCATCATATTTTGGGCATGATTACACTAAAGAATGCTTTCTCGAGGAGTAATTTGAATGTGTCGCACTTGAGGATTTTTGGAGCCTCTATTTACTATCATGTCTCCAAAGAATCAAGGAAGAAGCCTAATTCAGCAGCAAAATTGGGGGGATTTGTGGGTTACACATAAACTCCCCACAACTACCATGTGTACTTTTCATCCCTTAGAATGGCAGTTGTGTGAAGGGATGTAAAGTTTGATGAGGAGAAAGTTATGTGGTGCTCTCTTGAGAGGAAGCTTCAGATCCCACCAGAAGAGGATTTTTTAACTTTAAACTTCAAAGGAGTAGCCTCGAGTAGTTGTGCAGCAACTACAAATTGAGGAGAAAATAGAGGAGACATCCACTCTAGCAAAACCATCCATAGAAGGCAGAAAAAGGACCAAGGAAGTTGATATACTAGTGCAAGATGTGAGGGAGAATGTGGGAGCTCCTTCAAATTTGTGCAAGAAGAGAATGTCACATTATTAGTACACTGGATACATGGCTCTAATGACTGAGCTTGTAGGTACTAATCCATCCCCTTTCGAGGTAGTAGTAGAGAAACCTATTTGGGTTGATGCAATGGTGGAGGAATATGAATGAATTGTGTAAGGAAAAATGTTTGGGAAGTGGTCCCAAGACCAATAGATGAATTAGTTGTGGGTTCAAGTTGGGTCTTCAAGGTCAATCAGGCATCAGATAGAAGCATAGAGAAGTATAAAGCCAGATTTGTGGCCAAGGGGTACTCTCAAGTTAATGGAATTGACTATGTGGATACCTTTTCTCCTGTAGCAAGGTACTCATCCATTAGATCAATTCTTGCTCTGGTTGCATAGATGGGGTGAAAGATCCACCAGATGGATATAAAAACAACATTTCTCAATGGGGTTATTGAAGAGGATTTGTACATCGAGAAAGCACAAGGTTTTGAGACTTTTGATCAGGAGTATCATGTTAGCATAGTCAAGAGAGCATTGTACGGTCTCAAAAAATCACCCTGTGCTTGGTACACTAGGATTGACAGCTATGTCGTTTGTTTGGGCTTCACCAAAATTGAAGCGGATGCAAACCTCTATCACATGTTGGTAGAAGGTAGATTTCTCATTATTGTCTTATATGTTGATGATTTAATTTAAACTGGCAATGAGCAGTTGATTAGATATTTCAAGGAGGACATTGCAAGGGAATTTGAAATGAAGGATATGGGTTGGAAGTATGGCAAGGAAATGGGAAATTTTTTGTCTCTCAATGCAAGTATGCAAATGAGGTACTACAAAGATTTAGCATGGAGAGTTTCAAACCCATGGAGACACCTCTAGCGACCAACTAGAGGAAGGAGGATGCCACTTCAAGTGAGGAAGTGGATGTTACCATTTATTGCCAACTAGTGGGTTCACTGTTGTACCTTGTAAACACATGACCAGATATGTGTTATGCAGTCAACCAACTGAGACAAGCTATGGTTAGGCCGACCAAATTATTTTGGAAGGAAGCTAAGCATGCTTTACGGTACCTCAAAAGCACTACCCAGTTTGTACTATGGTACAGACAGAGAGAGGGAGTGAAATTTTGTGGCTTCATGGATGCATATTGGGCAGGGAGTCCATCAGAATGAAACATTACATAAGGTGGAATTTCCAGTGTTGGGTCTGCAGCAGTTTGTTAGTATAGCAGGAAGTAAATATTTGTGGTGCTTAGCTCGACATAAGTAGAATACATGGTTGCAACTCAAGCAACATGTGAGGTGATTTGTATGAGAAAGATACTTGTGAAATTGTTTAATCAGATGATGGATCCAACTGTGATCTATTGTGATAATCATAGTTGCATCAAGCTCTCTGAGAATCCTGTATTTCATGATCGATCTAAGAATATGGCCATTCGGTATCACCATTTACATGGTTGTGTGCAAAGGCGGATAATTTTGCTACAATACATTTCGACAAAGGACTAAGATGTTGACATTTTGACAAAGGCCTTGTCAAGATGGATGTTCAAGTTCCACATTTTCTGGATAAGGATGGTTGATAATCCATTTCTTGCTGAGAGGGAGTGTTTAAAAATGCAGCAAGAAATTCTCAATTTGATTTTGCCTTGATTAAATCGACAAAATTCAAATAAATTGAGAAAATTTGATTTTCCACATCAGCTGATAACTTGGATTCAGTTAAATAAGGTGACATGGATCTTAACACTCATTTAGCTCATTAAATTCGAGTTAGAGGAGTTAAAATTCAGTCAATCATGTTTGATTGCTAATCTGTAACAATCAAGGTTAGTTATTTCAAGTTGTTTTTGGTTAAATTAGTTCTATCTGATAAAGGAACTAGTGGAAGATCACTTAAGTAGTGGGACTTCAGTAAAACTCAGTGATCATCCAATTAATTTATCAATCAACCCAAAATAGCTAGTGCATGCAGATAATTTGAGTTCCCCAGTTGTGGTGGAGATTCCAAGGAATTGTAGCATTAGTCATAGACTAGTATTGAGTGTACAGGTGTTGCATGTAGTCAGATGATCAACCTTGGGAATTGTGCAATCCATTTTATAGAAATTCCTAAATAATGGGTGCCTAATTTCTCAAGGAATTGCGCAAGGAAATAGGAGGCAGAAATTAACTAAGTTTGGGTCAAAGCTTCTCAATGAGAAGAGAGATAGATTATTCACTTGTAGGTTGTGATGAGTTGAGAATGTAAATTATAATACATTTATATTCATAATATTAATGCAAGTAGACAAAGGGGTTTTTTATCATATTTCTTTCCCCTGGAAAAATATTGTATGCATGCGTGTTATTTCTCATTGCATATTTGTGATTGATGTTCTAAATTTTCAAATGAATTCTGAAGAGCAATAGAGTATGATTGTGTCTTGTGAATTAGATTAAAATTTCATGAGAAGTTGCAATTCTACATCATAATTTATATACTATTAAAGGGTATCCTTCTCATTGTTTAGTTTTTCTAGTTTTTGCTAGTGTTCAAACTCAGGATTGTTTGTATGGAGTATTTGTTTTATTTCTATTCCTCTAGGTGCATGACATGTTTAAGTCGGGGGATTTAATTGAGATATTCTGTCGGGTTGGGTTAATATGCATAGGGATTGGCTTTAATTTCCTCCCTCCTACTGGGTTGTTGGCCTCCAAAAAGGGCTCATTATTCCTTGGGTTGGGTGGTGTGTCATGATTTTGAGAACTCTTGGACTTTTTAGTGGTAAGGAAGTTGTGATAGGGAGTCCTATGGATAATTTACCTCTCTGTCTGCATCTTGACTCTATCCAAACTACACCAAGGGGATTGACTAGAGGGCTACCCAAAATGACTTCCAAACATGGTAGATGTAGATGGGGAAGGAGGAAATGTGAGAAATCCAGCTACACCCAACCCATGTTGTCTTGAGTTGAGGTTCAAACTCAAGAGGTGGCTACTAATTTTCAGACTCAAACCTCCCCTAGCACCCAAGCTTATATCTAAATATTGCAACGAACAATGAATAGGGAAAGACAACTTATCTCTAATTTAGAGATTATTGGTGAAGTCTCCCACTGGTTACCAGACCACAGTCACACTAGGGGGAGGAAATATCAATACATTTATTCGGCTAATTTACACTGAAAACTCAAGTATTTTCTAAGACATGTCCTCAAGGAAAAACATGAGGATCGCAATGAAATATTTTCCTTCCTCAATGAACTTCAGATAAATCAGTGGCAGATGCATGATAATGTGGCGTGCTTGGAAGCTCACGTGAATTTTCTGGATACTCACTTGTAGCATATGGAGTGGCATTTCCAATGCAAATTCCCTCAACCTCCATTCCTAGGTCCTAGCCCAACAAATCTAGGGGGTAACTTCTTCTAACACTTGATGACTACAGGGTGCGTGAAAATCTTAATAGTTAATTAGTTTATGGGTTCTGTTTTGTTTTGGATATCTTACTCTTTTATGGATAATGTAAAAAGTTTGGTAGATCAACTATCAGCCAATAACTCAACTAGGGGTGAGGCTGGAAGAATTTTGAAAACTGCAAACTGCTATGTAACATTTTGGGTTAATAAAAATGACTCCAACTTACGAATATATATAATTATTTTAAGGATGTGTGTGTGTGTGTGTGTACTTTTTTATGTTTATAATAAAACAATAATTTAAAGTCGTATTAATAAAAAAAGGTATTTATAGTTTCAAAAAATACTTAATTTTGTTCGATACATCTTCTAAATTAGTATTTATAACGTGGGTGTTATGCAAAAATTAGTGGTCAACCATATTACATAGAGTATCTTGGGGTGGAGAGATCTACAAAGTTCACTAAATAAGCAAGAATTTCTTAGGAAATAGAAATTCCCATTATTAATTCATTAATTTTTCTTATAGGAACAATGAGGGTGTTTATTAACTTCCTTCTCCTAGTCTATAATAGTCATATATGTTTGGTAGTTTTCATTTAGATATTTTCTTCACTCTTATCAGCTAATGCTTACTTAGAATCATCTTGCTCCCCCCATGCTTATGTCTATGAAATTAATTTTGTTAGTATTGCATGGCACTAATTGTTGTTGAACAATGTACAACACTCCTATTAACCTCACACACAACTCCCAATATCAGTGGTTAAGAGGTGCACCTTTCCATGGTTTCTCAAAACATAGAGAATTGTGAGACTAGTTCCTTAGAGGAAGCTTGCAAAGAGCAAGCTCAGTTACTCTAAAAAGAATTCAAAATGAGAAATTAAGTAGGGAAATAAAAAACCAATTCATTTAATTTCCAAGTTAAGAAAAGGATGTGTCACTATATGTAAATCCTTGATGAGATTGTATGACAAGTATGGTGAACATGAAGAATTAACTCCTTCCAACCAATTGTATGGATAAGAACTTCACATACACTACCATTAATGAATTGGTTGTAGTGAGAAGCCATTATATTTTATTATATCGTTAGTTAGTAAACCATTGTCATGTTATCTTAATTAGTGAGCCAAATGCCCCTTGTTACCACATGTCATGATTTGGAGAGAGGAGTGCCACCTCTCACACTTCCTCCCCTTAAGCCTTTGTATTTATCATGGTATTAAGATGTAGAGGGATATTTCCCTCACTCAATACATACCCAAAGGTTTCCTTCATCTTCTAAAACATCATGATTAACCATCCAATCATCTTGTTGTATATTCTTCTCACACGAAAAGTGGGCTTTTTCAAATGTTCTAGGTAATACAATGTTTTACGATAGATGTGTGCTAGTGCCAAGGAAGAGAGAGCTCATCATTGGTTTCACAATCTTATGATTATAATCAAGCCTAAGAATAACTCATCCCTTTGTGCAGTTTTTGCAAGAACCTTGATCCCTTGACACATTATTAGTTCTTCTACATTATTATTAATTGTTCATCCAAAAATCATGCAAATTTTAGTTTTTAATCTTCTTTGGAATCTAAAATAATCCACACACCCACCACTCCCAAAAAATCATATATTGCTTGAAAGTAACTTTGGGAGTGAATATATATTTATGGGAGTTAGACTAGTTTGTGAAATAAACGTACCAAAAGATATCAAAACACGATAATAAGGGTAATTAAATAATGTATTTACATACTATAATACTATGTAGTCGTTTGAAATGTTCAAATAAAAGATATGGGAAATGAATATAATTTTTCGAAATGATGTAGGTTCATTATAAC
The DNA here is from genome assembly GCA_034641835.2 of Pinus albicaulis. NCBI lineage: Eukaryota > Viridiplantae > Streptophyta > Pinopsida > Pinales > Pinaceae > Pinus > Pinus albicaulis. The sequence continues at coordinate 267,551,873 of CM076572.1, read as the reverse complement.
ATAAAATTTATTAACCAATTAAAGATAATAACTCCTTAATTGTCACAAGGGAATCAATTATGAGAATAGGTACCATTTACTTTTTCATATTCTTAACGATAGAAAAAGGTCAACTTACCTAAGGAATCAAGTGAGCACTTATTTTTTTGGTAATATAACTATTTTATTATTGATAACAAAGGGAGTTACCTAATATTTTACATCAGAAAGTTTCCATGACTTTTCCAGCTCCATAACAAAAATTCCCCATTCCACATACCAAAAAATGGGCCATATTAAACATTAGTATTGACCCATAAAGTAGTGTGTCACACAAAAAAATTCTAGTTCCAAATTGACCACCCTTTACAAAATAACATAAGATAAAAGAAAACTAACATAAATACACCGGTAACAACAAACTTAACACAACAAATAACAAGAACTAAGATAAAAAATACTAGTCAAGGATGTTAATTGTCGTTCCTAGAGAGACAACGCATGGGAGTTGTTCTCCGGTAAGGCTGAATTTGCACTGATAGTGTTGAGAGGAACTGTGTTGATTACTACATCCTCTTCCTCATGTCCATTGGATTAAGTATCAGAGTCTGAAGCTATATACCTTTCCACTCGGGTCATCCTTACCACTATGTTGTCCAAGTTGTATCTAATATCCTGCGTGATGTGTTTGATTTCTTCCTAGCCTGCAAAGAGTTTGTAATTGTCACCTTGCTTACCACAAATTACCATGCTAAGTAGTGTCTCCATTTGGCGATGGTGGGTGATTGAATGAAGAAAATGGAGGCATCTCTTCCTTTATTTTCCAAGATCCGATATGCATTTTAGGAAGCCTCCACTAATCTCAGAATTAAAAAAAAAAAATATTGACAGTCGCCAAATTTATTTGCTTCCAACTTTAAAGTTTCTTTCCTAACCTCCAAAGGAGTAGCTTCAATAAATTTAGCTATAGACTCCCATCTGAAGAGTCATCGATGCCTGGAGGAGGAATACCTAGTCGTTCTTCCTCGTCATTTTGGTTGTCGTTGTCTCGACACCATGTATATCCTGCAATCAAAAGAGAAGAATACTGCAACTAACGAACGGAAATGGATTCCAGTTTCATGGCAGAAGGAAAAAAAACTCGACCCACATACTGACGTGAAGACAAACTACAGAGGAGGGTAATAAAATGCAAGAATGGTGGTTTAAAGGGACCATAAAATAACACTCGTGATGCAAATGAACATATGACTAACTAACCATATAATTCTCCTTATGGTTGTGAGAGGTGATGAGAATCCTTAGACCTGTATGGACATTATATACCTAGGAGTGACAAAGAACAATTTTAAAACCAAATCAAGAAATTCCCTGAATACCAAACCCCAGAGACAAGCATTGGACAGTTGAAGGATACTCTAGTTGGGTATGTGCTTTGTAAGGAAGTCGGGGAAAGAACGAAAACCAACTCAAAAGATGGGCTAGACCCTGTGTTGTACAAGAACAACATAAAGAACATGGAGAAATACTACCACCCTAAAACCATGAGCATTGATGTGGTCGACAACTAAAATGAACACATATTTTATGCAGAGGGAGAAGGGAGTATCATGTATGAGAATGACCTTGAGACAATGTCGCAAACCAATGATATAACCACTATACCAAATCTAACTCCAACTCCACAAAGCGACAAACAACAACATTGTTAACAAACATACCCCCTCAACTCCACCACCCCGCTAACAACATAGGTAATTTATATGAGCCCTTCTGCATGGGAAGCCTAGTGAGGGGATGGAAGATAGACTTATGGTAAATTCACGGTGATGGCCATGTGTCCCAAGTAGATCCGAGACTCACAAAACCAACGTAGTAGTGCATGATGAAACCATTGATGAGACAAATTCTCTTGTTAGGTAAATTTCGATCCATGGCCAATCTGCCATGCGAGGAGGTATCCATATCCGCAAGGATAGAAGGAATGAATCATGTGACAATCTCGGAGTCTATGTAAATGCATAACTTGAAGGCTATGCAATTAATAGTATGGTTTCGAACCAGGTGAACTCTTGTACGAAGAACCCACTCACACCACGCGGTTGCCATGCGACATATTGGAGAGGGCCCAGATCATTTTATGAGTGCTACCAAAGGTTGCATCATGGGGAGGACACATGTGAAAAAAATTAGGATGGTAATTAAATGTATTTATAGTTAATTTTTCCTTCCGAAATAAAATTTCCTCCATTGTCGGTGAATTCTCGGCAGCATATCACCCCCATCATGGAATCAAGTGAGCACCATAATAAGGGCTGATAAATATACTTAAGGATATTAAATCCTTAATTGTCACAAGGGAATCAATTATGAGATTAGGTACCATTTACTTGTTCATATTCTTCTCGATAGAAAAAGGTATTAACCTTTACATAGTGTCAACTTACCCATGGAATCAAGTGAGCACCATTAACAAGGGTTGATAAATTTACTTACTTTACAAATGTTTGGTTGAAGGAATAAAGTGAGCACCATTAACAAGGGTTGATAAATATACTTACTTTACAAATGTTTGGTTGAAAAGAGTTATAGCCAAATTCACAATTTTCCCAACATCTCTTCATTAAAGTATTGTAAGAAAGATGATAAAAACACTAAAAAAAATATGTGGGAAACATTGTGAAAACACTAAAAAATTTGATTCACTATTATAAGTATATACTCTTAATTATATTTTTCAAGTCAATAAAGAAAAACATGGGTGATGGAGGGAAAGGTTGATAAAACACTTTTCAATTGGATTCATTTTTCCCATGTATATAGTCTTAACAATATCTTCCAAGTGAAGAAGGGAGATAATGGTCGTGGAGGGATCGTAATATAGGCTTTCTTTCAGTTATTATTAAAATACTTGATTGTAATTTACAAATATTTTCCAAACCAAGTTGTTGTTTATTAATTTTAGGTTTTTTTTTTTGTATCTCAGAGGAACCTAGTAGCCTTCATGACACATAACTACCAGTAAACTTTTGGGGGTCTACGACATGTCCTCCTCTTCGTAAATTGGGTCCCAGTAGGGGGCATTTGAACCTTGGATCTCTCATTTTTCTCAGGGTTCACATTACTTCAATCACCAATTGAACTACCCTCTCGGGAGTTATTAATTTTAGTTTAGGTGGGATTCATCTATTTTTTATTTTTTTATTAAATTATTTGATTGTTAATCATAAAAAATTGTTTAACTAAATTATTGATTTTTTTATATTAATTTGAATATTGTAAATAATAAATCCCTGGATTTGAGTGTTCGACAAGATGAAGACACATGCTCTCAGACCAATCGGTGGCACTCTCCACCTAGTCACATCCTCCTTCCAAGTGGCTTCAATGTGTATTAAATTTCTCATAATAAAAATTTCATCCTCCCATGCCTTTCCATCTGCCTTGCTTGTCAAACCTCTGAGTATAATTCTGTGTTCAATAATCTTCTTGCATTTCCTTCCTTTGGTCCTCTTACTCAGGGTCTGGTCTCTCAGGCTGGATATTCCTCCTTCCCTATCCTATGCTTCTCTTGACTCTCATTATGCCTCCTCCAACCTCTAAATTTTTTCCATGAATCGATAAGGGGGTCACCTTCAATGAATCCATGATAACCTATTTGTTTGACTATAGCATACCCAACCATATAAGGCTTCAGGTGTTGGCTTCCGAAGTGACAAAGATGAGTCATGGTCGGCCCACACTCTAGGCTCTTCACAACCTATTAGCTTGCCAGCTTCAGAAAAGGGATCAAGAGAAATCGAGAGCTACAAGGTGGATTTTTGACCTCTCGGTCTATCACAGCCATGCCTCCTCCTCCCTCAAGCAACTAGCCAGTGACTTAAAAATTAACTTTCCGCCAAATGTGCCTTCCCCCTCCTCTCATCCTACCTCGCCTTTGAATTCTCCTCCTCTGGACTCATCTTCTCCCCTTATAATCTAATCATGTGTGGCTCTTGCTCTCCCTCTTATGCTCTGCCACCCCATACAGCAAATCGCGCCCCCCCCCCCCCCCCTCGACCAAGCCCCTATCGTAGCTACATTCTTGAAGAGGTTTCACGTGACTCGAGAAGCACTCAGGTGCAAGGCTGCTCCAACATTTCTTCAATGCAGCTCCAGTGTGGTCCATCCACAAGAAAAATTTATCTCCTTAAACTCCATGGAGTGCTTCAGGTAAGTCAATTTTTTCCCTTTCTTTCGGTTAGCAAGAAATTAGCACAAATCCGCTAGGCTATTAGTTTTAAATTTCGATTTTTGTCAACACCTCATAAGTTATAAGAATGACCAACAAAACTTGTATCTGGTTTCCCCTTCCAAGAGCAGAGAATTTTTGGGACTTTTCTCTGATTTCCCTGCACAAGGGCAGAGGTTTCCGATGGGTGAGAGGTTTAGTCCCCCCATGCTCTCAAGACTATATACTATGTATTTGTTCAGTGTTACTATAATGTAAATATATTTTCTTACAAAAACATATATTATAAATAATAAAATTAATTAAAAATATAAAATGGATTTTTTTATATTTCAAATTATTAAACAATATAAATTATAGTTTTATAAAAAAATTAATTAAATAAAACTTATAATTATTTGTTTTTTTCGGCCAAAATATTTTCATTCATTCATCAAAAAATTGCAATAGATAAACATGAAGGCCACTACTCTCCCAACTTCACTCTCACCAAATTTGTAAGTCAGGAGAGATGTACAAAAATTGAGAAGGAAGTGCCATTTTTTACATGATCCCCAAAGAGAAAAAAGCCATATTTCCCAAAACACATGAAGAACCAAAATTTAACAAGAAAATAACACAAGTATATGAAAATTTCAACTATTCCAGCAACTGGAAATTATTCCTCTAACTATAAACTAATTAGTAGTTTATTTGCTACAGAAAACACCAAATAATTCACAACTACAATTTTCACCAAAATAAATACTGCGGAAGATAAACTGGAAATTGAGAAAATACTGGCACACACACACACAAATATAACATCGTTATTTTTAGAGAAACGTTCCCGGAAAATCCCAATGTGAGAAAATTGGTTGTAACAACTGAGGCTTTTTATTATTAAGCAACACTGAGAAATTTATGAGTATAATAAATGTTTCCAAATTGGCGAATCTACCCAAGAGAAATCATGTCTAAAATATACTGAGGGATTTTACCCCCTCTCTGAGCAATCCCGGCACTATCTGACTTGTGAAAAGCTAGTCGTCCAAATTGGTCTGCATAGGCTCTGCATCACCTTTGCACTACATGTCAAACGCTTTACCTGAATCAGTTGCCAATCTAGTCATTCTGCATGATGTTGACTAAGAAAATGCCTCTCCAACACTCTAGAAAATATTCCTAACCTCTAGAATTGAATATGTCCTTCCCTTCAGTTGAATCTAATTTATCACTTAAGGCTCTGGGATGTCTTTGTGCACCCTCGTAGAGAATATTTTTGGCCTCCTCTTTCTTGTTATAGGTAATTTTTTCACATCTGGTGAGTTAGCCTACAAACTGGATCAGTCAACATCCTTTTACCCCTTGACATCATTATGGCACAAATCCCTATGCATTACACTCTCATGTCCTAGAGTTTATGCCTGAAAATACCTTATTTTAGTCATTTTAAGGACCAACACTCCCTGGCCTCCTATAGGTTCCTCCATTGTGGCTTGCGTTGATCACCTAGAGGTTGCTCCACTATGCACCTGTGTTGGTTCAAGAAATTTGGGAAAAATAGAGAGATTTTGGAAGCCTCTTTTTCTAGAAGCTTCAATAATTTGTTACAACTATTTACCTTAGATAAAACATGCATATATTATACTATCCTATCTTGGAGTTTCCATCCCTTATCATTTGATCCCATCCTCCCATCAAGAGTGGATCTCAAGCCCTAGATTGGTAAATGGATAAGACCTCCTAGCTTACCCTCATATTCTATATATTTGTGGCCATCCACAATCTAAGGGTTGGCTTTTGGAGATAGAATTCTACCCTTGTGTTGTTGTTGTGAAGAGTTATCATTCCATGCATTAGGGTGATTATAGGTGCACTTTGTGGAAAAGAAGGAACAAGTCAACTTGGAGGAGCTCTTCTACAAGATCAACTCCTATTTCTAGTTGTAACTCCTTCCATTTATATTAATGCAAAGAGTTATTTGTTTTCTTATATATGATGTTATTATCTCATGTATTTCGATGCCATTGTGATCCATTGAATGAAGTATTTAGATGATGCTACATAGATATCGTAGATCGTTGGCTTTTGTTGTCAGATTGTGTAAGTTCTAATTATAGAAACCAAAGCTAGGATTGGATCATTCAAGACAAGAAAGGAGTGAAGCATATGACGGATCACAGGTAGGCTTCATTCCATTATCTATATACTTTAAGGGAAACAATAACTACTTTTCCTTTATGTTTTTCTAGGCTAATCCACCCAGTCTAGGGATGATACTTCTATCCACATTCGTAGATTCCATATAACATTCCTGACTCTTTGGAACTGGAAAACTTCCTATGTATTCACTATAAATGCCCATCTTTGTCTCTGTGTTCCCTCTCTGGCTCGAAATATTCTTTCAGAATGTTGCTTCTCTCTGGAAAATCAAACAACCCAAGTAAATTGATCTCATGTGTTTTCCTTCATCTACCCATTTTCCTCTTCTTATAATATCTAGCTGGGACTCCGATGGCCAAGATTAAAACTTAATCAATGACTAAGATAATTTCATATTCGATCCATGTGAGTTTCTAGAGAAATCTCACCTTCCTCAATTAATTACCTTTAATAAATCATTTTCCCTAAGTCATACTTAGGAAAATTTTAATTACTAATTCATAAACTTAATTAAGGCATTTCTAGTTGGATTTTCCTAAAAACAATTCTAGGTTTTGGAGTCCTAGTGGTTCTTATCCTCTCTGAAAAATTCCAATACTAGAACAACATCCGATGATATAAAAACTAACACTCCCTCTTAACGAGGAAGGTGTTCAAGTGTCATACTGCTACAACACCTTGTCTATGCATCACCCTCTATACATGTTGCTGATGTCTGGATACTGTGACTACCTGCCACTTCCCACCAACCACTTCACAAATTTGATGTTACATCTATGTTTTTCTTGACACTGCTATGTTGATTTCAACTCTGCATCTGCACTAAAAATCCCTCTCAAATATTGATGTTGCTACTACAACCATTGAAACTGAAAAACATCTAAAATATTGAATCAACTGTGTCTTTGTGTTGCATCTATCTTCTGAGCATCTAAATGCTAGTAGCCTCTGCACTTTCCACTGAGAAATCTGTGTTGGTGTGGACTCTTCTATTGAGCCTCCTACTCTTATATCAAAACTATTATGCACTCCTCATCATTTCACTACCACTAGTCTGCAACTTTCAATATGGAAATGAATGCATCAACTAACACTAATCAATCTTGCTACTGAATATTGTGGGACCCCGTAGCAAGGTAATGACCCATGAGGAAACACCAATTGATGCCCACCTCAATGGAACCTACACAAACCTCTTCACAACTCTAGGACTATTGCTCCAGATCGCCCCACCTCACTCTTATAGGTACAGTTGCAAACATGGTGAAGTATTCCTCCAAATTTGAGGATAATTTTTATATCTATGCAAATGTTGTTTCCTAGTCCTTCTTCTCCTACTTTTCATTCTTCCTTTTAGGAAACTAAGTACTATAGTGGCCAAACTCGCCACACCTGAAGAACTTGACCTTAAATCGATCCTTATTTTTCTTTTTCTCCCCTTGTGAACATTTTCCCTGACTGGAACCCTTTGATGTAAGGGCCACATTATCTTCGTCCTCAACTTTCGATCCCTTACTATTTCTTCCATTGATGGAGGTATTCACTAGTGCTCACCTCATCTCCTCCTGCTACAGGTTTCACCACATTTTGTCCCACATAGGTAGAGTATATTGTCCCAAAATTCCTTGGAAAAAGATCTCCCAATCCTCTAAGACATTTTTCAGTGCCAAAACACAAGCTCTATGTTTTGAGGTGCCTCTCCCACGGTTGTAAGTTAATATTGAATTTCCTGAATTATGGTGAGAAAGGGATCAATTCCTTCACCCTTATACATCTTTATGTTTCTCAACTTCTCTTTTACGAACACCCTCTGTTTCTTGGAAGAATTTTGGTATGGTTGTGCAAGAACATCACACATCTCTTTGGCGATGTTCTTTCCAAATATACGTGATACTATATGGTCCTAGACTACATCCAAGATCATGCGCTTTTGCTTGGAAATATTTTTCATGTATTCTTTCAGCTGATTTGCATCGATCATTACTACCACAACACTCTTTGTAAAGGTTTTCAAGCCATGCTCATATAACAAGAAGGACATCATGGCCTTCCAAATGACATATTTAGAAGCTCTCTCCAACCTATCTTGATATCTAAGCCAAGTTTTGGCCATCTCTGAAACTAAAATGGAAATATATCTCTTTATTATACTAAACCATTGATTATGCTATTTGCACTCCCTTTTGGAGTGAGAAAATATTCTTGTAGCTACTGTCGAATGCAACTGGAAATTTTGATTTCAAAACTATAAACCCTCTGAGAGAAAATCCCTTTGTGTGTGCATTTTTCTCTTCCACCTAGCTCTGATTTTTATCTAGCAAAAAAATTGCGAAACCATTTTGTGCCCAAAAAAGGAATCTGCTCAGAAAAAATATTGATCTGCTCTACTGGAATTGCTTCCTGGTTAAACTATTCCTCCTTAACTACTACTGAGCTGTACAATTTTTTCTTGACACCTACACTAGAAAAAATAAAACCTTCTTTCCAGCAGTTCGTTGTAACACCCTCCTCCCACATTTACCCAAGCTAACCGATTCACCAGGGTAAATATGTGATGAATAGTTACTATGATATGATTCAACTCCCTAAGTACAGTTAAGTAAGTGGAATTGATGAACCAACACTTCACAGACCCCCCCTCAGGTGCTACGGGACCCCCAAGAGCTAATCCATCACTACAGGTGCCCAACCTCTGAGTTAACCTATCCTTTCATTGAGTTAAACCCCTAGTCACTCCCATAAAAATGCATGCATGCGACTAGAACCCTATATTTTCTCCCACAATTTCTACAAGGGAGAGACTATAGTCTTTTTCAGTCAATTATGTGCCAAATACTATGATATTTAAGCCACGTTTTCAGGGCTAGTCTCCAAACCACTACTTAGAACTTGATGACACTTTCCAAGACAATAAATGACACCAAGGAAAAGCCTCTAACACAAAACTTGATCAAGTATGTGACCTAACCAAGCCTAACCATGACATACATTTCATCAAACACATCATGAACATGTAATCTACATGCCATAATAACATATATGAGCATAGGGGTCTCATACTTATCTAAGATTCGTAAGGGAGCATTGATGCCTTATCACATTAGATGCATTATCATATATTAGGTTATATTTCATTTTTAATTCATTTATAAATCAAAACATGGTGAGATCAATACATCATTAATGACAAGGATATAACAGCCATAAAATCCACATATAAACTGGTACATTTTCACATAAAATACCAAGGAAAGGAACTCTTTTGAATTAATGCAAAAGCCAACTCAGTATGGGACTACCATGTTCCACTGGACCATAGATTGGTTGAGCCAAATCTCTCTTCATCCAACATACCCATGCCATATTTGAAGAATGAATGTGGGATTAAAAACCAAACAAATCAACCAAGGCTTTCCAAGACTAAAGCACCTCACCCTCATTAATAGAACCAGTATTTACCGCAATCCTCACTAGATCACTGGGCCATAAACAAGCATGGATGCCATTGTATTTCTCCACCTACACTGTGAGGAATTTTCCCATCTCCTAGTTTCTAGGCTTTACTACAATCCACAGTTTGATCCATGGATCACTAGGACATAATTGAGACACCACCGTCCAGGCTTTACTGTACATCCCTCCATTCATCGGCTAAGGATTCCTATGCTTGATTAAGGGCACCCACCTCTATGCTTTATCGTATATCCCACCATTCACCGGTCGAGGATTCATAGGCCCACTGAGGCACACAATACCTAGATTTACCAGAACCCACTGTCTGATTCAGGGGTTATTAGCTCAATGGTTTTACCCCAATCCATGGTCTAGTTTAGGGATCACTAGGTCATGTGTTATTTCATTTAGATATCCACCTTACTCAGTTTCAAATCCATCTGGAAATCTAGCTCAACCAAAACATGAGAACCCCATCACGCCATGGTTATTCGGAAATTCAAGGCAAGGTTGAAGAACATTGTCACACCTAGAAAATCCCATCCCAATGATGGCAAGAGAACCAAGAACACACATGCATAACCATGCATGCCAAATATAGCAAGGAAACCACACATGAAAATAGATACCTACAAGTAAAAGCATTGTAACTACTTGATCCTACTCTTCCTTGCTTAATATTTTCTTCCTCTTTGCCTTCTTTTCTTTTTTTGATCCAATGTTGAAGTGATCCAAGAAAACTCGAAGTGTCTAAGAGTGTGAGAGATAGAGAATAGAGAGAGAGCTCCAAAACTAAACTGACAAAAATTTTGAGCAAAAATCTTGCCCACTGATCCTCATAAGCCTTTTTATTAATGAAGCCTCTAATTTCTTCAATTTCCATGATTTTCCTTCAATTTTCTCCTCACATGTAACATGTGACCTTTCACCTTCATTTTCTCCTAATTATCATTATTTTCATAAAAAAAATCCAATTATGTATTTTTCCTTCCAAAGGCTTTTCCATTTCCTTTCCCACTTTCCTTTCAACATAATAACCAAAATGTACACCCACTAAGATGTTTTTCCCACCATTCATCTTCGAATACATGTCCCATGACCTTGGTCTTATATTTTTTACATAGATTTTTAACCATTGTTATTACATAACCATCCCCCGTGGGGGAACATTGTCCTTAGTGTTGAAATTTGCAACAAGAAATATTAAAAATGGCAACAACAAGAGGCTTCTAATTTAATTTTCCCTTAATTAAATTAGAAGTAAATTGTAATTCCACATCACATGACAGCTTGTACGAGTTTACTAAGTTAGGAAGACTTATTTAGCTCAGTTAATTCGAGTTGAGAGTCTAATGGGAGGCATGCAAAGTGTTCCCAAAGTTTTAGGGGGGCCAGTTACAGTTTATTGTGAGTTGTAATTGATTAACTTAATTCATTTGAGTTACAATCAGTTTAACTAGATCTAACTGATGGAGGAAATAATGAGAGGTCAAGTGAATTAAATTAGATTTAATCCACATGCATTGATCAATTAGATAACTGATAATTCACTCATAAATAACCCATGCATGTTAGTTCTAAGGAAGAACCAGTTGAGATTAGAGTTAAAGGGAAGTGTAGTATTAGTTGTATAATCATCCAAATTGTACAAGTGGTGTGTGTATTCAGAAGAAGGCCTAACATAAATCATTCTTTAATTAGAGAACTTACTAATTTTAACAATTTTAAATTCATTTAAAAGGAGGAATGAAGGAACAAGTTTAGCTATTTTTTTGGTGAGCACGAGTTGGTTAGACCCAGCAATAGGAAGCACAAGTTTGTGCGTGGAGATTGTGAGAGAAAGGTCTGCCAAGAGAAGCTTGTGCACAGGTTAGTAGTGAGACAGAAAAATATAGTGTAGAGAGCTCTCAATCCTGAGAGAAACACTATTTTTTTCTCATATTCTTTGACTTATGAAATAAACAGATAATGGGGTTTTTATTTGAGGCTTCCCCCAAATAAATCTGTGTTGTGCGATTGAATTTTTTTCTCTTTCTTGTTCATGTGATTATGTGATCATAATTGGTTGCAATTTGTAGAGTAGATTCTAGTATTTTGTTTTAACATATTACAAATATCAGTTTGAATCTACGTGGATTTTTTACATGGTATCAAAGCACTTTCTTGGGCATAGTTGGGGAGAATTTTTTGGGTGGAAAATTTGTAGAGAAGATCTGAAAATTTTGGTGAAAATTAAAAAAAAAAAAAAAAAAAAAAAAATAGTTGATCTTGACTCCTTGCGAAAAAATACCCAAATTCAAAAAAACAATCGGCTGAATCAGAGTTCTGTGCTCCCTAATTTTTAGGGGGGACAGTTAAAATTTATTGTGATTTTTAATTAATTAATTTGAGTTAAAATCAGTTTAATTAGTTCTAACTGATGGAGGAAATAGTGAGAGGTAAAGTGAATTAAATTAGATTTAATTCACATGTAGTGATCAATGAGATAATTGATAGTTAACTCATAAATAATTCATGCATGTTAGTTATGAGGAAGACCCATTTGAGATTGGAGTTAAATGGAAGTGTATTATTAGTTGTATACTCATCCAAATTGTACAGGTGGTGCATGCAGTCAAAAGAAAGCCTAAAATAAATCATTCCTTAATTATAAAACTCACTAATTTTAACCATTCAAATTGCCTTAAAAGGAGGAATGAAGACACAAGTTTAATTATTGTTTTGGTGAGGTACGAGTTGGTGAGACCAAGCAATAGGAAGCACAAGTTTGTGCGTGGAGCTTGTGAGAGAAAGGTGTGCCAAGAGAAACTTGTGCACAGGTTGGTAGTGAGACAGACAAAGATAGTGCAGAGAGCTCTCAATCCTGAGAGAAGCATTGTATTGGTCTCATATTCTTTGTCTAATGCAGTATACATATAGCGGGGTTTTTAGTTGAGACTTTCCCCAGATAAATCTTTGTGTTGGGCTATTGAAGTTATTTCTCTTTCTTTTTCATGTGATTATGCGATCATAATTGGTTTCAATTTGTAGAGTATATTCAAGTATTTTGTCTTAGAATATTACAAATATCAGTTTGAATCTACGTGGATTTTATACACTCAGTGTTCAATGACACCTACAACCAACAAGACCGTTGAAAGAAAAACATACTGCCCATGGAGATTTATAACACAACTCATTGCAGTATTTACAATGACCACTACTGAAATCATGACAATCATACCATTTAATGGAGATTTATAACACAATTCATTACGGTATTTATAATAGCAACCACATATACAACCATACTGTATATGGATCTTTATAAATCCAACTTGATATAATATTTACAATAATATACACATATGCACATTTTCTCTAACCAACAAATAAAATGATACAATGCATGTATCTACAACAAGGGAATATAGAGGCTCACACCTCCACCCTCAAAGTAATAGCAGGATTGAGCTCCTTTCCAGGAAGTCCATAATCCACTTCCAAATTCAAACCTTCATCCAATGTTCAACACTACAATCTTGTGCCACTTGTCTTCTCAGAGGACAATTACCGGCTCATTGTTCCAGGGCACACTCCCAATGTGCATCTGATTCCATATGGAAATGATAATGACAAAAACAAATCCATCCCCGACCTTCCCTTCGATGCTACACAATCCCTCTGGAAATCTGGTAACCCCCTTCTGTGTAGTCACTCACCTTCCAAGTTCCCCATCATCCCCTATCTTGGGCGATCCATCCCTTAACAATAATTCCTTACATCGGAAGGTCAAACAACCAAGGCATATACCTACCTCAAAACCATCATACCTGTCATAACATGATCATGGAAATCAATGGACACTATTGGGTACCAGTGTCCCACAATGGCCTTACTCCTAAAGTGATTTACCAACATATTGTTTCTTGTTCCAATTCCTTTTGTTGTTGCTGCTAATTCTTGAAGTTAATTTCAACCACCCAACTGAGAATTTCATGCTTTCTTCTACCAAGAACATAATTTTCATTATACTCAAAATAAATTCAAATAAATTCAAATTATACCTCTTCGATGGCCTTTCAATAAGGTACACTTTCAATCATGTTTACTTCCTATAACAACAAGTCAAACTAACATCTTGACCAAATCATCATGTATAAACATATCACATCCAGTTAGCTCAAAATGCAACCATCATAGTTCAAAATCATGAATCACATGAAATCATCATAAATCAAAAGCATAGATCACATGTAACCATCATAAGTCAAAATCATAGATCACATGCATAAAAAAATTGAAATAAAATATTGATACTTATCCTTCATCGGTCCTTACTTTGCCTTTGTTCTTTCTGTACACACACAGGATTGGTTTTCACACTCGGCAAGTACCCAATGCTTTTACTTATCTTCAACCATGTACACATACATATAATGTACATCACACACAGAAAACCACATGTGACATACAACACCATACCATACATGTACCTACACCTGACATACAACACATACACCTAACTCGGCATATAACACAGCACATACGTACATCTAGATTCGGTGTACGACACAACACGTACACCTACACCTAGTGTACGACACAACATAATGCATACACCTACACCTGGTGTACAACACAACACATATATGTACACAAAGTACAACTCAACGAATAAACATGTCACAATACCACGAATACACTATGCACATTCACAATACACATACACAAAACAACATGTACAACATGTGCACAATGCCACATATGCAAAACACAAAATGTACGACATGCACACAATACCACATGTACAACATGTACACAGTACCATTTGTATACAACATCACCCGCACAACATCTACACAGCACCACATGTACATAACACCACCTGCACAACGTGTACACATCACCACATGTACACAACACCACCAGCACAACATGTACACAACACCACCTGCACAACGTGTACACAACACCATATGCACGACATGTAAACGGCACCACATGCACGACATGTACATAGCACCACCTACACACAACACCCCATGTATAACATGTACACAACACCACATATGCAACATCCACAAAGCACCATATGTACATAGCATGACATATCCAACATGTACATAGCACCATCTATACTAAACACTGCATAAATAAGATGTACACAACACCATCTATACATATATTTGCATAAAAAAACATGTACACAATTCCATCTGTACATAACATTACATGTATGCAACAACATTTGTACATAGAACTACATAAACAACATATACACAATCTCATATATACACAAAATCACATGTACACAACATCACAAGTATAACATATACGCAACAATAGTACTTCACATCCATATACCATGCACTGACTCTACCAAGCAACCTTGCCTCTAGTGTCTTTCCACCATCCATGTTTTTCCCAACATGCGGAAAAACACACTGCTTTCATTTCGTTGATATATCCCTCAGCATAGCATATCCATAACATAAATATAGACATATTATAATCACATAATATCAATTCATAACCACATGATACTAACCTCGTAGATTTTTCAGGACGACTCTTCCCACTTGATTCCCCATAAGACTAGGAACCTCTTCATGTCATTCACCTGCATAAGAAATCATTCCTCCACAGGAATGATCCCTAACAACCTTGTCAGAAAATGACATAGATACACACACACATACAAATATATAATCATTGGCATAAAATACTCATGATCATGTCAAACAACGACATGCATACACACATATATACATATAAAAATTAACATAAAACAATCATGATATTGTCATACAATGACATACATAATTACATACATACATGCATATATATATAGACATTATCGTAAACATGATCACAACATAGTTACCAAATATCATAAGGTCAAGGTTAAGAGAAATCCCTTTATCCATGCACAACATGGACAACATTGAGAACAACAGTTCCCAACATAGGCAAGATATCTGACGCATCAAATCCATTTTACTCTACCTTTCATGTCATCTTTCTCATGATTGTCCTCCCATCATCCATTTATCCTAATGGACCCAACCAATCCAACTGACTATCATACTCTTGCCTTCAACTGCCCTTTACTCATGCACTAAGATTCATCTGGGTCTTACGTTACTTGTTGGCTTTCATTCAACTCTCCCCGAGCTCCATTAAATTTTCTCCTTCCCAAACCAATTCCAAAACCCTCAAAACATGAAAGGAAATAACAAGAAACAACAAGAAGAAAATCTTGAAAAACTCATAACAGTACGAAACCACAAACAAAGTAGTATGGCCATACACTAGATACAAACAAAACTACAAACCAAGTGCAAACAAATAACAAAGTATGAAATCACAAAACTAACCACAAACACCATGGCTCAATCCCCATGGGTTCCCAATTCTTTCAAGGGAAAGCTCAACTTGAGCTTGCTTCAATATTTCATGGTAGTATCTTTGCCATGAAATTCCCTACATCATACTGTCGTAAACACATAACTTCCAATGCATAAATAAATATACAATATACTAGTTACTTTACCTTTCCATGCCAAGCACACTACCTTGTAACTGAACACATCCATGCCATCTCTCAAGGGGCTCAAATTCCTTGAATAATCCATCAATAACTAGAAACCAATTTTTATACTTATCAAATACATATTCATGAATATAGTACATATCCACATAGTTTTATACAAAATCAAGGTTAAGAATCCTTCATGTATTCATGCAAAGCACTCATTCATTTGGAATTGCAGTTTCAAAACATTTCCAAATGAATTCTTACCCAATTCCTTCCTTTTACCTTTTTCCTTGCTGCAATTGAGTTTTATTAAGTGTTATCACATCACCCAATTGTTAGCTAAATAAAAAAAACAACTATTACCTTGTCACACTAATACCAAGCATGTTTCCCTTAAACTATTCACACATGTCAGCCACATGTTCCAGGGATCAAAACAACATATCTATTAATTTGAAATCAAATTTTACCAATACTAACAACCATGCCATAATCAACTAACATTCATTAATCATAATGCTACAACTATCACCTTCTTGCATTCAAGTGCATATAATCTCTCTCAACATATGATATGTCATTACAACTGTCTTAAACAAGATCGTTCCTTCATGAAATATTACTAGAGACGTACTCATATCATGTAATTAATCAAACATTCAAACAACATGTAAACATACCATGCTAGATAAACCAAATAGATAACATCATCAAACTCATACCTCAATGTATCTCAAGGGAGGTTATCTTGTCTGCAAAATCAATCTAGATTAGCACACTATAACTTCACAACACATCAACTCAAACATAAATAAGTTCATGATATCCATAACAGTAACTAGCTAAAACGTTAACCTCATAAGTTCATAAAAATTTGTCATTCGTGCATAACAATCACATACGCACAGTCAGTCTATATTAGAATGATACATATAACATCAAGATCTGAAATGAAATAGCCCTAACCATTAATTTAACTAACATAAAACAACAATAACAATGCATATAATATCAATTTATTATCATTCACGATTATTCGACACATGTGCATATGACCACACTAATCCACTAGTATCTATGTGCATGTAACCACAAAAAAAATTAAATGACAAACATGTATATAACCCTAATGCATATAACAACCCATTAACTAACATAATTGCATGCCAAACATACAATACCTGTATGAAAATCTTCTCTTACCCCAATGTCTAGTGTTTCAATCTCGCTCAGGTGATCTACATATCCTACTCTATCTCATCCAACACATCAACATCATAACAACCAATAGCATCATGTTGACACACACTACATACAATGACGTCACACACTACAGGAAAATATCCTCATTGTGAGGTATTTGGGAAGCTTGTATGGGATTAATTGGCTTCCATACACTTTGATTTATGTATGATTCTAGCATAAATACCAGTCTCCTGTTTTGCTCTAATTTGATAATTGTAGCACCTTTTTTATTTCCTCATTGATTCTTGGTTGAATACTGTTGCAGAGTAGGTTAAATACTGGATATAAAAAAAAAATCAATAAAGTCTTTAAAATTGAATTCAGTGGAATCCTTTCTGATCAAGGATGTCCAAAAGAAAACAGATTGGGGAAGTGGTTTGATGGTTTATTACATGGTCTATCGCACGTCGAAAGGTGGTTTGGTGGTTTTAGGATGGGGGGTGCGATAAGATCTGGTGGTGCCACGTGGAAAGGGAGGGGGTGGATAAAACCACCCATTTCACACCCCCCCTCTCTATTTTAAAGTTCGAACAGCAGGGAGTGCAAAAGAGTGTGGGGGGCGTTAGATTTAGTCAAAGGAAATCAGACAGATGGTAAGAGTGGCAGGATTTAAAAGAGGTGGGGTCAGGTAGTTGATAGGCGGAGGGTTAAATAATATAAAAGTAGGTTGGGGATTATATATGCAAAAGGTTAAAATAATAGCGGGAGGGGTTTATGAAATACCTTAAGCGGGATGTTAAAAAATACATTAGGAGAAGGGGTTAGTTAAAGGGGGGGTCCACTTAATATTTCTTTTTGCACTTTAAAACTTTGGGTAAGTGGGTTTTTGTGTTTATGAAAAGTTGGAGTTAGTAAAGGGGAAAGGATTTTCAGTAATGGAAAGGGGTTTTTTCAAAGGAAAAAAGGGGTTTTAAAGGGAAAAGGGTTTTTATGATAAGGGGGAATGTTAAAAGACATTAGTGATAAGAGATAAACCAAATGATACTTTCCATAAATTTTGAAAGTATCCTACCTACCCTTTATTTATCCTAAAAAAAATTATTTCCTTTATTGGGTGCATTTGAGCTTGCTGACCCTTTTATTTTCTTTTGATAAGAAAATTAACTTATTTCTAACCTTATAACTTCCAATGGATCAGATTAAACTTATGAGCTCATTTTATTCTCTACCTAACTACTGATCTACCAAGATTAAATGGTTTGGTCAGATCTTTATTCACTAACTTATTATGACATGAAATTTAAAGCCATGAATGACCAAGATTATACTATAATATCATCATGAATTGTGGCATTTTGGACAAGTTGCACACAATTTTATTTGCAAAATTAAATTAAATTAAGAGTAGTGGCATTTGAATGTGCAACACTTTCAGAATTTATTTTTGTTTCTTTTTAGGGGCTCATATTTTATATCTTTTTTTATCTTTATTTCTTTTGGTCCTTTGATTATTCTTTTTAGGACATACCCTCTTTTCATTTTTTAATATGGGAAAACATTTACAGAAAAGCAAAGCTATGTACAATATTACAAGACTAAACATAGCCAATTCAAAATTATGATCCCTATTATTATAGGACCGTAACAGTGGCTCCACTTAGGGATGGCATCTCCTTGTGAGATGTCAAGAACTTTCTGATCAATGGCCTTGGAAATTTGACTTTGCTTTTCTTGGAGTTGCTTTTTGTGATCTCCTTTATTCAAACATATGATGTTATGTCTTTTAAAGCTTAGGGCCTTCTCTTTGGGCTTCAACTTTGCAAGATAAACATCCACTCAAATATAATTTTTGCTATGATATTTACAATGAGTAAATAGAATCAAATGACTATTGGTTATTATAGTGAAATTAGTGCTTCAGCATTCGGCCATTGACTGGTCCACCTGATAGATCTGTTCCATTTAACTCTTTCAAGAAAAATGCATTTTTTCCTTTGTAATCATAAATAATGTATGGGCCCTTCCATAGAAAGTCAAAATTCCCATGTTTTTGTTTTTCTTCCCTTCTGGAATCCCATTTGAGTACTTGGTCACCTATGAAAAAATCATCTTCTTTATTTTTCATATCAAAGATATTTTTGATTTTTTCTTGAATTACTTAGGATTTGATATAAACTTTTTCCCTGCTTTGTTGCAAATGAATTGTCTGATTTATCCTCCTTTAGATATTAATTGCTTCTACTTGCAACTCTTGAATCATTTTCATCACTGGCACTCCTAATGAAGATTGAAAAATAGCATTCATCCCATATGCTAATTGATAGGGAGCGGTACCAATAGAGTTCTTAGTATTTAGTCTGTCTGCCCATAAGGCATTCACCAACCTTTTATTCCAGGTTTTCTTGTTATCTTCCAATAGTTTCTTGATGATGTTTACTAGGCTTTTATTTGAGGATTCTGCTAGTCTGTTACCTTGAGGGTAATAGGCAGTGGAATGGCCTATGGCGATATGGTATCTGTTACAAAAATCTATCATTTTCTTGGATTTGAAGGTAGCAACATTATCAGTAATGAGCTTTTTTGGGCATCCAAATATAGAAAGGATGTTGTTCTCAATAAATGAAATAATGACAGAGTTTATGGCTTGTCTAGAAGGGATGGCTTCTATCCACTTGGTAAAGTATTCCGTGGCTGTCAAAATCCATTTATGTTGTGTAGAGGAGGGTGGGTGAATTTCACCAATGAAGTCTAAACCCCATTTTTGAAATGGAATTTCTACTGAGATGGGTTTGAGGGGTAATGGTAAGAGTTTCTTCTTTCCTTCAAATATATGGCATTTGTGACAGGAGGTCACATACTTTCTAACATCTGCAAAAACAGTGGGCCAGTAAAAACTTGCCCTCAGAATTTTGTCAGCAGTTGTTTTCTAGTATAGGTGTCCTCCACAATCTCCTGCATGAAATTACTGCATGACTTTATCAGCTTCATCTTTTAATAAACAATTTAACAGGATGCCACCATGATCTTTCCAAAATAAAACATTATCTAAGATACAATATTTCATTGCTTTCATTTTTAAGAATCTAATTTTCGTTCTAGATAAACGAGGAGGAGCTTGTAAGGTGAGTAAAACAAATATAATGTCTGCATACCAGGGTGAATCTATAAAATCTTTACTGATTTGTGGGGTCGCCATCTCTTCTTGATCATCTAGGGCAGCAATGAAATTTATGTCTAAGGCCTGACAATTCGATTCAGCCATGAGTTTCACTAAACTTTGGCCTTTAATTAATTTTGTAGGCTTGATCTCAATGTCATATTCCAGTATTGTGGCAATCCATTTGCCTCTTTTTCCATCAGGCCCATTTTGACTTAGAATGTCCTTTACAACTGAGTTTGGAACATATGCTATTATGTGAGAGTATAAAATGTACACTCTGAACTATTTTATAGCTTTCACTAAAGCAAGAGCTTGTTTTTCCATGATATTATACTTTAGTGTTGCATCTCTCAAGGATTTACTGAAGAAAGAAATGGGTTGTTCATAACCCTCATCATTCTTTTGCAACAAGACTGCTGCAATGGTGTGTTCTGAAGCAAATGAAAAAATTATGAAATCTCTGTTAAAATTAGGACTTATGAGGATAGGTGTTTTAGTAAGGGCTTCTTTGACTGCTTCAAAAGACTACTTAGCCTCTACTGTCCACTTAAGTATTGAATCATTTTTCAACATGTTATTCAAACTTCTAAGTAGTTCTACTAAGTTAGAGATGAATCTTCTAGGAAATTTTATTTTGCCTAAAAATGCTTGTAATTCTTTAATATTTCTAGGATGAATGATATTTAAGATTTCTTCTATTCTGGCTGGATCAATTCTAACGCTGTAGAAATTATATACAAAATGCATGTATATATCCAAACTCTCCTGATCTAACAATATTTATCTTCTTGCTAAATATGGAATCCTTCCACTATAATTCTTGTGGAAATTTAATCATGAATTGCAAAACACATGAAGCAATAAAAACACACATAACACAGTTTTTTAACGGGAAATCCTGAAGCTAAAAACCCCAACTATCATATATTATGTATCATGGAGACAATGTAACAATATCATGCAAATCTTAGTACATCAAGCCCTTAGTACAATCAATCGTCACAGACTAACATAGAAGAAATCTACAAATCCATGCACCAATCTCTGCCCTCCTGCTAGCCTACCTCCACTGCGCAATCCAAGCTAATTACAAAGGCCAATTAAATGCAATCCCACTCCTTGACTGCGTGATTATCATTGGCAACTCCAATGTATATATAGATGCAATTCATGCATCACTATGGTCACAACAGATAGTCCATCTTGCCCTTTCACCTATCTCTCCACTGGGTCTCCACTGGAACTGCCATGCACTGTAGTTAACTACTGTATTGTTCAGTTGATTAATGAGTTATTATTTTTTAATTAATTAACTAATTAATTCACACCACTCTCACTAGTGTATCATTCATTTAGACTAGATACAACTAGCTCAACTGAGTCTAACTGAGTTAAACTGAATACAACTCCATAAACTACTCTTCCAACTCTGTCATAACTTTGCCACTTCAATTCTAAATGAGTCCCCCATGCATGAACTCCAGTAAACCCTTAGGAATTGCGTAATTCCTTCAGCCCACTGATTTGAAAAATCTGTATACTGAAATTAAGTTCTTCAAGAGAATAAGTTGTTGTTTAGAGTCTAATTATTATTAAGAGCTAATAATAGTCGACATGCATCTATTTTTAGATCGACGATCTATAAATAGACTTCACCCAATCTTATAAAAATATAATCTCATCTATTTTTCACATTTGACCAACCATCTACAAATAGCCTCTTGCTACATATAGAATATGCTCACCACGTCTAAAAATAGACATACACCTAAAAATAGCCTGTGTGGGCCCCACCTAGTTTAGGTGATTATTTTCCAACTAGGATCAAGGATGATGTTTCAGGATGCCTCCTTTACTGTTTCTTGTTGCAAACTTCAACACTCCCTCTCAACAAGAAAGGACTGTCTTTGCATGCGACATGCAACTCCATGCATTCGCCCTGCAACCTTTGCAAGTGCCCTGCAACTCCATGCATCCGCTCTGCAACTCTTGTTGCAACACTTCTGAAATTGAATAGCCTCCAAACAACTAAATCAGTATAATGCATCTATTATCAAAGTCTTCGACTTCTTCTAGTACCAACTGCACATGTCTTCAGGAACCACTGCATTGCTGAACTCTGCACCCATGCACTTTGCACTTGCTGTCAACTCTGAACCGCGCTCCAGTATCCGACACTGTCACTTTGATCTCACTGCATAAATCTAACTGATCATGCTACTACTGCTCTATGGGAACCTCGTAGCTAGGTTCAATTCATGAGATCCACACCATCTCAATGAATCCTTCCCAGAAATATCCTCTTGGGATTACTCATGCATGTCGCCCCACCTCTCACCTGGTGGTGTAGCTATGATGCACTCCCTCTGCCCATCTGGCATGAAATTTCTCTGCATGATTGGTTGCTCCCACTCCATGATCCTCAGCTTGTGGCTGCTCTACATCCCGAGGTTCACTCTTACCTGCATGCAAATCCTGCTCCCTCTCAAGCTTCAATTGCATGGCTTTCTCACACTTCCCAACAGTAGGAAGCTCCGTAGAAATCCCATCTACTTCAAGTCTGTAGAGATTCTTAGCTCGAATCCCAACCTACTTGACTTTCCCTGTTGCTTTGTGTCGAAGGAAAGCTTTTCCTTCACTAAAGACAACATCATAGCCTTTATCCTCTAACATTGCAACTAAGATTAAATTCTTCTTTAAACCTGGAACATGCACAACATCTTGTAAAAGAATGAGTTTACCTGACGCCCTCTGAAAGGTAATGGTACCAATTCTAGTCGCACTGTATCATCCATTTTCACCCAACTCAACATGCAACTAGAGATCTTTCTCCACCAAGTCACTGAAAAGGTTCACATCTCCCGTCATGTGAAAGGAAGCACCACTATCAAAGTACCACCCCGATCCCAATGCACTAGACACCATGCATGCAATCAATGAGAAGTCAAGCTCAAATTGCGAGGTAAGAGCCTCACCAGCTGTAGCTCCAGCAGCCATCTTTTCTTTTTTCTTATGTGGAAAATTTTTGGCAATATGTCCAAACTTGTGACAGTGAAAACACTTCACTTTGGACATGTCATGCTCTTTGCCATCTTCACCGGCCTCAGATGTAGAATGGAATTTCTTCCCCTTCTTCTTCTTTTCCTTGGAAACCAAAGCACAATCCTCTTCATCATCATTCTTTGATGAAGAGCCATCCCTGGTACTTCGCCTTATCTCCTCCTACACAGTATCCGACCAAAGTCGCTCCCAACCCAACAGTTTCTCCCATCCATTGACAGAGTCTTCGTAGCTATGCCAACTCTTAGAAATCCCAAGGAGAGCCAAGCTCACCAATTCATCATCATCAACACTGACTCCTACACTCCCAAGCTCATCCCTGCATTGGACAAACTTTGTCAAGTATATCGGAATAGTGTCATTCTTCTCCATTTTTATTTTGCTGAGCTTGTCTTTAAGCGCCAACTTCCTCTGGTCACTTCTGCTTTGGAAAAAAATTGTCAAAGCTTTTCACATAGCATATGGAGTGGCTTTCCCATGAAGTCTTGAGACAATATGGTCTCTCACACCTTCCAACAGAATCCTCCTCGTCCTTGCTACTTTCTTTTGCCATGCATCAAGTACTGCAGCATCCGCTA
Source organism: Pinus albicaulis (assembly GCA_034641835.2). Lineage (NCBI taxonomy): Eukaryota > Viridiplantae > Streptophyta > Pinopsida > Pinales > Pinaceae > Pinus > Pinus albicaulis. The sequence goes on along the minus strand of CM076572.1, from coordinate 267,527,562 downwards.
AAGTGGGCTTAGGAACATCTCTCTCAATGAATTCCTTCAAGCCATTATCTTCAAGCACCGCCTCCATCATGTCCTTCCAGGCTATGTAGTTAGAGTTTCCCTTGAGTGCATACTCCAACCGCAACCCATTGAAAGACATTTCAATGTATACTCAACTGTCGCACCAAGAAACTCTTGCAGCAAATTCGAATTTTTTTTCCACCAGCACAAAACTTAGCCCCGCTTCACAATTGCAATCTCCAGTAACTAACATAGCTCTGATACCATTTAGAAATTATGTACAATATGCATGTATATATCCGGACTCTCCTAATCTAACAATATTTATCTTCTTGCTAAATACAGAATCCTTCCATTATAATTCTTGCGGAAATTTAATCATCAATTACAAAACACATGAAGCAATAAAAACACACATAACACAATTTTTTAATGGGAAAGCCTGAAGCTAAAAACCCCAACTATCATATATTATGTATCATGGAGATCATGTAACAATCCTCACACAAAGCTTAGTATATCAATCTCTCAGTACAATCAATCGTCACACACTAACATAGAAGAAATCTGCAAATCCATGCACCAATCTCTGCCCTCCTGCTAGCCTGCCTCCACTACGCAATCCAAGCTGATTACAAAGACCAATTCTATGAAATCCCACACTCCTTGATTGCGTGATTAGAATTGGCAACTCCAATGTATATATAGATGCAATTCATGCATCACTATGGTCACAACAGATAGTCCATCTTGCCCTTTCACCTATCTCTCCACTAGGTCTCCACTGGAACTGCCATGCACTGTAGTTAACTATTATATTGTTCAGTTGATTAATGAAATATTATTTGTGAGTTAATTAACTAATTAATTCACACCACTCTCACTAGTGTATCATTCATTTAGACTAGATACAACTAGCTCAACTGAGTCTAACTGAGTTAAACTGAATACAACTCCATAAATTACTCTTCCAACTCTGTCATAACTTTGCCACTTCAGTTCTAACTGAATCCTCCATGCATGAACTCCATTAAATGCTTAGGAATTGCGTAATTTTTGTAGCCCACTGATTTGACAAATCTGTACACTTAAATTAAGTGCTTCAAGAGAATAAGTTGTTGTTTAGAGTCTGATTATTATTAAGAGCTAATAATAATTGACATGCATCAATTTTTAGATCGACGATCTATAAATAGATTTCACCCAATATTCTAAAAATAGAATCTCATCTGTTTTTCACATTTGAAAAACCATCTACAAATAGCCTCCTGCTACATATAGAATATGCTCACCACGTCTAAAAATAGACATACACCTAAAAATAGCCTGTGTGGGCCCCACCTAGTTTAGGTGATTATTTTCCAACTAGGATCAAGGATGATGTTTTAGGATGCCTCCTTCACTGTTTCTTGTTGAAAACTTCAAAAAATACCCTCTTTTGAAATTATGTGTCCCAGGAGTTTTCCTTCTGATAATCCAAAAATTGACTTTTTAGGATTTAAGGATATCCCAAACTTTCTGCATTTTATGAATACTCTTCTTAGATGATCTAGACGTTCATTATCTAATTTGGAAAACACTGTGATATCATCCAGGTAAATGACTAAAAATTCATGGATTTCCTTTACAAAGGAAATTTCCATGGCTCTTTGGAATGTTTCTCCAGCATCCATTAGTCGAAAGGGAATTTTAAGTACATGAAATTTCCCCAGGGAGTAGTGAATGTAGTCTTAGCTTGATCTTCAGGTTGGAATAGGATTTGGTTGTATCCAAAAAATCCATCAAGTAATGAAATTATGGATGACCCTACTACCCTCTGGAGAATGTGTTCCATTTTAGGGAGGGGATAGTTATCCTTCAGTGATACTTTGTTCAAGTTTCTGAAATCAACACACGAGTTTGATTTCTTATGTTTTCTTTCTAGTGGGGACTAAATTAGAGACCCAATCAGAATATCTGATGGGTGCTATGATTTGAGCATCGTACATCCTTTTAACTTCTTTCTCTATTAATGGCATAAGAACAGGGTTAATCCTCTTTAGCTTTTGTTTAAAGGGATTTTTATTTTATTTAATTGGTATGTTATGCTGGATAATGTTGGAATCATAAGTCTTCAGGTATTCATAACTCCAGGCAAAGATATATTGGAACTCTTTAAACAAGATAATGTACTTCAACTTTTCAGCTGGAGGTAATTTCCTAGATATCTTGATAAGTTTGGGATTTTCCTTTATTCCAATGTTGCATTCCTCTATATCTGACCTTAGAGGCTCCATTTTAGGTTTTCTGGCTACATCATTGGAGTCAAAGATATCTTCTAGTGGGGCTAATCCCTTAGGAAAAATGTTATCTTTGAGGTTTAAAACTTCTGATTCATCATTGATTAATTCCTCAATTTCTATTGTTTCTAATTGTTCCATTTCTACTTTAGTGAATTTAGTTGGTTCTATATTATTTACATCATTTACATCTAATTCATTATTCATGGTATAATCTACTATACATTCAGTGTCTATATTACAGTTCTGAAATTCTCCTTCACAATTCATAAAATCATAAATTTGTGAGTCTTGTGAAAATATTTTCCAATACTTCAAATTATCAGGTATGGATGGCCTATGTCTTACCTCGGCAATGTACTAATGATTTGGATGAAAAGGTAACCTGCATGTGCTAGAAAAAGTGGCCAAGTTATGTGCTTTCATATTCTGCTTTCTTGAAATGACAACAAAGTTAGTCTCAAGAAAACATCTTATTAAGTCCAGGATGGTTTCTCTATAACGGCTAAGTCTAGGATTATTAACAATGTACTCCCCCTTGACTTGTTTTATGATAAATTCTGAGTCTCCCATGATGGAACTCCCTTAGCTCCTAGTTTTCTTACAATTTGCAGGCCTAGCACTGATGCTTCATATTTTTCCATGTTATTAGTGCATTTGAAATTTAATCTGAAAGCATGTCCTTCTGAATGATCATTTTCTAAATTGTAGATCCATATTCCAGCTTCTGCTCCTAATCTATTCACAAAGCCATCAAAATATAAATGCCACAAAGATTCATGAATTATATTTTCATAATAAAATTCTTTGTGTTATTCCTCTAAAGCTGTGATTTTATCTTTGTTATTGTCTGAATTACATAATATAAATGATTCCATATCAAAATGCATATAGTAGATAGGGAAATTTTGTGGTCTTTCTGAACTACTTACCATGTATTTCATCAATTTTTCTCTATATAGCTTCCTTTTCTGACCAAACACAGAAATGGTAGCATATGACATGTCTAATTGTAGAGATCCCTGTCATTTTTCTCCCCATGAGCGAGATAATAACATACCATATTTGGGATGGATATGAGCAACTACTATGCCCATGACAATACTCTTTGTTGGGAACTAAACTAGAGTTACACACAGATCGTTGATTAGGCCAAGACATTTGACTTGACTAGAATCAAAGGAGAAAAGGTCCTTATAAGGTCTGGTGATATCTAGGTTTAATTTTTCCATGACTGCTTTAGGCATTAAGTTATGAGATGCTCTTGAATCTAACAGAGCATTGTATAATATTTTATCATGAATGCTTAAGCTAATATAGAATGGAGGGACACCCCCTTATTGATGTTTTCCATCTACTTTAGGACCAAATAATAACTCAGGTTGATCATCATTGAGGTTGATAGCATCTTCACCTTCAGCTATGCTTAACGTTTCAATAATTTTTTCCTTGTATGAGTCATTTTTCATCAGCTCTGTTAAAGGAACTGGTATTTTCAATTTTTCTATTTCACTTTTGATATTGAATGGCATTTGAGTTTTGTCTGGTTTAATCATTTAATTTTTACCAATTGTGGTTTGTGTGGTTTTGTCTTCTTTATCAGCACTTGGTAATTCAATTTGTGTATCAACTGTTTTGTTTTCAACTACCTTGTCTGGGATGGTTTGAGTAGCAGTTGATGTGATGTCTAAAATATTTGGGGTGGAAGTTTTCTGAGTTTCTCTAGGGAGAATTTGTAAAACTTTGGTCACAGGAGCTTCCATTATTTTCTTAGTTTGGGTTTGGATTGATTTCTTAATAGGAACCTCTGTGTTCTTTTTGTTTCTAAGGCTATAATGTTTATGAACTTCGTAGATAGTAGATTCATAGCCTTGTTTGTAGTCAAATAACTCTCCAGACTCTAATTGTAGTTGATGTAACATGTACAACTCTTGTTCTTCCTGGGTAAGAAAAATGGCATCTTCATTGTTTATTCCCATCAATGTGTCCTAGTCTTCTTCATGCTGTTGTGAAATTTCAGCATAATTTTCTTGGAAAGGTGGTCTAATCTGTTGATCTAGTACAACTTATATTGATTTACCATTGTTAGTATTTTTCCTAAAGTTGGGGTTTCTAATTTTGGGACCTTGTTGATTTTCCCACTGAGGTTTTCTTTCCATTCTCTCTAGTCTATCCATTATTCTTTCTACATTTTTATATAAACTATTTATTTTATTATCTGAAGTGGATGGTTCTTCCTTAATGGTCATTCTCCTTTCATTCCTCAACCTTACTCTTTTATCTAGTAAGTTAACTTCTACACTAACTGCATTACTCTGCATCTGTTCTAAAGTTCTAGAGTTTCTTTCTCTTAATTGATAGGATATATCAGTGTCAAAACCATCTAGAAATTTAATTAGGCTTAAGCCTGGTGGAGGTTCGATATTCGCTAGAATTGCATTGTAAATATTGTTAAACCTAATACAATAATCCTGAACAGATTCATTAGGAGCTCTTCTAATGTTCTCATATTCAAATAATATCTAGAGAGGGTTTTTCTTTCTTTCCCCTCTACTGATAAAAAATCGATGGAAAGTTGCTAAATCAGCAATATGCCAACATATAAAGCTTTAAACCATTTTTTAACATCTCCTGCTAATGTTTGTGGAAATAATCTCATTTGAACATCTGCTTCATCATTTTCATGTAATTCAAAAAAATTTGTCATTTTATCTACATGCTGTTGAGCAGTATACTGACCAGTACCATCAAACTGAAAAATTTTACTCTGGTAATCTTGTGGCATGGCATGTAAAGGGGCATGTAAGACAAAAGTGGAAAATCTGGCTACCATGGCTAAGACTTTAGCTTGACTGGGAGGTAAATTAGTGGTGCTTGAAGATGGATTTGAGCTTGATGATGGAATCAAAACTTTAGGTTGGAGAGGAAGCTTAGGTATGAATGGTTTTATGGAATGAAATGTATTCGATACTATAGATGAGGTGGTGCTGAATGGAGTTGTATTTACTGTTTCTAAAGATATTGTAGGGCGTTTAGGGGTAGAAGCTGTTAGGGAAGCTAATTCAATTGATTGTTGAAAAAAGGCTTCATCTATATCTTTTATCAAATTTGAGGTTAAAGCATCAAGTTTTTCAAAAATATCTAGAACCTGTTGATCTAAATCAAGCTGTATAGTATCCTTCTTTGATTCAATAAATTGAATAAAATTGGGATCTATTATAGTATCATGGACTGAGTTTTCAAATTTAGTACGAAATAAAGAATGCTCAAATGATAAATCAAATTTAATATCCTCTATGCTTGATAACTCCTTAGGAAGTGAATTTGCCTTGATTAATTGACTACTACTTCCTTGATTCTCTACTTTTTTAGGTTTTCTTAAAATTCTGTCAGGATCATCAACAATTGTACCAGGTTGTGGATCAGGATGAGCCCTGGTATAATATGTTCTTTTAGAAGCCATAATTTTAACTTTCTATGATAAGTTCAAACAACCTTTGCAAATCTTAATGCAAAAAGGGAGAAGAATTGTTTCTTTAAGATTTGTTTAAACTAGGGATTGGTTTTCCCCAGTACGGTTGCCAATATGTTATCGCTCGGAATATTTTCAAAGGTTGTTCTTGAGTGTTTAAAATAAATATTAGAGGTAACTACTATCCACTTTTGGAGCAAGATCTAGCCTTCCTAATACTCAGAGAGGGCTCTCTCTTAATGATTCAACTTTGTTTATTTTAATTGATTTTAGGCTAGTTATGTATGATTGATTTGGGTTGGTTTATGATTGGTTTTGGTTGGTTGGTGAAATTATTGATATAGATGAATAGGTTCTTATCAGATTTCCATTGGGTTATGGAGTCAAAGTGCTTTGAAACAGAATTGAATCAGATTCTAAGGAAAGTGTTACAGGGCAAGATAGCTAAGCAAAATCATATCTCAAGGCTGAATGGTGAAGTGATTTTTCAATCGGGATCAAGAAGCAATTAAGAAGTCCTTAAACCAGATAATGAAGAAGGGTGAAGAGGTCAATCGGGATCAGAGAACAACTAAGAATTCTCTAAACCGGATATCATAATAAAACATAAAAATGTACAATAGTTAAAAGCAGAGTGTAATTAAACAAATACTACAGTAAAACTCTTGTTATAACATTCAAATTCAGAACACATATAAGTTTATGGAATACTTAAAGAAAGAATGTGAACAATTGAAATTAATACTTCACTAAAATGGCTCATCACATGAATCTTATAAAGAAGTTTCTTTATTACTGGTTTAGTCTGTCGACTAGAAATTGGTACAATAACCCTTTGGCAAGAAGATCAATTAGCTAACAAAATGTTCAGTAGTCCACACTTGACCGACCCTTAATACTTCAAATGATGAAGTATTTATACAAAATATTACAAAAAATATCCGGTCAACTGATAAGGATTTATTTTAGGAAAATAAAATATCTTTGCAAAAATATAGTGACACCTATTAATTGAATGAAATTTGTCCCTGTTTCTTTGCTTATTGTCATCTGTTTGTTTCTTCCATCTGTCTTCTTTCATATGTCTTTCTTTCACGCTGTCTTTCTTTCACGCTATCTTTCTTTCACCTGTGTATTCTTTCACCCTTCATAGTAAGTCACACCATTTTTCCCATGTGCCTTCATCTGGAAGTTTGATTTTCATCATCCTCCGATAAATCTCATCTGCCTCTATGTATTTGGAAAACGTAGGTTTATTTACAAAAAGGTGATTTACCTCATGCTGGAGGTAAAAGAAGTTTTCTAAATTCTATAAAAGTACTTTGTCTGTGGGCATGCCCTTCATTGATGAAATGTTGGAAGTTTCTTTGGCTACTTCCCTCATCTTCTTATCATAGTCTTCATGACTCATTAATTTGTCATTTATTACCAGAGGATTAGACAGACCTTTTTGTCTCAATACTTCAAACTTGTTCAAAAAGTTGTTCACTGCAATTTCTATAGTTTGACATTTTTCTTCAAGCTGAATCATCAGATTTCTCTTGGAAAATGCTTTCTTCACTTCTAAAATAGTCTCTGTTCTGTCAGTTATCCCAAGTTCTACCAATTCCTGTTTATTTTTAGAATTCAGGAATTTTATTATCTCAGAAGCTTCCTCTAGTTTCTTTTCAAGATTGTCTTTGACCTTTTGAATTGCATCACCTGCCTCCTTTATCAAGTCCTTCTATTCAAATATAACCTGTATAGAAGGCCAAATATCATTAACTGAGTTAATGATATTGGCCCACAAATGTTTTTTTTCTTGGGCTAAAGGCTCTTTTAGTGATAACTCCTTTTCCATCTTGTGGATTCTGTCAGTCAGTCTATTTTCTTTCTGCACTTCAGTTTGATATTTAATTGCTGCCAATTTCTTTTCATATTCTAAACTCTTTAATTGTTACTTGAGCTTGTTGATCTCTGTGGTTTGAATGGACATGTCTTCAATTGCTTTGATCAATTTGTTGGCCTCATCAGTGGGATGAGTTGTTGGTACTGTTGATGCTGTTGTTGATGTAGTTGTTGGAACTGATGTTGATACTGGAGTTGTTGTAGACAATGGAGCTGATGTAGATACTATCGGAATATAAGTAATGGGAACTAGTTCCATGTTGGCTTGCTTTTCCTGCACAAGTTTGTCCATTTATGTTTCCATTTCTTTTAGTTGACTTGTCAACTGAATGATGAGATTCATCATTTCATCCTTTTGATTATCAATTTCCAAAACCTCCTTGGTTTGTGGATGCTCTGTAGTTGGTAACTTTAGATGTTTCTTTAGTGCATCTATGTCTGTATTCTTCTTCTTTATTAGTTCTTCTGTTGCTTTGATATCTTTTGGATTATAACCAACTTCCATCACCAAATATTCAAGTGAATTTATCATGTTATCCTTTTCTTGTGATGAAGCTTTCTCTAGCTTTAACTGTATCTTTATATTTTCTAGAGAATTTTGTAACTTCTGGACACTTAAAGCTTTATGTGTCATGGTGGAATAAATCATTTCTCCTGCATGTTTATGAAACTCAATCTGGTCAATTGGGTGTACATCTTTGGCAAGAACTTCAAAGTCTATATTTTTATAATCTTCTGAGGTTTTTGGGGCCTACGCTTTTGGCTGTAGAAATTTCATTTGCATCTTCCTTGTTTTGAAGTCAAAAGCTGAAATAAATCTATTCTGGTCACTGGGAGTTTGCTTCGAGTATTGTGTATACGTTACAGCCTTTAATGCTTCATTTCTAATTTTAATCTCTTTGTATTTCTCCATGATATCTTTCTCTTTCTCAACTGGTTTGCCAGATGATGAAACCTCTGCACTATTCTTCTTTCGAATGATTGTAGCACTGGAGGTTGATGGTTGATGTGTTTCTTCTTAATGTGTTGTAGGAGCATCATCTCTTATAACAATATATGTTTATATTTCAACTGTTTCAACTATCTTTTCCTGCTCTATCACTGGATTTAGCTTTGTTTTATTTTTGTACATAAGCTTAAATTTAGTATCAGAAGTATTTTCTTCAAAATAAGAGCCTTCTTCTCTAGCCCTTTTTGAATTTATGTCCTATGGGGCTGGGGTAAGTAGGATGGAACTAGTATCAAGTTGCTTCTCCACCTCCTGTAAAGTATTTTCCAACCACTATGACTAGTTGGAATAATTTTCAATTTCAGGCTTAGACTCACGAATGAAAGGGGTCAGTTTGAACTTAAATCTCAATTTACTTATGACACCCAAAGGATCATATGACCATTTGAAACTTCTACAGAACTTGGACTCTTGTAAGTATTTGTCTGCTTCCTGTCCAACATTCCTACTATTGCATATAAAAGGCCCTAGTTGGTTTTCAATCTTGAATTGGGTCTTCTTTTTGGCTGAAAGAAAATTGATCTCATCTGAATTCAATATTTGTCTGATGTATTCTAAAGAAAATATCCTCATTGGGAGGTATTTGGGAAGATTGTATGGGATTAATTGGCTTCCATACACTCTGATTTCTGTATGATTCTAGTATAAATACCAGTCTCTTGTTTTGCTCTAATCTTATAACTGTAGCACCTTTTTTATTTCCTGACTGATTCTTGGTTGAATATTGTTGTTGAGTAGGTTAACTACTGGATATACAAAAGAATCAATAAAGTCTTTAAAACTGAATTCAGTGGAATCCTTTCTGATCAAGGATGTCCAAAAGACAACAGATTGGGGATTATCCTCTATGTCGAGTTTTTGGAGGTTGACTAAAAACCTTTCTGATTGGAAATGAAATAATACTGAGGAGTATTTAAATACTCCTTCTTCTAGCAGTTTGATCAGTTGATCATGCATGGCATCTACCAAGTATTGAGCAAATTTTAAAACTATAGATGGAGGTTGACCTGGGAAAAATATGGATAGGAAACCAAGGATGAATGCATTTACATAATCATCAGTGAAATATCCTAAAATACATGACATGGTTACAATTTTCCTGGTTCTTTCTGAAAACATGGTAGCTGAGTATGGAGGATTATTCTTACGAGTTTCTACTGATGGAGGGAGGAAAGTTTGAAAGATGTGGAACCTTTTATGGAAGTCTAGCTTCAAGTAAATATCAGTAAGGGTTTCAATTGAGAAATGTACTCCCTCTGGTTGTGGTTGAATCTGCAACATTTGATTGATAGATTGAGCAGTGATAGTAAAGAGTATTTCTTGGTTTAGAGTAACTATAGATCTTTCATTTGGAAAATAGCTTATTTGGCACATTCTGATGAGTTCTGGGAACTGATAGGTTTGTGGGAATATGTATTTGGGAAAATTAGAGTCCCACAAATGAATATCATCTGCCTGGTCAATAAATTTATCATGGCTCAATTTGCCTGGTTCTTTCTGAAAACATGGTAGCTGAGTATGGAGGATTGTTCTTAGCAGTTTTTACTAATGGAGGGAGGAAAGTTTGAAATATTTGGAACCTTTTAGGGAATTATAGCTTCAAGTAAAGCTCAGTAAGGGTTTCAATTGAGAAATGTACTATCTCTGGTTGTGGTTGAATCTACAACATTTGATTGATAGATTGAGCAGTGATAGTAAAGAGTATTTCTTGGTTTGGAGTAACTATAGCTCTTTCATTTGGAAAATAGCTTATTTGGCACAGCCTGATGAGTTCTGAAAACTGATAGGTTTGTAGGAATATCTATTTGGGAAAATTAGAGTCCCACAAATGAATATCATCCGCCTGGTCAAAAAATCTATCATGGCTCCAGCAATGGAGCTCCAAAAGGTTGGAATCAGTCATAGTATCATTGATTTTGAAGTCTTTATCGGCCAAAGGGGTGTGGTCGACATCTAACACTGGTGTTGTAAGAGGGTTTATAGTCACAATTCTCTAGGAAGCCATTAATTTGTTTAATTATTGAGTTAATAAGAAAATTATATGGTTTCAGGTACTTAGGATTACCTAGAATATCGAAAATTTTGATTGCCGAAGAGTCCAGGCAACATCAGGGGCTGTAATTCCAATAGGTGAAGGCTTTTGGTCCTTTTTGGAAATGAACAGAGATAGGAGAATAACTGTAAAGGATGGGGTTTTATTCATTTTTGAACGTTGGCGCTTATTGCATGGCACGGATATTTATTTCAAATAACGGTGGTTTATCGCAAGGCATGGAAGTGGTTTGATGGTTTATTACATGGTCAATCACAAGCCAAAAGGTGGTTTTGTGGTTTTAGGATGGGGGGGTGCGATAAGATCTGGTGGCACCATGTGGCAAGGGAGGGGGTGGATAAAACCACCCATTTCGCACCCCCCCCCCTGTTTTAAAGTTTGAACAGTGGGGAGTGTGAAAGAGTGTGGGGACCATTAGATTTGGTCAAAGGAAATCGGGTGGATGGTAAGAGTGGCGGGATTTCGAAGAGGTGGGGTCGGGTATTTGATAGGCGGATGGTTAAATAATATAAAAGTAGGTCGGGGATTATATATGTGAAAGGTTAAAATAATAGTGGGAAGGATTTATGAAATACATTAAGCGGGATGTTAAAAATTACATTAGGAGAAGGGGTTATTTAAAGGTGGGGTCCACTTAATATTTCTTTTTGCACTTTAAAATTTTGGATAAGTGGGTTTTTGCGTTTATGAAAAGGCGGAGTTAGTAAAGGGGAAGGGGTTTTCGGTAATGCAAAGGGGTTTTTTCAAAGGAAAAAAGGGGTTTCAAAGGGAAAAGGGTTTTTATGATAAGGGGGAATGTTAGAAAGACATTAGTGATAAGAGATAAACCAAATTATACTTTCCATAACTTTTGAAAGTATCCTACCTACCCTTTATTTATCCTAACATTTTGTATTTCCTTTATTGGGTGCATTTGAGCTTGTTGACCCTTTTATTTTCTTTTGATAAGCGAACTAACTGATTTCTAACCTTATATCTTCCAATGGCTCAGATTAAACTTATGAGCGCATTTTATTCTCTACCTAAATACTGATCTCCAAGATTAAATGGTTTGGTCAGATATTTATTCACTAACTTATTATGACATGAAATTTAAAGGCATGAATGACCAAGATTAATCTGTATGATCACCATGAATTGTGGCATCTTGGACAAGTTGCACACAATTTTATTTGCAAAAGTAAAGTAAATTAAGAGTTGTGGCATTTGAATGTGCAACACTTTCATAATTTATTTTTGTTTCTTTTTATGGGGTTCATATTTTATATATTTTTTTATCTTTCTTTCTTTTGGTCCGTTGATTATTATTTTTAGGACATACCCTCTTTTCATTTTTTAATATGGGAAAACATTTGCAAAAAAGAAAAGGTATGTACAAAATTACAAGACTAAACATAGCCAATTCAAAATTATGATCCCTATTATTATAGGACCCTAACATGGCAGAATGTTGTTGCTCTCTAGAAAATGAACTACCTAAGGAAATCGATCTCCAGTGTGTTCCTCCATCTACCCATCGAGCTCTTCTTATAATATCGAATTAGGACTCCAACGACTAAGATTAAAACTTAATCAATGGTTGAGATAATTTCCTAGTCGATTTGTGTGAGTTTCTAGAGAAATATTACCTTCCTCAATTAATTGTTATTAATTAATTTGTTTCCCTAAGTTAGACTTAGGAAAAATTAAATTACAGATTAATTGACTTAGTTAAGGCATTTCTAGGTGGATTTTCCAGAAACCTTTTCTTGGTTCTTGAATCCTAGTGTTTCTTAGCCTCTCTGCCAACTGTCAAGACTAGAACACCATCTAATGCTATAAAAAATAACAAATTCAAGGGTGAAGATCTAGTGCATGAACAACACTCGGGGTTGTAGCACAGCCAAGATCCCTGTGAGCATGAAATTCAAGGCGGGTGAGGCATGCCTCTGTCCCTTCCATACATTCACTAGCTCGTCGTTGGCTTCGGCGCAAAGACACCAAATGGTCCAGAATGTCCCACTGATTATATTTGATGTCATTAATGAATGCAATCACTTCATTCTTGTCTATGTATTGTTTTTGTTGAATGTCTTCTAAAGTGGCCAAGATGTTGCGCAACTACTCAACTATAGACTCCATTGTTGGCAACTACTCTAATCGTCTTGATGGCTGGGCTCTAGCCTGGGCCACTTCCCCTACCACAACTACGCCACCAACCACGTCTTTGTTCACTTCCCCCACCCTACCAACCCACTCCCCTAGATGGCCTCGAGGTCCTGCTCCAAGACACCAGGAAGGGGTATTTGAATTACAAGGATCAAATGACCCATTCCCACAGGTCCCTCTGCTCCAATCCTTGGGAGAAAACAAAGCCACTCTATAATTCCAATGCCTCATGGAACATTTGATGCACCATAAATGGCATTGGCCCTTACAGTAAGTCAAATTGACACTGGAACTAGGATATGGATTCCTTGCAAAGTCTTTGAGGAAAAAATTCCACCCAATTTCTTACATCCTAAACCCCAATTCAAAACTTTTCCACAAAACAACACGCTCTCAGGGAAGTAATTGAACTAAGCATACCAACCATGTTCCAAACACAAAACCAAAATGAGAATTAAACCAAACAGGAGATACCAATCTTGCCACGTCACCACCGAGGGTTTGAAGGATTCTCCTAAATTCGAGCTCTAACTCAAGTTTCAAGAGTGCACTTCATGCCTCCACAGAACCTCTCCCTTGGATCCCACACAACCCTAATATTCACTCGAGAAAGCACAGAACAAGGATAATTATACCAGCCATTAACACCATCCGGAGCAGAGCGGATTCCGAAACCAACGAGCATGAATATGTGGAAATACATCCTCAACATTCATAAAGCCACCCTCCCTATCGCACATACCAAGAGGCCATAAATGGATGCATCTCTAGATCATCTAAGGTATTAAATATGGGTTCATCTTCTCAATTCTTTGACCATTTTAGCTTGACTTGTTGTGGTTGCCCCTCCGCTTCAATGCACGTGCAACAAACTCAGATTATATTTCCATGTAAAAAGGGAAAAAATAAGACCAAGGTCATGGGACACATATTTCAAGCTGAATGGAGGGAAAAACATTGAAGTGGGTATCACTTGTTGTTAATTAATAGCTATGGAAATCGGCATTGGAACAGGCAAAAGGAATAAAATAAAATAAATTTAAGGAATAAAGGAAAATAGGATAAAACGAACATGAAGGGACAAGAATATGCATGAAAGGGAAATTAGAGAGAAAATAAAGGAAAATGAAAGAAAATAGGAAAAGGAAATGAAGAGACACTAGACATCAATGATAAAAATGCACAAGAGAAACGATTAACAACTTTTGGTCAGTTTTCAACTGACAGCTTTAGTTTTGCTAAGGAAGGAATCGAACTCCAAGAGAGAGAACAAGCAAGGGAGCAAGAGATCAAGGAAAGCAAGGGAGCGCAAGAGGAAGTTTTGACAACAACAAGTAAGGGAAGAAAAATAGTTATGGATTTGCAGGTAACAATGTCCATGTAAGATTTAGCATGCTGAGATTTGAATGCATGGTACATGAATTTGGTTATTTGGTTACTTTGTTGTCATTGGCACGTGATTTTTCTAGATTGACAGTGGTTTCATCCCCTGCCTTTCCATTTCCTGGATAGCCATGATGTAGTGGGTTCCTTGTTTTGGTGAAGCTTTGGATGGCTGGTAGATTTCAGATCTTGGTTGAAGTGGTCTCAGGAAAATTCCCAAGGGTTGAGGGTGGAGATGGGCTTTCTCTTGGAACTCTTGACAGTTGGGTGGAGACTATAAAATTCCTCTAGGTTTGGTGAAGAAAGTCTGAGGCATCCAAGCTTGTTTCATTTTGGTGATTTCTGGACCGGTTTAGGTAAAATCATTGTGGTTTATGGTTGAGGTGGTTTAGCCTATGGAATCCTTGGTTGGTTATGTTTTGGTTTATCCTGTATGATCCCACATTCGTGCTTGGAATATGGCACATTGAAAGAAAGATTTGGTTCAGTCTCAATCTATGGTTGAGTGGTATGTGGAAGTCCCTGACTTGGTTGGCATGTGTATATGGTAATATGTGTTAATATTTAATGATATCAATGAGCGCAAGCTCTGGTTTCGTATGCAATTATATGGTTGTTTTTTCATGGTTTCTTTATAGTTTAATGTTGTTTATAAGCATGGTATATTTATCATTATGTGATGTGCTCTTGTTATGGTCCTACTCCATGGTTTGACATGTTTTTGGTTATATATTTGAATGGATGAGCTAACATGTGTTTGTAAAGCTAGTAAGTGAGGTCAGTGAGCCTTATTGATAATCCTTAGATGACTTAATGAATTAGTGAACATATATGCATTCATGAGCTACAGGTACTTTTTCTACAAAGTGTTTGTATAAATTATTATCATGCATCTAACAAGCTTGAGCAAGAACAAAGCAAAGAATAGTGCAGGAAGACTTGTACAGGCTAATGACAGAGTTCTAGAAGGATTTTGGCAGTTGGATGATTGTTGGCTTAAGTTTCCGAAGCCAAACTTTGAAACTATGAATCCTCTGCCCAAGTTGCACTAAAGTTGGGTCATCCATGCGGCTGCAGACGATGGGAGAATGGGTCATCCGTGTCAATGGAAGCTTGTAATTGTAATGAATGCCTCTTTGTGTGCAGTTGGGTTGTGAGCTAGGTCAAGAAGTGGCCTAGACTCAAGGAAGTGTTCACTAGTGAAGTCAAGAAGTAAAAAATGTGATGTGGTGCCCTGAGTGTTACAGTAATATTTGGATAAGTTGGCGAATTAAACCCCATTTCTATAATGGCATCTTGGGATTTAGGTTTAGCATAGTAAACTCTCACATCATGATTACCCTAATAAACTTGTAAAAACAGATAAATGTGAAGTGTAGTGTTTCAGCACGCGTCATACCTCATTAACCCACCAACCACAAATTATAATAAATTTTATAATTATTATAAATATTTTATAACTCATAATTACAAAATATATATAGGTTATAACTTCAACTGAAAAACAATATTATAAAATCTTCTCTTACAATAATACAAATTTTAGTGTAATCCATATTTTTTTAAGCTTTTCTACATTTCTAAACTTTTTATTACATCATAATCACAATTACACATATATGATTTTTCGCATTATACGATTAAATAAAATAAAAATAAAAATAATTTTTAAATATTAAAATATAGTTGTTTCATATATCTAATACAAATAATTAGTTAAATATTTTGTAAATGCTAAAATATAATTGCTTTCATATTTCAAATACAAATAACTAGGTAACAAATTCAACCTTTTTTTAAATGAGGCATAGTTAGGGAAATTCGCATACCATATATTATAATGGAAAAATATTATAATCAACTTTGCATTGTAAAGCCAACTTTTACTTTGGTAAAAATCTTGATACCATTAATACTTTATAAACCTTACCTATATATATATAGTGCCAATAATATTTTATAAACCTTATCTATATCATAAACATTATATTTCACTATATGATGTGTTTTCTTAAAAAGATAATTACGAAATTTATATTATAATTAAAGTCATTAATATTTTATAAAATAAATATATGGCCTTATGACATGTTTCAAAAAAACATTGAAAATGAATATACTTTTTCAAAATGATCGTAGGTTTTCTCTAATGTAAAACTGGTTAATCAATGAAAAATAATAACTCCTTAAGGGTTATAAGACAATCGATTATGAGAAAAATTATGGGTTATCTAAATTCAAAGTAAAAAAACTTCTAATATTTATATACTAGCAATTGTACCGATAGGTGTAAAGGGACATTGAAAACTCAAGACTCGATTCTATGACGTTTTCACGAGCCTCGATGTTCGAGTGGTTCAGGTTTCTTGTGAGCAACGATACAGAGGGGGCAAGGGGGGTGGGCTTGGAGAAATTATCAGGATTGTTTACTTTCCATTCTTTTCCCATCTATCAAAATTTTCTATCAAAGCTATGTCTAGACTCTTGATCATGCATTCGTGGATAACTTTTCCTAACGACCATTGTAAATTGTGCATGTATGGATAAATTTTCTCAATGAGCATTTTAAATTTTGGATTTATCCGTTGATGATTTTTATTTTATGGCATCCACGGTTTCAAATGCATTATGTTTTGTAGCAAGACAGATCCAGTAATTCAAATTATTGTGGGATGGCATTTGTGTTTCCTTGCTTTCTATGCAAGATTCAGTTTCCATCTAGCTTTCTTTGACATTTGATTTCTTTGAACCTATACCCCTGAGTGGGATCTTTATCTCTTGCTCTAGAGTAGAATGCTTGATTTTATGGGATTTTGAGGGAACTTCTTCCAAATGTTTTCTATAGTGTCGAAGAATTTGTTAGCTCCAAAACTCACAAATGTTGCTTCCTTATCGTGTTTCAAAACAGGTGACTATCTAAAGGGGACGATGATGTCGTCGGGGCCACACCCAAGAATGCAAAGACGTACAATGATAACCCTCTAGCGAGGATTTGAAAGGAGGAGGATACTACCTTGAAGTGTTGTACATGCCTTCATTTTTGCACTCTTTAAAGAGAATTTGAAGCCTTTGCTGACCTCAAAGAGATGTTATGGGCTCTTTAAGCCAGATGGAGCCTAGGCGTATGAAATTGGCCTGAAAGGATTGAAGTGGATAATGTCCTCTTTGCCTCCGCCACCATTGTTGCTACAAGTAACACGAGTAATTCCACCCCCACTAAAACTATCGCCTCCCCTATCAATGCCACCTCTATGTCCACAGATGATGGCACTAATTCTAGTTGAGACAGTTCCTAAGCTAAGTTAATGCTTTGATATTTCATGTCTATGTTTGGCTATTTGTATTTAGGCTTTGAATTATGAAAATAATTTAATATTTATGTATGTATTTTGCTCAACAAGTGTGAATATTAGAGTCTTTATAAGCATTTTGTGGTCTCGTTTGAGGTTTTAAATTTTTTTAAGCAATTTGAAGTATTTGTGGGTGGCCTTGACAAACATGCTATTGAAGAAGATTCGAGAAAAGTATTTATTCGGATTGGAAAAGTTATTGAAATTTGACTTATGATGAATCCCAAAACAAAGAAAAACAAGGGATTTATGTTTATACCTTACACAGTGGTTGATCAAGCTAAACGTGTTTAAACATAACTCAAAAATCCATAGGTGTTTCTTTGATTCACTGTTTGACAGGGATTTATTTTCAATGTGATCCTTAACCTTAATTTAAGTTGTTCAAGTATGTAACAGTTATGTGCTCTATCTTTGTTACTGGTTAAAGGTAAAGTTTGTGGGGTTTCACCGAGCAAGGACAAGGACACTTTTCTTGGGAAATATATGCAAGGCATGGACAAAGGAAGCTGTAAGATTTTACACTTCAATCTACCATAAGTTTTACTTAATTGAACAAAATATTTTAATGTGTAATCTGAAACATTTTTATAATTGATATTATTTTTGGTTTTTGCCATTGATAATATTAAGGATCTCACTCTAGTCGAAGATCCTAAAAATGCCATTCACAACTCCATTCTTCGGGAATGAAATGATCTGCGAAGGAGTTCAACTTGACTCAATTACATTCAATTCTTTGCTCTCTGTCAGTTCAACCTGAGCGAATTACATTCAATTCTCTGCTCTTTGTCTACATTCGAGGGGGGTTAAGGGAAGAGACTCATGTAATGTTTGAATAATTGTTGTATCAAGGAATTGTTCAAGATATTTTCACTTACAATTTTCTAAAGAAGCTTTGGAGATCATAGAAATGCCAAGAGAAAATGCGCACAACCTGTGGATCGCAAATAAATCGACGTTTAAGCTAACATAAGAGAATATGGATCAGGGATGTGAGGTGGGTAGATTTAGATGAAAATAATTAATAACATTAATTAATTATAAAACAAGGCCTATACAAAAAAGACGATGAAGCTTTAACATCAATCCGACAGGAAGATGAATCAACGGATCTAATAGATGAGCATTACAAGATTGTTAGCAAAAGGTCTTGGAAGATGTGAGTAGTGCCTTTGATCAAACTGATGATGTACATTTATGATGGCAATGAATCCTTATGCCACCTGTTCACTTTTATTAATAGGGTTATGTCACACGATGATCTCTTTTCTCTGGCATTTACTTGTATTGGAGATCACCATTCTAAGAATAAGGAGTCATTTTCTCCAAAAATAACCCTAGCCAAACATTGACAATGCATCAAGGATATATTTATATGCTTCATAAGTACATATGTTCTACTTCTAAATCACTGTTAACTTTTAAGTGTTGAGCATGAGCGTGCCAGATTGCCAGTGCCATTATGATGGTTGTTGGCTTAGAAGTTGGAACTTGGCACTACTAAGTTACTAATTAGGCAGGCAGTTGCATAATGCAGATTTGCAGTTAATAGAATCTGGAAACTCAACAACCTCTCCCTTGCAGTTGCAACTTGCCATTAATATCCTTTAATGTTGCAACAACCTAAGTCTAGTCACCATTCACTAATTACTACATGAGTCCAGTCACCATTTACGAGTCACGAGTCACGACTGAGTCACTGAGTTGACACCAACCTGTTACGCGTTACTAACTTACTGTACCTAAGAATTTTTAAAAATGCGACTGGCTCTGACAGGCTACAACACTTCTGGTGACATTTTATAATATTATTCATTTTTTTTTTAACTTGTAAAAATCTAAATTAATTTTTTTTTTTACTGGTAAATTCCTTTCCCTACTTCTCTGACGTGCCAGAGGCCTTTTGAAGGGCTCTGACGTGTTCAATTTTGAACACTGTGCACGAGGTCCATGAGACAGACAGTGAAGATGACTAACCGCGGACGAGGTCAACCAAACGACTGCAAAATCCTTTCCATGATTACTTTTTTCACTCGCCTGAGGAAGACGAAAATGAGTCATTCCTATTGGCTGGCATGAACCCTTCAACTTAAATATTATAACATCTTTTTCATACCAAATTAAAAAACATCTTTTAAATGCAATCAATATCTCTTCCATACTAAATTAAAAAACACCTCTTTTATATAATTTAAAAATAAACACCTCTTAAACATAATAACAAAACAATACATTAACCATTATGGTTATTATGCTAACCAATCATCTCTTATTAAGTATAGTTGTAGCTAATCATCTTTTATTAAGTATAGCCACAGGCTTTTATGCCTTGAAAATCATGGAAATTCCAGTAAGATTTTAAGAAAATATGGCAGAGATTTTTGTAAGTTATAACTATCAAACTTCAATATTTTGGGTCCTTTAGAAGTTTTTGATGGTGTTGAATCTATTTCCACCATTAAAAACATGATTGAAATATTGCTACTGCAAAATTTCTTAAAAAAAACTACCCAGATTCCAACCAATTTTAACTATCCAAACAATTCCTCCACTTCGATAAACAACTCCTTAAATATCCAAATTGATCAATTATTACTTACCTCGTGGTTTTAAACTTTATTGATTTCAGAGCTCATTGTTCTAACTTAAATAATCCTTGATGTGTCAATTCATCGATATTTTAATCACTTATCATACCATGCTAGCCAATCATCTCTTTTTAAGTATCTAAGTTGATCAATTATTGCTTAGCTCGTGGTTTTAAACTTTATTGATTTCTGAGCTCATGGTTCTAACTTAAATAATCCTTGATGTGTCAATTCATCGATATTTTAAATAACATTCATGTAACGTGTGGTAAGTGGATTCCCGCATTTTGTTTTTTTTGCTTGCCCTACAGAACATGTCACCATAGGCCGATAAAGCGATGACCATTTTAAATTTGTAGTATTATGGTGCTCTCGCTTTCAAATATTTATAAACCAACACACGAAATTTTTTCAGTTGGAAAAAATCTCTCTTCCTTCATAACTAAATAATTTCAATTAAAAAACCGTACTCTTCCTTACTGTATTGTTTTTATTTTCTGAACATTAGTTGACTATAGATTAGTTGAACATTAGTTGTAAGTACAAAGACACGTCAAATCTCGATGAAGACTACAACTTAAAAGAAAGGAATGATACATATATAACAAATACAACTTAAAAGAAAGGAATGATACATATATAACAAATATTATATTGATGTAACAATAATAATAATCTATCTTGGAAATTATTGTGCTAAGCACTCTAAGTCTAGTGTATAATCTTAATTATACTTTTCAAATCAAGAAGAAACAACATGGGCCCTAGGGGACAAGATTGGGAAAACACAGCAATTAGATTCAATGTTCTAAAATATATATTTTTAACAATATTTTCCAGTGAAGAAGGGACAACCAGACCATAGAGGGATCCCAACCTGCTTGCTTTAAATTATATTAAAATAATTGATTGCACGAGACCAAGAATTGTCTCTTTAACCAAGTTGTTGGTTATAAATTTTTAAATTTAGGTGGGATTCTAATTTCTAGATTTTTCAAGGTTATTATTAAAATACTTAATGGTTGGTTATAAAAAAACTACTTTATTAATTTATTGATTTTTTTAAAATTTAAACATTATAAATAATAAAATTAATTTAATTATATTTTAAATTATTAAATAGATTATATTATAATTTTATAAAAAAATTCCATTAAATAAAACTTATAATTATTATAAATATTTTATAAATAATAATTATAAAGTAAAGAAAAATATCATAATAAAAATATGTGATAACTTTAACTAGAAAACTTATATGTTAAAGTCTTCTTTTACAATAATAAAAATTTTAGTATACTTTCTAAATTTTTTCTATATTTCTAAACTATTTTTGCATTATTATCACAATCTTTTTTCTGCTTTTCGTTTTTGTTTTTGTAAGCTTGTAGGACTTTTATATTCATTTTCTGTTAAAAAGGGGCAAGTTACAACCACAGTCTAATTGGTTAGGTGGCCTCAACTTGCCCAGAGAGAAACCAAGTCTATTGGCCACCTAACGGCATGATAAGTCATCCAAAAGCAAAAAATAATAAGTATGTAGAGCCAAGATAAATAAGTTTGATTGTTCTTATACCTCCTAGCATCTAGATAATTGTAAGCATACTGAAAAGTGTGAAACTGCTACATACAAGGAAAGTCAAAATAAGAGATAATACACCAAACTACTCATCATCAGTTGAATCAACAGGAGCAGGATCCTTTGCACTTGACCCTGGAAGTTTAGTTTGCAGAATGCATGGGATATGTTATTCGATGTGGCTAAGGCGGCCATTCTACTTCTATAGTTGAAATTTAATTTGTTGGAAATCCTTACTGCAAGCTGAGAATGTCTGAGAGGACAAGGTTGAGCTATAAGGGATATGCTCCAAAGCTTTGATCAAGAGGTTCTTCATCATCTAGTATAAGTGAATAGGTTGCTTATATTGAGAATTTCTTCCCCGAGAGTGGCCTGGGTCACGCACTAGGGCATGTTAGTCATCCAAATCGATGTCCAATATACCATCTTTCTGGCTTATCTCCTCTTCCCATTGTGCTATAAGCTGGCGGACCTAGGCAAAGCTGCCCTCATGATAGGAAGTAGCAGCTTCATCAATAATGCAGGAGTTTGACTTATGCCCACGAGTTTTACCTGTAGAAGTGTTGGGTTTACAAAACTCATAGGTATCTTTAGGCTGCTTCCCATGACCACAAGAACCCTAGGTGATATTAACTTTCCCCGAGGCAGCGCGTGCCATGGTTCAAGAATGGTGGAGAAAACTGAAATCAATTGTCTTGAACCTTGTTGGTCGACCCAAGGAGAGTCGATACCTAGGAGCAATATGCTTCCCAAGGTCACACCAAACTAGGGAACTCGAGAAAGATGGCATGTACCCACTTGAAGTGAACCGATTCCCGGTGACAGACCTCGAAGAACTCCTCCCCCAATCTAATGTGTTGCTCAAACCAAACCATGTTCAAACAAGAATTGCAAACAGGGAACTTACAGAACTTACAAGTGAAAAAATCGAGAGCTTGCTGCTCAATTATGTTGTTGCAACCTTCAGGAGCGGAATTAATTGAGGCCATGCGTGAGGCCACTGCTCCATGTGCCTCGTGCATGTGGAGGATGGTGAGGGATATCCTCGGGATCCTCATTATGAACCTTAATCGTTGGTGGGACCAAAACATTTCAACTCACACCCCGATTGGGGATCACCATCACAATTAATATTCGCAATGTAAAGCTAAATAAAATACAAATACAGATATTTTATAAATGCTAAAAAATATTTGTTTTCATATTTCAAATACAAATAATTAGTTAATAAATTCATTTTTTATAAAATGCACAGTTAAATAAAATATAAATATAAATATTTTATAAATGCTAAAGAATAATTGCTTTTGTACCAAGAGGTGCTCTACAACTCAGTCTAGGGTATTTTCACCAAGAGGCGTTCTACAACCCAGTATAGGGTAGATGTGTATACATTAGATGTAAATATTTTTTAAATTCAATTTTTTCATATTGTAATTTTGATTTTGATTTTATTAATAAATTTACAAGCAATTTTTTAGATAAATGAAAAACATAACATACATATCACACTAAAATATATAACTAGTTATAAATTAACATCAATTTAAAATAACAATTTGTGACTATATTTAAATATAACTATCCCCGATGGGGGTGATGAATGGTAAATGTAACTATATTTAAATTTAATGAGTTTTTAGTAACTTCTTAATTTATTAGTTATTAAATTTTTGTTTTTAGTTTTATTTCTTTTTTATTTTTTATATTTTTTATATTTTTTTCATTTTTTCTGTTATTTCCATTTCCATGAATTATAGTTTTTCTCCATAATTTCAATTTAAAATAACTTATTATTATATTAAAAACATATTTTAATAAATTTGATTATGAAAATTTACAAATATTAATAAAAATATAACACGCACACACACACACACACACACACACACACACACACACACACACACACACACACACACACACACACACACACACACACATATATATATATATATATATATATATATATGTATAAACTTATATAATAAAGTCTTTATAGATTAATATAAACAATATTAATTAATCATATTTCTTAATTTTTGGCAATGACATTCAATAATATAGTATTTTATTAGTTGTTTTACTTTTGTGATGAAATCTTTGTATTTATAATTTTTTAGTTTAATTAAGCTAAGATGACATTCAACAATGCAATATTTTATTAACCTTTATTTTTGTGATGAAATATGTCTTAATTATTTTTTTATTTTAACTAACCTATATTTAAATTAAGTTACAGGTAGTAGCTACTACATAGCCCTTGTTTATATATGAGTAGTGCCATCAATATTTTATAAACTTTAACTATATCATAATTATTAAATTTATATTGCAATTATTTTCATTAAAATCTTATAAACTTTATTTATAATATAGTTATTATATATTATATCATAATTATTGTATATTTAATTATTTGATGCTTTTTCTTGAAAAATTGATTACTATAAGTGATTGGAGACTTACACACTTATTCGTATTGTTGTTGGATATTTCCAGAAGTGAGTTGTATAATGTAATGTTTTTTTATCCGCCCATGTGATGGTTACTCCATCCACCATCCATCAACCAAAGAGATTTTGTGAGTAAACTAGTATAAAGATCCTTTTTATAAGATAAAAGGAATAAAGTATCCCTTGGGTTAATGTGTAGAGAATTTATAATTTGTATTTGACCAAATTTACAATTAAAAATTGAATAATAATAATTTAAAAAAAAAATAAGAATTAACACTTTTGTGATCCATAATTTAGATAAATGTCTTAAGGATAAATCACATCATAATGGTTTAATGGTTTGGTCGATGTTTTGAACCAACTAATGTGGTTCATCTTCAGGACAAGGCGAAGAAAATAATCGATCTCAATGAATCAATAGTGTGGATGCATCATTGCCCGGATCCTCAAAACAAGGTGAAAAAAATAGTCGATCTCAATGAATAAATAGTGTGGATGCATCATTGCCCGGATATAGCCGATGAAAACTAGCCATTAAAAACTAGTCGTTATTAGTTAGTTAGTTATTAAAAATAAATTTTTATCATTAAGGAATATTTAAAAAGGGGGGGTGGTGTTAATGAATAATTTTTTATATACTAAAGAAGAAAAAAGTAAAATATGTTAATAAAATGATTAAAATATTATTAATATTACAATAGGGTAAAAGGAATTTAATCATAATTATTTATAAAAGCTTAAAAATATTTTTATTTTATTGTAATAAAAATATGAAGAATGACCAAGAACAAAGGAAAAATTATACTAAATAAAAAGAAGGAGAATAAAGGTACAATAAATAAAAACAAAGAAGAGCGAATAAAACCACAAAATAAATCAACCAAAACCACAGGTGACCTGTGGTACAAAATAAGGGGAAGAAATCACCTAGAGAGAGTCAAAGTCTAGCTCTTACTCAACTTCCACCCATCATCCCTATTGAGATTCTTGGGATGCTTCTCAATATTAATAGTCTCCCTAAGCTTCCTATGGTGGAAGTGATCAACCCTAGCAATGACTTTGGATTCCTCTATGCATACATGGTGACATGACCTTTCTGCATGCTCTGCAAGGGCTAAAGTGCGGGAACGATTGTGCGTAATGTCTACATCATGTTCTTGTATTCTCTGTCTAATGGATCGACCAATTTTGCTAATATAAAGAGTACCATATGAACTAGGAACCATGTAAACACCCTTCATGTTTTTAGGGTCAATAGGGTCCTTAATAGAACTGAGAAAATTTCTAATAGTATAGAAATGTTTGAATGAAGAGGCGATATTATTCCTTCTAAGGACATGGGAAATTTTGTATGAGGTCCCTTGGATAAACGAGAGATGAAATTTAGAGATAGGATCTACCTTAGTAGATTTTCCACATAATCCTTTAAAGGCTTTTTGAAAGGCCTTAAGGCCTTGAGATATAATATACCCATTATTATTAAACATGTCAAGAAGATGGGGTTTCTCTGCCTCCAAGTGGTTTCCATCAGAGATTCTTATAGCATGGGTAGCAAGAGTGCAAAGAACACTAAATTTATGAGCAGGAAATGATGGGAACCAACATGAAGATACTATTTTGAGTGGGTTTTCTTGCGGAAAACCTTGTGGGAAATGGAGCCATCCTCCATTCTAGAGAGGAGAATTTCTAGGAAAGGAAAGCAACCATCCACCTCTACCTCTATCATGAATTTTATGGAATCAGACAGGGAATTCAGGTGACCTAGAAAAATATCTAACTTTAAGCACCCATGGGGCCAAATGACACAGGTATCATCCATGAAATGGTTCCATTTCCTAGGCTGAAATGGAGCAGAGGCAAGGGCCTTCATTTCAAAATATTCCATAAAGAAGTTAGCAATGATAGGGGAAAGAGGAGAACCCATGGCAACACCACAAGTTTTCTCATAGAACTCATCTTGGAAACTGAAAAAAGTCGAGGTGAGGCAAAGACCCACTAGTTTAGAAGTTTCATGGTTTGAGACACGCTTAGTGACATCAATGGCTTCTTGGAACGGGATTTAGTAAATAAGGACACAACGTCAAATCTGACTAATAATTCGCCGAGCTCCAACCTGATTTCCTTCCATTCCTTGATAAAGGAAGACGAGTCCTTAACAAAGGAATCAGTGAGTTCCACAAGGGGTTTAAGCTTCTTCGCTAATAATTTAGCAATATGATAAGAGGGACCACCTATTTTGTTAACAATAGGTCTTAAAGGGTTCTATATTTATGAATCTTAGGCATGCCATAAATCCTATCGGGTAAGGGGATTGCTCTCAATAGGGTTTCTAGAGAGAGGGTTAAGGGAAGAATCTGAATAAATGGCGAGGGAAACTTCCTTAGAAACCAATTTAAGGGGATTATTTTTAAGCTTAACATAAATACCACTATAGTCACAAGCCTAGGCATAATAATTTTTAAGATAGAGCCCATTTATGGGCTCCGCCAGCTCATTTCCATTAAAATCAACCAATTCATAAGCTCCATTTTTCAAGACTCTTTTAACGATGAAAGTACCGTACCACATGGATTTAAACTTACCTACCCCTAAGGCATCCTTGTCTTTGTCATAGACCAAGACAAGGTCACCTTCAGATAAAACCCTAGGGCGTATAGCCTTATCATACTAAACCTTCACCCTCTTCCTATGAGCTTCATTAATTGTGGTTGCGTCTCGACGCTACTCATCAAGGCGTTCCAAATAAACAAGACATTCTTCAAGACTGGTATTGTTTGGAAGAAGTTCAATAGATAAATTAAGAGAAGGAATTTCACATTCCACGGGGAAGATTGATTCCAACCTGTAAACTAGTTGAAAAGGAGTGAAACCAGTTGCAGTCTTAACTGACATCTGGTATGCCCAAAGTGCAGGATGAAACATAATGTGCCAATTGGATTGAGCTTTATTAATTATCCTTTGAAGGATAACCTTTAAAAATTTATTCTAGGTTCCACTTTCCCATTGCCTTGAGTATAATAAGGAGATGAATGGTCCTTCTAGAAATCTAACTTGAGAACCAACTCAGTCATCATATCGTTCTGAAAATGGCTGCCATGATCAGTGACAATATCTTTAGGAATACCAAATCGAGAAACTACTTGGTTGAAAAGAAACAGGGCTTGTGTTTAACCATTGTTTGCAAAGGTAAGCATAGCCTCGGCCCAATTAATTAAGTAGTCCACTGCTACAATGATGTAATTATGACCCTTTGCCGAAGGCGGGATACACATTTTAAAATTTATTCCCCACTTTGTGAACAGACCGACGGTAGTAACAAGAAATAACAGAGCTAGATGAGCATGCATCTTCTAGGTACAGAATTTATAAGGATGGAATTTCTTGACCGCTTCAACACAATATTTGAAGATTGAAGGCCAAAAATAGGCAACACGCAAAATTTTTTGGGTTGTATCAAGTCCAGATAAATGACCACCACAAGCTCCAATGTGGCAATTATTCAACACTAACTCACCTTCTTCTAGGGTTAAGTGATGTCTAAGGATTTAATCAACCCCCGTGATGATATAAAGTATCATCAATAGTAACATAAATTTTAGCCATGTGACACAATTTCCTTCGCTCATCCTTCAAAAAAGTGAGGGGAAACTTCAAAGTTCGAAGATATATAATAATATCCCCATATTAAGGATCTTGTGAAGAAATAAGGAAAATATGTTCATCAGGGAATGATTCCTCATAATATATTTCTTCTTCACAAGGAAACTCCGAGATTAATTCAGCAAATTTTAAATAATTCTTGGATTTAGCAGACAAGAACTCGAAATCGAATTCTTGTAGAATAACAATCCATCTGTTGTATTTTCCCCAAATCACTCACCTACTGAGAACAAACTGAAATGGATTGATAGCTGCCAAAACAAAAAAAAATTGAAGCAGAATGTAATGTCTAAGTCATTGGACATCATGAACAACTTCCAAAGCTAATTTCTCAAAAGGAGAATATTGTAATTTAGGAACTACCAAGCCTTAGCTTAGATAATAAATCACATGCTTACAGAGAGCATCGTCTTCCTGAACCAAAACCATACCTATGGTTGATTCTCCAGCAGTGAGATACAAGAGGAAATCCCTGCTATAATCGGATGGACTCAATAAAGGAGCAGAGGTTAATGATTTTTTTAAATCATTGAATGAGCGCTGAGTGAAGTCGTCCCACAAAAATGGAACTCCTTTTTTCAAAAATCTCATAAGTCCCTTCATAATCTTGGCATAATTGATGATAAATCTCCCCAAAGGATTTCTTTTCCTTAGAGACTTTGAAGTTGATGAATGGTAGATGGGGGAGGAAACTGAAGTATTGCCTCAACCTTGAAAGGATATACATGAATCCCTTCAGTAGACACTATGAAACCCAATAACCAATTGGATGTGATCACGAAAACACACTTATTTGGATTCAACCGGATTTTGTAATAATGACATCTCTTGAAAATCAAATGAAGATGATGGGGATGATCAGTTATCTTTTGAGAACAAGCAGCTAATGCATCCAAATAAGCTTTTATGATATGCTTGATATCTTGGAAATAATAATACATGGCCCACTAGAAAGTTGCTCCAGCATTTTTAAGACTAAAAGGCATCTTTTTATATGAAAAGTTACCCCAGGGGAAGATAAAAGTTGTCTTATGTTGATCTTCGGGATGGATATTAATTTGGTTATAACCCGAGAAACCATCCATGAAGGAGAAAATGTCGTTTCCCGCACATTAATCGATAATATGATCTATGAGGGGTGTGGGGAAATTATCTTTAGGACAAGCCTTATTTAAATCTTTGAAGTCTATGCACACATGGATCATTAATTTTTTCTTATTAACTGGGACTGGATTTGAAACCCACTCAGTCAAAGGAATGGGGTATATAAAACCCTCTTTAAGCAACTTCTCAACCCCGGCTTTGATAGTTACCGCTTTCCTAGGGTTTACCGGTCGAATATTTTGCCGTATAGGCTTAGCATTCTCATAAGTCTTGATCTCATGTTGTATAATTGATGGATCAATTCCAGTCATTTTTTCATAAGACCAAGAGAAAACATCACGGAATTCTTTCAAAATATTTGGTATAGATTTGAATTTCTTCAGGGGAACACTCGGCTCTAATGAAAACATTCTCTATTATATTGGGATCCCTAGAGATGTTCACCGAAATTGTTTCTGAAATGATAGACATATTACCTTCGGCAAAAATTTGTGCTGGAGCCAAAGGATTTAGAATTGTGTGAACATTACCATTTGACGGAAGGCTAGACAAACTTGAATTTACTTCATGCAAGTTTGGGAGAAAGTATGGCCGATGATGCAAATAATCCCATGGTCTTTCTACACCCATCATCACTTCTAGGATTTCCTCCTCAGATGGTAAAACATTATCAAGACAGTCCAAAGAAGAATTTGAGTTAAGAGTCCAAGTCGGAGCCACATCTCCATCCAAATCCTCTGGAAAAAGAGGAATTGGATCGGAATCTAAAGTGTTAAAAATAAACTTATAAGTAATTTCAGCTACAGACATATGACATGACATTCCACCTACTTTCCCTTATTCTAATGTGTTCGTAAAATAGGGTAAGGGCCAAGTATCTGAAAAATAATGAGTTCTAAAGAACTCCCTTCGAGAAGGAGCCTTGGATGATGAAATAGAATATATCTGAGCAATAGGAGATGGAAGATCAAGCATGCCATCAACGAGGAATACATACGAATCCTAGATTCTCTACGGGTTGCTTGGCATTATTCACCAAGGGAACAATAGAATTAGAGGATGCAATGGAGTCTTTCAGAGAATAATCCATCTCATCAACAGTAACAATTATCCATTCATGGGGAAATAATAGGATGTGAAATAATGATGATACAATGGCATCCATTTCATAAATCCAGTTTCATCCCAACAAAAATTTATAGTCCAAATTAGCATCGACTATTTATGCTTTGATATTGACCACCTTGCCCCCAACACAGACAGGAAAGGCTGGAACAATGCCATGTGGTATGTGAGAATGACCATCAAATGCAGTCAAGAGAGTAGGTGAAGGAACAACTTGAGGAGATCCAATCGCTTTCCAACATGAAATGGACATGACACGTGTGGAAGCACCTTCATCAACTACAGTTCGAAAAATGTTCATCTTTCGGTATGTATATTTTAATTTGAAAATCCATATGATGATGAAGTCTCTTCTGAATATTTGACATGTCAAATCTAATCATAAGATATTTTTGGATCTATTTCCCTGATCACAGTGAGAATCACACAACTTTGTGTTGGGCACGACTAGAGTACCTCTGATGCAGACATCACACAAGGAATTTGAGCCAGATCTTCTACAATGGAGTAGTTTTGGGCTGCCTTGGCATTAGGGTTAATCATAGAATGTTTAGCAGATCCTTTCGACATCCAAGGTATAGGCTCAAATGCAAGCCTCACAATATGGAGTGGCTCTGAAACATCATGAGCGGCCTTAGCCTTAGAGGATTATGATTCACCATAATCATGTGACCTTGTTGCAACATCAAGATGAGCAATCATCATGCATACATTTGATGGATTCTCCCCTTCCTGGTTGCCCCCTGTGGAAGCTCCAATATTAGCATTCACGCCAGCATGCATTTGTTTCCCTTGGGGGAAAGGGATATTCAGGATAGCCTGGGAGCTAGAAGAACCTTGCTGAGCTAACAAGCACTGAATATATTGAATCTTTGGGCAAAGATGAGTTAGATGTTCTCCAATGCACAATTTTCAAGGAAAATTAACTTTCTTTTTCGACTCTTTTTTACCCTCCCCATCATTATTTATGGGTTTATTTGCATTATCCTTCCCATCCTTATCCTTTTCTTTATTACTTCCTTTCTTCTTCCCATCAGATTGTTGGTTTTATTTGGGGTTAGAGGATTGGACAACATTAATAGTTAATGGTTAGGAAATCATAGACATTAACGACGATGCTTGAATCGAAGAAGCAGTTTGTAAAGACAGGTACTACAATTGATTGAAGAGGTTAGCCATATTGTTATCGATCAACCCAACTAGCCCATTGGCATGGGGACTTGGCGTTGGTTTGGATAAATCGATCTGGGATCGAGGAGCATCCAGCAAAATCTTATTAAGAATCCCAGAGTGAGAATATATAACTTCTAATTATTGGGCTCTGAAGATAGCCTGCTCTTCGGTAAATAGCCAGAAAGTGATACATCCTTCTAGATTTCTGGTTGTAGAGATTTTAAGAACCATTCCAAAAGGAATTCATTAGGAATATAGGCTTTAATGAGCCTCTTCCTTCTTCTCCATTGTTGAATATGGTCAGAAATGTGAGTTACCTTATCTTGTTGGAAATTGGCCAATAGCTCAATTCCAGCTTCATACCTGTTAGGGCACTATATTACTAGTGTAGTCCCTTATTGTTGTTAGTGTAGCCCCCTTATTGTTATTTTTGTACCCCTGTATTCCACATATTGTTATTATTGTGCCCCATAATAGCCCACTATTTTTATTGTTTTACCCTTACATTATTATTTTTATGTCGGCTAGGATTCTATTGTGACCCCATGGACTCCTATAATATAGAAAGGAGGTATATTCATTTGTATCATCCAATAATTTTTCATTTATTTAATGTAAAGGAGGTTTCCCCCTAGAAAAGGTTGATTTCTAAGTCGTTGATCTCTCTTTTCTTCTAATTTGTTAGTTGGTTTCATAACATTTGGTATCAGAGCTTTGGATTCTAGGGTTTCGCTGCTTCAAACAGGTCATCATGGAATTTTCTCTATAACGTTTTTTCTATGAAGGTTCAGAAGCTAAAAAACAAACCCATTTGCACCGAAATATGGAGCAGGTTGATGAGTTGCACATGAAGTAGCAACTACTTACATAAAAACTGAAACCATGGGAAGTTGAGGCCAACCACCTCTCCTAAATTGTGGAAAAGAAGTTGAAGGCATAGTGCACAACGCAGAGACAATTCGAGCAGAAGGAAGCTAAGAAAGTTATAGAGACATTCCTCGGAGAGGTTAGGGAGTTTGAAAAGAAGTGCGTAGAAGAAGTTCCAGTGTTGAATGATGCCTTTAATGGCATCAAAGCGAAGATATATGGCACACCAGATTTGTGACTCGAGACGAATCACAACTTTGTGTTGGGGGCTTGTTGGAGATGGGATTTCCTAGAAGAAAGAAGCAAGGAAAGACCCCGCAGATCGAGGAGCAAAGCACGCAGCGCCGAGTCTATTTTGAGTCATAGGGGCTTTGGGGTGGGTCAAATCCCCTTATTATGTAATGGTATGGGATTATTTTTTGAATGTTGGACTCCGCCCATGGTTTTGGACCATGGTATTGTAAATTCCAAACCTATATAAGGAGTCTAGATAGAAGTCATAGGCAGGTGTAAGATGTGAAAAGAAGGCAAGTAAGCTTAAATGATAGATCTTATGAGATGCATTTGGATGTGAGATTGTTTTGAGTTAGTGTCTATGTATTGGGCTAGAGAAAAGGCTCCTACATATGTATGTGTAGAGACCTTAGGAAGTCTACAACTGTGTGTACTTCGGGGGATACTTCGGTCTACGAAAGCAGATTGTTGCCGAAAGGTCTGGTAATAGTGTGTTTTGTTGGACTGTGCAGTCAGTTTGAACTGAGTCTAGGCCCCATCAACCCAACAGTCCTAAAGTTCCAGTGTTGAAATTTTTATTTGATACAGCTCTCTAATGTTCCCTCCCACCCTCTTGTCCTATCTCAGGTTTTGCAAGGTGTTACTTGTTTGCTTTAACCCGAATCCCAGGGTATGTTATGAATATGGAGTTAGAAAAACCTCGTTTTTCTCAAATTTTTTGAATCTAAAAAAATTCCAGTGTTGCATTTAGTTGGTCAAGAGCTTTCTAGTGATATAAATTTCACCTTAACTTGACTCATGAATTTAATGTCATTCCCGTCATAATTTTAACCAATTATATTAGTCCATATCATCATTATGGTACCATGTGACATCACCCCCCCCCCCCCCCGCCCACATGGCACTGCCACATCAATACAGTGTGAGTTCCACTCTATCCCCACCCCATGGAAAAATGGCTTACTTTGTGGTTATATTTTGTCTATGGAACATCTAGGTATACACCTACATGTGCACCCTCACCTCACCTAGATCCCTGGGTTGTTTCTGTGTGCAGGTGGTGTCATGTACATGTTTTGCATGTGGCACTGTGTAAAAATGGTGACGTGTACATGTCATGCATGTGGTGTTGTGTACATGTGGTTTTGCATACACATTGTACAGCTATTGTGGTGTACATTTAGCATTGTGTACACGTTGTGCAAGTGGTGTCATATACATGTGATTTTGTGCACACATTGTGCAGGTAGTGTTTTGTACATATGGTACTGTGTATATGTTGTGCATATGGTACTAGTATACATGTGGTATTATGTGCATGTCATACATGCTATGTTGTCGGCATGTGGTACTATGTATGTGCATGGTGTAGTCATGGTATCATGACATGTGTATTCATTGTGTTGTACTATGTATATGTATATGTATTGTGTTTTATTTTACACCGGGTGTAGGTGTATGTGTTGTATGTTGATGTAGACGTATATATTGTGTTGAATTGTACACTGGGTGTAGGTTTATGTGTCGTTTGATAGTGTGGGTGCATGTATTGCATGGTGTTGTATATCGTATGTGGGTGTAATTGTTGTCATGTACATTGTGTGTATTTGTACGCGATTGAAGAGAATAAAATGTATTGGTTACTTTCCAAGTGTGGAAACCGATACGATATTCATCTGAATGGGAATATTAGTGTTTGTTGTGCTAAGATCCAATTCAAAATATAAACAAAGTGCTTGAATATTATGAGGTAAATTGCAAGTTAATCGTGAGTTTTTATGTGTTTTATGTGAATTTTTAAAGCAAATTAACATAAATAAAACATTTAACAACAACGTCTAATAGACATGAACATCACCATAAACAATAAAACAATAGCACATGATGGATTTCACCCTGCCTAGGCTACCTCTCCTTGGTCCAACTTCCAATGGCTTGGCCTTCTTCTATTATGCTCAAAAGTGTGATTACATATGTTTACAATGCTCAAACCGCCCTAAAACTTGTTCCATCATCTCTATAATTCCCAAAAACGCTTGTGTAGCCTCCTTTTGCCACTAATTTATCCAAAAATTGATCAAGTTATGATCTCCCCTAGTTCCTCCACTATTCTTATTACAAAGAGCATAATATTCTTATTACAAAGAGTTTGATGTTTTAATTCAAGATTTGAAGTATTGGAGGCACTATTTAATACCTAAGGAGTTTTTTATGTTCTCTGATAATTATGCATTACAGTATATAATGCTACAACACAAGCTGAATCATAAGCACACCAAGTGGGTTGAATTTCTGCATTGTTTCACCTTTGTTCTGAAGCATATAAGTGGACAAAAAACCAAGGTAGTCATTTCTTTAAGTAGGAGAAGTTTGATCATGTAAGAGAGTCAAATAAAAGTTTAGGCTTTGACTATTTGAAGGATTTGTATGAAATTGATGTTGATTTTCAAGAATATTTTGATGCATGAAATAATCCTGCAAACACAGATAGCAACCATTGGAAAGAGTTCATGTTGCAAGATGGTTTGTTATTTAAGAACAATTGATTACCTATTCCCAGCTGCTATATGAGAGAGAATTGGATACAAGAAAATAACAATGGAGGGCTTGCGGGACATTTTGGTGTTGATAAGACACTTGGGAAGATGGACCATTTTTATTTCTAGCCAAAGATGAGAGTGGATGTGCATAAATATGTAAGTAGGTGTAGATTGTGTCAACATGCAAAAGGAATGAGTCAAAATATTGGAATATATACTTCTTTAACCATTCTTGTTAGGCCATGGGACTCGGTGAGTATGGATTTTGTTTTGGGTTTACTAAAGGCACGGCGAGGTAATGACTCAATACTTGTAGTTGTGGACAAATTTACAAAAATGGCTCATTTTATTCCATGCTACAAAAATAGTTATGCTACACATGTGGCTAATCTGTTTTTCAATGACTCATTAGATTTTTCAATTACATGGTTTGCCGAAGAGTATAATTTCTGACAGGGACACAAGGTTTACAAGGCATTTTTGGAGAACCTTGTTGAATAAATTTGGAGCCACGTGAAACTTTTTCTCAGCCTATCATCCACATTTTGATGGATATACCAAAAGTGGTGAACATAAGTCTTGGTAACATATTGAGAAGCCTTGTGGGTGATCCTCCCAAGAAATGGGACCGTGTATTAGCTCAATATGAGTTCACATATAATGATTCGCCAAATAGGAGCACGTGGAAAAGTAAATTTCATATTTTGTATGGAATGCATCCTAGTGGAGTTCATGAACTACGATATTTGGGAAGATTGAAACAAAAAAATGTTGAAGGAGACGATTTTGCAGCGTAAATGAGTGATCTACATAAGCCGGTTAAGCAGAGGTTACGAGTTAGCAACTACAAATACAAGAATAAAGAAAATTTGAAAAGAAGATAAATGAACTTTGAGGAGGGAGACATGGTCTTAGCTCACCTAAGAAAGGAGAGAGTTCTAGGAAAGGAGTATAGTAAAATTAAAATGAAGAAAATAGTTCCTTCTAAGATACTTCATAATTTTTCTACAAATGCTTATGAACTAGAGTTACCTATAGGTATATGTATCTCACCAATTTTCAATGTTAGTGATTTGTATCCTTATCCATCTGGTGACAAAGACTCATCTACCGCAAACATAGATAATGATGAAGTAAATAATTAGTGATGGGTAAAACAAATGCATATGGAAATAAAATTGGAGGCTTAAATTATTTGGACACAAAGGTTGAAAATAAAAAATAATAAAAAAAGAGGAAAGGAATATTTTGAATACTTAGTGAAGTGGAAAGGTCATATGATTAAGGATTCTACTTGGATGAATGTTACAGCTCTACAGAAAGTAGGTTATTCTATAGAAGATGATCTAGGTGGATATTGGTGACCACCCGCCTATTCCACTTGGGGCCCCACCATTTTTTCTTTCATTTTTTCATTTTCCTTAATTTTAGCACAGCTTACTATTTTTAGCAGTTTTTCGGGTCCTGAATTTCGGAGCAGTTTTGAGGCGATAAACGAATTTTTTTGGGAAAACCGGGTGCAACATGGAAGTTCCTTCAATTTTCCTCACGTCAAAATTTGTATTCCTAGGATATATCTTTCTAAAGAGGTATTGTATGCGTCAAATGGAGATCGTATGCCAAAGTTACGTCCGCGGGAAGTTGATGTACTAATTTACCCAAATAGGGCCCATAGTTTTGGCACTTAATCTCCTAGGGTTAGGTGTTTGGATGTTTAAGGTTTTCATTGTTTCTCATTAATAAATAATTTATCGAGCCTCATCGTAACACGGTTAAGAGGCTTGTAGCCACCACATCTCTTTTCATATATAAGCTACCAGCGCCCTAGCTAGTTTATTTCCATTCTGTCTGTAAACAAATTTTAGTTATTTGATATTAATGAAATGAAATGTTATTTCTATTGAATCTTCGTATTTATGTTTATATGTGTATTCTATTTCGTTCCTGCATAAATCCAGATCAGTGGTATCAGAGTGGCCTGCTCTTTCTCGATCTTTCTTTGCATGTCCCCAACGAGGTCAGGGTATAAGGAGTTAGGGATCGATCTAGTTGAACCTTTGAAAGATAAGCCTTCCAAACCCCGAAGTCCGCCCATGGGGGACGAAAAAAAAGATGAGGGAGCAGAAGATCCTATCAAAATATTGCTCGAGGAGGCCCTCGAAAACAAAGGAATATGATGATGGGTAACTTTTCCGAGATCCTTCAACGGCTGCCCCAGTGGCACATCTCCATCCAATGGCCACTCTAAAGGCACAATTACTTTTAAGGTACAAGTAAACTTTGACATTCCCATATTTGAGGGCCAAATAGATGCAAGCTCCGTAGATAGATGGTTGAATCTATAAGAAAGATATTACTCGATTCATGACTTTTCCGACCGGGAGATGATTAGTTTTACACTCCTTAAATCTACCCACCATTTCAAGGACTGGTGGGAAACCTACTGTGAGAAAAATGATGAGGGGGTACCCTCTCTGTTCTCATTTGTACCCACTTGGAATTATTTCCAAGACGCCATCAAGGAACAATATTATCTCATGGGGAGTTATGAGGACAAGTACATACAATGGACTACACTATGGCAACAAAGGGATCAAGATGTGCATGAGATGATGAATTTGTTCCATACCCTGCTCACGAACATGGGTATCAAAGATTCAAAGAAAAATTTGGTGCTAAAGTACTGTAGTTGTCTACACAGATACGTTTAGGAGGAAATGGAGTTCCTCGACATCTCCTCGCTTGGTACGACATACCTGTACGTTGCCAATATTAAGCAGAAATTCAAACAGAAGAAGTGATAATTTGGATCTACGAATCAAAACCAAGGGAAAGGTGCCCCCAAACTATAGAATAAAGGACAAAGCCAAGGCATGGCGGCCTAATACAACCTGCCAAAGCCACAAGAAAATAATAACACCGTGAAGCCAAATAAGGACACGGGAAAGTGGTGTGAGTTCCATAAGAGCTCCACTCACAACAAAAGTGAGTTTTGGGCCAAGCAGTCACTGGTGGATGAGATGAGGGCTTCTGAATTAGATGCATGCTCTGACTCTGAATTAGAACCCGAAAAGGGGAATGACAAAGGGAAGTAGATTATTGATGCAGAGCCCAAGGCCATCATTACCACTGCGAAGATCCAAAAGGAGGAACCAGAAGATCCAGAGGAGGAGGAGCATCTCTTTCACTCCCATATGTGGATAAAGGGTTCCCAAATACAGCTCATTGTCGATAGTGGGATCCAAAAGAACATCATTTCAGCAGAGTTCGTGAAACGGTTTGGCTTGCCGACCACAACACATCCACAGTTGTACACCATCGAGTGGCTTCACCAAGGATAGGATCTCTGCGTCAGCCAGCAATGGTGTCTTCCCTATAGCATCAAGCCCTTCACGCATGATGTATTATATGAAATTTCTCCTCTTGATGTTTGTGATGTATTATTAGGCCAACCATACTTGTGGAAGCGGCATGTTGTGTACGAGTCTTGGCCTCACACTGTTATTGCTACTTTGGGAAATAAATTGTACATGATACCAGAGGTACAATAAGCTCATTTCCAAAACCAAGAAATTTGTTTTCCTGATGATCCGCCCTTAGGGAAAGAAGAATATTGTGGCCATGACCTCCAGATAGGGCTCCTCCACATGAAGACAACAAATGGACAAGGTCATGGAGTAGTACGAGGACATGTTCACCTCATCCAGAAGAGTGCCTCTGCACTGTAAGGAACTACTGCAGAAATTTCACATCCGAACGAGTTCATCGACCTATGGGAGCTTGGTCGTGTTGGTGCGAAAGAAGGATGGGACTTGGAGACACTGTATTGACTATCGGGCACTGAACAAGATCGTTGTCTGGAATAGGTACTCGATCCCACAGATTGATGACCTCCTATACCAACTCAAAGGGGAAAATTATTTCAACAAGATCAACTTGAAGTCTAGGTATCACCAAGTACCAATCGAACCCTCTGATGTGTGGAACACTGCCTTCAAAGCCAAGTAGGGCCTTTTCGAATGGTTGGTCATGCCTTTTCGGTTTGACAAATGCTCTTGCATTTTTCATTAGGTTGATGTATGACATCGTGTGACCATTCACCAACTCATTTGTATTAGTGTACTTGGATGGCATCCCGATCTTCAGCCAGACTTGGGAAGAGCACCTCCACCACAGCTGACAGGTCCTCCAAACACTACGGCAACACATGTTGTGTGCCAATTTGGATAAGTGCACTTTTGGCATGACCGAGGCTCAATATCTGGGATACATTATTAATGAATGGGGGGTGCATGTGGATCCAACCAAGATCCAAGTCCTTCGGGATTGTCCAACCCCAACCACTCAAATAGAGCTTAAAAAATTTCTAGTTATTGCTAATTTCTCCCACAGGTTCGTGTTGGGGTTCTCTCATATCACTTGGCCCTTGATTCAAGTCACCAAGGGAGGAGCGAAAGCAAAATTATTTTGGTCGGAATCTCAACAGAAGGTGTTCGTAGAATTGAAACATCACCTCTGATTTACCCTAGTGCTCACATTACCATACTTGCAACAACCATTTGAGATCGAGACAGATGCCTATGACTATGCTATTGGGGAAGTTCTTGCTCAACAAGGGCATCTGGTGGCATATCACACTGAGACACTATCTGACATAGTCTACAAGTATCCCACATATGACCAAGAAATGTATTCCATTTTGCAGGCTTTCCGACAATGGAAGCAGTACATTTTGGGGAAGGAAACAATCATCTACATAGACCACCGACCCCTGCAGTTCATACAAACACAAGGGAAGTTGTAGAATGATCGCCATCAGAAGTGGTCCACATATATGCAACAGCTTCATTTGAACATCAGGTACAAGAAGGGCAGCACCAATAATGTTGCAGACTTCCTCATCCGATCACCGATCGTGGTGCTCACCACCGTTCTCAACTCTTATGGGCACGAGACTTCTGGTTGGCCGCTTCTCTAAAGGACCAATCCAAAATTTAGCCACACATACAAGATACCCTTGGAGGGTACACAAGTTCCAAATTTTCACCTCCAGGATGCATTGTTATGTCACCTGGGACACCTTTGTGTTCCTTCAAGTAAGCGTGCTAAGATGATTTTGGAAGCACACTACAATCGATTCCTTGGGCATTTTAGGGTCGATAAAACATTGGCAGTACTGCAGAAGTATTTCTATTGGTCGAACCTTCGATAGGATGTCGGGAAGTACATCAGATCATGCACTTCTTGCGCCATTTCCAAACTGACCATCAAGAAGCAAGGCCTCTATACTTCGCTACCTACCCCTAATCGACCTTGGGAATCCATCTCCATGGATTACATGTCGGGCCTTCCTTCAATTAAGCATGGAAACGATTTTGTTTCTGTGTTCGTTGACATATTCTCAAAGATGGTCATTATGGCGTCCTACAATAAGAGTATCATGGCAGAAGCCACTACTAAACTCTTCTGTGAACGAGTGTGGGTGCACTTTGGGATCCCATAGTCTATCATCTCATATCAGGACACCAAGCTCACCAATTCAATAGCTTCCCATCCCAAAACTGATGACCAAATAGAGGTCATCAACAGGATGATCATACACATTCTGCGCATGTACAATTCAAAGCATCCATGCACTTGGGATGAGATACTTTCCTATGTACAACACAGTTATAACCGGGCTCTCCATAGCTCAACCAGCCACAACCCCTTTTAGGTGGGCTTGGGATTCGAGCCACTAGTGAGCCCTGGTATTCCACCAAGATTGTTGCAACTCCCAGGGGTTGCCCTACTTTACTTTATCAACCCAGGGTTCGTACAAACTTGGAGGTGACAGTGCTATATACACAACAGACACATTCTGTTCATTTCATCCTCTTTTTCTTTACGAAAGGGTGATATTTCTTAAACTATGATAAAAACTGAAAAGTAAATTGCTGGAAGGAAATGACAGAAAGGAAACTAATTTAATTTGCAGAAAGGAAATGACAGAAATGAAACTAATTTAATGTGCAAAAAGGAAATGACAAAAAGGAAAATAATTTAATCTACAAAAGGAAATGACTAAAAAGAAACTAAACTAAGTTGCACATAGCTAGGCCAATCTGCTAAACACACCATACTTATCCTCTGATCTATTCACCATGCTATCATGCTTCTAACCATGCAACTATTCATGATAAACTAAACTTGACAAAGTGTGGCATGCAGCTTGGAGGAAAACGGGCTAGAGGTACTAATTGAAGGCTCAAAACATGAAACAAGGCTTAGAGGTGGAAAGAGCGGGTTTAAACCTTATTAAAGCTTTATTATGACACAAAATTTCTTTGGATCAGAATGACTTAAAAAGTATGATGGCCGAGTTTCGATGGAGGGTTGGCAGTTCGATATGCGATATGCGATATCGCAATCGCAATATTGCAAAGCTGGAGGGGTAGTGTAAGTGTTGTTCGGGAGCGGGAGAGAATTGCGAAATTCAATGGGATAACGTGGCGGTGGGACCAGTGGTGGAGCGTGATACCAATATCGCAATCGGTTTTGGGAATGGAGCATGTTACGAGAACCAAGTAAAAGATGTGATTTTTTATGTGTGATGCAGTGGAGTACAGAGAGTTATCGCAAATCGGCGTTCAGAACGGTAAGTCTTAAAAAAAAAAGGAAAAAGGTTGCGCAGTGCGATTTGCAAAAAGGCCAAAGGTTGTGATGAGTCGGATGACGTGGGAGTGGGACCGGTGGTGGAGTGCAATGACAATATCGCAATCGGAAAACAGGAGCGGTAAGTCTTAAAAGGAAAAAGGAAAAAGATGTGAAGTGTGATATATGAAAAGTCGAAGTACAGTAGTGGGAAGTTTGAGGAGCAAGGGCAGAGGTTGAGTTCCAATGGTTTTCAAGCATTTTGTGTTAAAACAGGTAAGGCAACCATGACTAATAAAAACAAAGGAATAAGGCGGGCTAAATGGTTTAAGTGTTTTTATGAATAAGAAGGTGGGTGTGGCAGTGGGAATAAGCGGGAAAAAAAGTGGACATGGAGGGCATAACAACAGTGCGCAAATTGTGAAGACAGGGTTGGAGAATGAAGCGAGGAGGCACCACGGAGCTGCTTTGGGGTTTTAACAATAATTCCTGCAATCAACCTACTAAATTATGCGCAAAGAAACAACCAAATGCGTAAAAAATACAATGCAAAGGAAGATTGGAAAATGGTAATGCAACTCTACTTTTAATCTCAGAAACAATGAACATAAATTAGTTTTTGGGTTTCTGGGAAGGTTTGCCCTCCTCAATCTCTATTGACAAAGATGAGAAGGGGATCTTGATCCACAACATTTTGGTTTTTCTCCTCTATTCTATTACTCATAAGCAAATGAAACCTATCGCAACACACTAAAGGAAAAACTAAACAACAACTTGAAACATAAACGAAATTATCAGAAGCGGAACTAATCAGATGATAGAAAGCAGAGAACAAATACAACAGAGAGGCTGAGGCACGTGGATTGGGCTCTAACCCACAAGCCTAGCTCTCTTAAATTTAAATCAGTAAAATGAAATCAATCTCCTCATTTCATAAAAGAATAGCCTCATACATTTCTGAAAGTTTAATTACTGAGTAAAATAATAAAATGCTTAATAGCTTGCAACAAAGTTCTGACCCTTCCTAGCTCTAGATTTTCTCTATTTATTCTATAGGGAAGCTACCAACAACTCCATAGATAATAGTGATGGAGTCCACTTGACTCCAAGTAAAAAAAGATTGAGTTCAATCCTCCTTGAGTTTCTCGGTTACCTCTGGAATTCGAATTGTTGGAGAGAATCCTTGGGATCC
The DNA here is from genome assembly GCA_034641835.2 of Pinus albicaulis. Taxonomy (NCBI): domain Eukaryota; kingdom Viridiplantae; phylum Streptophyta; class Pinopsida; order Pinales; family Pinaceae; genus Pinus; species Pinus albicaulis. Next base: position 267,484,824 of record CM076572.1, on the reverse strand, counting down.
TTTGGCTGCCTTTGAGAGTTAATAAGGGTGGACAATCCTCCTATAGTTTCTCCTTGTTGTCTCCTCCAAGTCTTTATGATAAAATCCTTATAAAAATGCTTAATAATTCATGATTTTCTACACTCAACCTCATGTTAGGCACTCAAAGCATGTTAGCCTTAATCAACACCTATACTATCATCATAAAACCAAATAACAATAAAAATGAAAGAAAAAGAGATCTAAGAAGGAAAAAAGGTGACCACTAACCCCTCCAAATATGTCTAATGATGGAGCTCATCATCACCCCCCTACTAAATGGTTGCTCATCCTATGAGAAACTAATCCTCTTCCTGCATTTCCTTCAAGGCTTTAACAACCCCCCTTGTTTCCTGAGGAAGAAGTGTGGGAATTTCCCCAAGGGGGTAAAAACCATTATTCTTTTATGCATTCTCCCATTATTTATCTTGTGTGTATGTGTCCTCTTCATCATTCAACCCCAGCAGAAAAGGTGGCCTAATCTTTAGTCCCAACCATTGGATATTTTTGTCTTGCATGGCTCTCTTGGATAATGGTTCCCTTTCCAATGCACCCCGCAGTCTTTCTGGAGTATGGTACTCCCTATTCTTGAGGCTGTGAGGGAGGTTGTTCCATCTCCTATGGTTGGCCATAATGCACTCATCTTCTACCTACCTAGAAACATCATCAAAGTGGCCTATTACCTGTGTTTGAGTATGAAGGTAGCTTTCAACTAGTGAAGGGTCCCTTTCAATCTCTCGACGGTTAAGGATGAGTCCTCTTGGGTTGAACAATTTCAGTCTGATATGTAAGGGTTATCTATTTCTTCTTCTCATGACCCTCCATATCTCTTTTTCTCCGGTGTCCTCTTTCATCATCCAAGATACTAAATCCATCAACTGCATATCCCCCATTATAGGATTGGGGTCCCAAGTATCCAGATTTGTCAGCACAAGGTTATGCACATAAAACTTTGCCATCTTTTCCTGATTAGCCATGTTTGCTTGCTTGTAGAAATCCATGAATTTCATACAATATTGGAAAGGTAGGGATCCATGGGAAGCTATAGTTTTGATTTGAAATAGGAGCCATTGCTCCTTGAGGTACACAACATATGAGTCAGAAGGGAATATTTGCTAAAGGGCTTATATGAATAAGTCTGCCATGGTGGCTACTTGCTACCCTTTTTGTTGCAATTTCTCCTTTAGTGCTACATTCTCTCCCTGTGCCTTCTACAACCGCTCCTTCAAAACTGTTTCTTTGATTATTTCCTCCTCCCTTGATGATTCCTCAATGATAGTCGGGCTCGTGGGAGGAGTTTTTGTCTCTCTCTAACTTATCCTCTGACTCTTGTCAGCTCTGAAATACATAGAGGTCTACCTTTTTCTCTTTGCACTCAGAGGAGCTAAGGCGGCAACTACCTCTTTGTTTGTAGGGGATGTGGTGTTGTGCTGTGAGTCTGCTTCTTGCTCACTTTCTGCTACCTTTATGATTTCTGTCTCTATTTCCATTTCTTCTGTTTCTCCTTGCCCCTTTGTCTCTTCCTCTTCTTCTTCTTGTTCCTCTTCTGGTTCTTCTTCTTTTGGTTCTTCTGCTGGTTCTTCTTCTAGCTCTTCTTCTTCTTCTTCTCTTTCTACTCTAAGGCTAGGAGAAAAGCTTCCCTTGGTCCCTTGCTATTGTGTTTGATATGTGGTATACTTCGGAAGCTAGCTCGACTGTTGGTGATGTTGTTCTGTTGTTGCTACTGCACGTTGTTCAAATACGCATCCCACTCTTGGTACTGCTATGCTACGAGCTCTCTTCGATCTCTTTCCCTCAAAAATTCTCAATTCACTAGTTTGGATGAGACGAGATCTCTTTTTATTAGATTGTGCAACTAATTTTGGAGTGCTTATGTAACTCAGCTCAGCTCTAGTTCCTGTTGTAGACAGTTGGACCCCCTTCTTGTTCACTAGTTGATACTGCATGTCTCCTCCCCCGCGTTCTCCTCTACTCCACTTGATTTAATTTTTTTCTTTTGCATGGCCAGGTGGTGTGACTTTTCCGTTCTCCCTAGTCATACTTCACGATGGTGGCCAAGCTAGCTGGCCACCTTTCTGCCCCTTAAACTCTAAGTCTGCCAATTTAATTATTTCTGGCTGTTATGGATGCATAGCAAGGGGTGAGAAGCTATACCTGAGCTTACCTGTTGTTGTCAAGGATTTTGTAGGAGCTAGAATTTAGAGACAAGCCTCATATATGTTTTGTTCTTCCTTATTTTCATGTTTTCTGAGTGAGCAACTTGCTGAATGAGAAAATATCTAAGTGAGTTTATGATCTTTCTTGTTGTTTCTTCCTATTGTAGACGTTGCGTGGGGGTGCTATAGATGCCATGGTTGGCACTCCTTTCTTTCCTGGGATCTACTTTATCAACTCCTCCCTTTGTTTTTTCTTGTTGTTCATGAACAAATTTTTGCGCTATAGGAATTACCTGATGTCTATAGCAGCCTGTGTTTTTCTTTCCTTGCTACATTGTTCTCAGGAATGGAAGAATGTGGTGTATGGAGGTGATGGAGGAAGTTATGAAAATGAATGGAGTGAATGATGGGATGGATGGTAAAATATAAAAATGGAAAAGAAGATGAATGCTTCCTTGTGTTTCTAGAAACCATTAATAACCTACAAAATAGCAAACGCAGAAAACACAGAGATGAAGATGTATTTATTTATTTTTGAAAGAAAGTGGGTAGTTTTCAACCCACAAACTTGCCTTGGGTGCCTCAGAGAGGTTTTCACCGATGGATCTCTATTCTCTTTTTTTTTTTTTCTTTTTTCTTTTTTTATAGCAAGTGAGTTGCCTCCATCGATGTTTTCAACCCACAAGCTTGCCTTAGGTGCCTCAGAGAGGTTTTCACCCATGGATCTTTATTGTCTCTTTTTTTTTAAGGAGTGTGGGAAACTATAGAGTTTCTCATCACATACACCTCTCTGCTTATTGAATTTATGAAGTCTTCCTTTGAAAAAGGCTTATTGTAAATTTTAAGTCTGTGACCATTGACAAGCAAGGAGATTCCTTCCTCCTCTATGGTTCTGATTTGAACTGCGCCATTATCAAAACATTTTTCCACTGTGTAAGGTCCCAACCATCTTGTCATCAACTTGCCTTTGAAATATTTAAACCTTGAATCATACAATAACGCCCAATCTCCTTCTTGGAAGGTATTTTCTTTGATGTTCTTGTCATGCCAAACCTTCCTTTGCAACTGAACTACCTCCGTGTGAAGAAGTGCTTGCATTTTGAACTCATCCAATCCATTTAGTTGCAACAACCTCTCTTTTTGGGCATTTTATAGATCTAGATTTAATTCAGCTTCCATTCTTAAAGTATTGAATTCAAACCCAACTGAAAGTAGAGCCTTCTTACCATAGACTAGTTCATAAGGAGTGAATCCTGTTGTTGTCTTCCAAGTAGTGTTGTAGGCCCAAGTAGCTTCTACTTATCTATCTACCCAATATTTTTTGTTGCTGCTCACAACCTTGGTGAGGATGCTCTCTAAAGCTCTGTTAGCTACTTCTACTTGGCCATTTTCCCGAGGGTGATAAGCAGTAGAAGTTCTATGCTTAACCTTGTGCTTCCTCAAAATATTCTCAATGAGGTGAGAGGTGAATTGTGCTCCCTGATCAGTGACTATTTATCTGGGGTACCCAAACTTGTAAAACACATTCTCCCTTAGAAAATATGCTACTTTCTCCTTGGTTGCTACCTTCACTGCTTTTTTTTCAACCCACTTTGCCAGGTAATCAGTGCAGACTATGATATACTTCTTTTGTTCGGATGGTGGATCGATAGGTCCAATAAATTCCATGCCCCACTTGTCAAATGTCTCAAGAGACACTCGAGGGTGAAAATACATCTCATTCATTTGCATGGGTTTCCCCATCCTTTAGCACTGGTCACACCTGATGGTGTATCTTCTGGAATCTTGGTGAAGGGTAGGCCAATAATATCCTGCCTGCAAAACTTTGTAAGCAGTTCTCTTTGCAGTAAAGTGGCCTCCACATGGGTTGTCATGACATGCAGAGAAGATATCAAAAACTTCTTCCTTCCTCACACATATCCTTAGTATTTGATCAGGGCCTAGCATGAAAATGTTTCACCCAATCCATGTGAAAGGGGCGCTTTTTCTGATGATTCTGCTCCTCTCCCTGAATGAAAGATTAGGAGAGAGTCTCCCAACAACCAACTAGTTGGCTATATCAGCAAACCATGGTGAGAGTGCTGATATAGAAAAGAGATTCTCATCTGGCAGCTGGTCATCCACCATTCCTTCTTCACCTATAGGGAGAGCTAACCTGGACAAAAAATCTGCAACAACATTCTCCTCTCCAGGTTTATAAACAATATTCAAATCAAATTTTTGCAAAAGTACAACCATCTAATTATCCTAGCATTAACATCTAGTTTTTTCATTAAATACTTAATGGTTGCATGGTCAATGTGAACAAAGGTCTAATATCCAGTTACATAATTCCTGAATTTTTTCAAGGCATGGACAATGGCTAACATATCCTTCTCAGTAACATTATAATTTAGCTCGACCTTGGACAAGTTATTTTTGATGAAATAAATGGCATAAGGGATTTTTTTCTTCTAATTGTCCTAATGTTGCCCCTACAGCTTTGTCGGATGCGTCAGTGTGGATGTGGAAAGGCAGAGTCCAATTTGGACGTCGGAGGATGGGAGTAGTAGTCAACTTTCCCTTAATGAGCTCGAAAGCCTCTTGACAAGGACCAGACCAAATAAACTCAGAATCCTTAGCCAATAACCCAAATAATGGCGAAGCCATCTTGCTGAAATATTTAATGAACCTTATATAGTAACTAGCTAAGCCTAAGAAACTCCTGACATCTTTATGCTTTTGAGGAGCAGGTACCCTTTTGATGATAGTGATTTTGTTCGGGTCTACCTGTATTCCTGCTTAGGATATGGAGCGTCCTAATACAACCCCTGCTTTCTTCAAGAATTCACACTTTTCTAGGCTCAAGGAGAGATGCATCTCAATGCACCTTCTTAGTACTTTACCCAAATTGGAGAGAGCTTCCTAGAAGTCATCCCCATATGGTGTGAAATCATCCATGTAGATTTTGACAGAGTCATGGACTAACTCATAAAATATGTTCAGGAAAGCTCTTTGGAAGGTAGTTGGATCATTGCACAACACAAAGGTTAGGACTATATAAGTGAAGGTACCCCAAGGGTAGGTGAAAGTAGTCTTATCCTAGTCTTCAAGGCTGATTTGAATATGATTGTACCCACTAAACCCATCTAAGAGGGAAAATAAATTCTTCCCTGCAAGGCCATCCAAGACTTGGTCTATAAAGGGCAAAGGGAATTGGTCTTTCTCGGTGGCTTTGTTAAGTTCTGGATATCAACACAAATTCGCCACTTCCCATTCTTCTTTGGTACTAGGATAAGAGGAGATACCCACTCGTTGTCGGATATAGAATATATGAACCCTACATCCAATAGGTTCTGCAACTCTTCTTTGACTATGTCCTTCAGATCCAGGTTCATCCTTCTTTGGGGTTGTCTCACAGGATTTCACCCTTATTTGATGTAAATATGATGTTTTCACACTGAAGGATGCACCCCTTTCATGTCCTTGTAATCCCAGACAAATGCATCTAGATTCTCTTTCAAAAGTTGGCATAGATGCTTCTCTTCTTCATTCGAGAGGTTTGGGTTGATTTTCAGATATCTAGATGGGCTAAACTTAATAGCCATGGTGGATTCATAGGTTGACTCAACTGAGTGCACTTCCATCCAAGGTTGGCTTTCAGACTCTTTGACTAAGGTTTCGAGAGGAATGTTAGTGGAGGACTAGTTTTGAATGGCATGGTCGATGAGTTCATCTTCATCAAGCTACCCCCCTCTAATAATATCATCTATGGTACACATAGGGGCAGTGGTATATAACTCAGCTTCTTCATCCTCCAACCATATAGGGAGATCATGATCAATGGAAGGCTGTGCTGGAGGATATAACACTAGCTGTTTAGACAAAGGGCCATCTTTTATATTCATGTTTCTGGCTCGACAGCTAATATAATCATCTGCAGTGGCTAACCAAGGTCTTCCTAAGACGAGAGGATAACCATTAAACTTGGTTTTTGGCTGCAAGACTAGGAAATATGTAGGATACTCCCAAGAGTCAATGGAAACCATAACATCCTCAACAATTCCTTCTGAAGTTATTGTGGACCGATCTGAAAGTTGCAAAATTGTTTTGGTTTTCCTCAAAGTCCCTTGGAGATTAAGTTTCAACATAGTTTCCTTGGACATGATATTTATAGAAGCCCCTAGATCAATCAGAGTGTTGGGGAATATGACACCATCTATATGCACATCAACAACTGGACTACCAGGGTTCAGGTACTTTGGAAATATCACCTTCCCCAACATTAGGTTAGACAATTATCCTACCACATTGATGGTGGGGGTATCTCTCTTCCTTGTCCCAGGTTTCTTGAAGCACTTTTATTTGATGAGCCTATTGTAGATAGGGACATCCTTAATGGCCTGGAAAAGTGGTATCTTTACACACAAATTTTCCAATTCTCCTAGGAGTCCAGTCTCCTCTGGGGTGTGCTGACTAGGGTGGATCAAGCGCTCAGGAAAAGGAGGTTGTTGGATCTTAGTGTTACCTTCTTCCTTTTCCTCCTAAACCTCTACAGGTGGAGATGGAGGATGGTTGTATGGGAGTACTCTTCTCGACCTGAGATTAACCTCCTGTATCTCCATAGAATAAGTTGGATATGATGTTTCTTCACTAAGAGCCTGTTGTGTCTTTCTGTTGTTCAGGTTTAGATTGGGTTGTGTAGGTATAGGTAGCCTAGGTGGAGCAGCATGAGTAAGTTGAGGTTAAGGTTGGGGTGGAGGCATTAGAGTAGGTGGTTGATTTTTTTGAGGCCTCCACCCTTGGGATGGATTGTTCCATTGAGGTTGTTGTGGAACATACTGCTGGAATGGTTGGTTTACTGGCTGAGAATGATATGAAGTGTTGTAAGGCCAAGTAGAAGGTGTATACCAGGGTGGGGGAGTGGGGGTGTACCAATGTTGCATGGGTGTGCTCTGATTGTTGTGATAAAAAGAGTAAGGTGCACCTTGCATACCTTGTTGATATGGCTGAGGGCCTTGAGGCCTTCTCTAGTTGATGAAACAGAGTTTCTCTGGCATTGCATCCCCACCTTGATATATAGCCTTAAGTCCAGGTAAGGAGGGACACTTGTCTGTGGCATGATTCTCTTCACAGACTCTATGAAATTCAGTGGACATTCATTTATTGGGTGTTTCCAGGTACATCTAGGACAAAATATGGCCAGGGCTCTCTCTGCCTCCTCATGCTTCCTTTTGACCTACATTGTGTCCATTTGCAAAGAAAAGATGTGCATCATGTCACTCTTGAATTCCTCTAGCATGTTTCCAATCTCATGTTTTATGAAGGTGGAAGAGGAAGGGGTACTGGACGTGGTTTGGCCAGCTCTTCCCATCTTCCTAAATGCCCTAGAATGGTTCCGAAAGATATTTTTGATTGTTTCATAAGGAAGTTGGTAGATATATCCTCCTGATAGCATATTCAAGGTTTCTATCATCTCTTCACTAATCCCTCGAAGAAGTACAAGTTTAAGTGATGCAGGATCAAGATTACAGTTGGCTCTCTTATAGTTTAATTGAAACCTCTCTTCATAGTCCTCTAGGTATTCATCAGGTCCTAAAGTCATCCTAAATATTTCATCCTTAATTTCCTTGGACCTGCAGTAGTCTCTGTATTTTTTGTTGAAGGTCCCTTCCATCTGTGCCCAGGTAGTGATGTTATCCCCAGGAAGACCCATGAACCAATGCAAGGCTGCATCCTCAAGGGTGTATGGGAATAACTTCAACTTTTGATCATCATATGTGTAGTCATAAGTCCTACAAACAACAGCAAATTCAAACATAAATGTGTCGGGGTCCTCAGAGGTAAGTCCATGAAAGTGTGGAAGAGTTGAGGGGCTAATGTTTTTCATCTTAGTTTCGCCATCTACCTCTCTTATGGGAAAGTCTCTCTGGATCCCAGCCATGGTCAAGATAGGTGAATTAGGTCCCTCAGTTGAAACAAGGTCTTCTTCTTCTTCCCCAATAGGATCCTCAAAATATTCAGAAGGCTATCCTAAAGGGGTTTCAATCTCACTGGCACTGAAGAAGAGTGAAGCGTGGCTAGGAGGTGATGTGGGGGTTTTAGGTAAGATTTGTCTTTGAGTATTCCTACTCCTACGAGGCATGAAAATCATATTTTTTTGTATTTTTTAATATTTCTGAAATGACATGAAAATAAAAGAAAGCATAAAAGAATTCTGAAGCAAAATAAAAACATCTACTAGACACCTCCTCAGCAACGGTGCCAAAAAGTGGTGAGCCCTGTTATTGCACCAAGGGTGCTTCAACTCCCAGGGGTTGCCCTACTGTACTTTATCAACCTAGGGTTCGTCCAAACTTGGAGGTGACATTGCTATATACACATCAAATGCATTATGTTCATGTCATCCTCTTTTGCTTTACGAAATGGTGCTATTTCTTAAACTATGATAAAAATTGAAAAGTAAATTGCTGGAAGGAAATGACAGAAAGGAAATGACGGAAATGAAACTAATTTAATGTGTAGAAAGGAAATGACAAAAAGGAAACTAATTTAATATACAAAATGAAATGATGGAAACGAAACTAATTTAATGTGCAGAAAGGAAACTAATTTAATCTGCAAAAGGAAATGACTGAAAAAAAAAAAGTAAACTAAGTTTCACCTAGCTAGGCCAATCGGCTAAACACACCCTACTTATCTTCTGATTTTTTTAAAATTTCTAAAATGACATGAAAATAAAAGAAAGCAGAAAAAAATTCTAAAACAAAATCAAAACATCTACTAGACACCTCCTCGGCAACAACGCCAAAAAGTGGTGAACCTTGGTATTGCACCAAGGGTGCTGCAACTCCTAGGGGCTGCCCTACTTTACTTTATCAACCCGAGGTTCGTACAAACTTGGAGGTGACAATGCTATATACACAAAAGATTCATTCTGTCCATGTCATCCTCTTCTGCTTTACGAAAGGGTGTTATTTCTTAAACTATGATAAAAACTGAAAAGTAAATTGCTCGAAGGAAATGATAGAAAGGAAACTAAATTAATTTGCAGAAAGGAAATGACGGAATTGAAACTAATTTATTGTGCAGAAAGGAAACTAATTTAATCTGCAAAAGGAAATGACTGAAAAGAAACTAAACTAAGTCTCACCTAGCTAGGCCAATTGGCTAAACACACCCTATTTATCCTCTGATCTATTCACCATGCTATCATGCTTCTAATCGTGCAACTATTCATGATAAAATAAACTTGAAAAAGTGTGGCTTGCAACTTGGAGGAAAACGGGCTAAAGGTGCTAATGGAGGGCTCAACACATGAAACAAGGCTTAGAGGTGGAAAGAGTGGCTTTAAACCTTATTAAAGCTTTATTATGGCGCAAAAATGCTTTAGAGCGGAATGACTTAAAAAGCGTGATGGCGGAGTTGCGATGGAGGGCTAGTAGTGCAATATGCGATATGCGATATCGCAATCGCAATATCACAAAGCCGGAGGGGTAGCGTAAGTGTTGTTCGGGAGCGGGAGTGAATTGTGAAATCTGATAGGATAACGTGCAGGTGGGACCAGTCGCGGAGCACGATACCAATATTGTAATCGGCGTTGGGAGCAGAACGTGTTACAAGAACCAAGTAAAAGATGTGATTTGAAATATGCGATGCGGCAAAGTACAGAGAGTTATCGCAAATCGGTGTTTGGAGCGGTAAATCTTAAAAAAAAGGAAAAAGGTTGCGAAGTGCGATTTAAAAAAAGGCCAAAGGTTGAGATGAGTCGGATGACTTGGCAGTGGGACCGGTGGTGGAGTGCGATGACAATATCGCAATCGACAGATAAGAGCGGTAAGTCTTAAAAGGAAAAAGGAAAAATATGCGAAGTGCTATTTGTGAAAAGGCGAAGTATGGTAGTGGGAAGTTCGAGGAGCAAGGGTGGAGGTCAAGATCCAATGGTTTTCAAGTGTTTTGCGTTAAAACGGGTAAGGCAACTGTGACTAATAAAGACAAAGTAATAAGGCGGGTTGAATGGTTTAAGTTTTTTTATGAATAAGAAGGTGGGTGCGGAAGTGATAATAAGAGGGGAAAAATTTGGGCATGGATGGCGTAAAAACAATACGCATATTGTGAATACAGGGATGGAGAATGAAGCGGTGAGGCACCATGGAGCTTCTCTGGGGTTTTAACAATAATTCCTGCAATCAACATGCTAACTTATGCGCAAAGAAATGGACAAATGCGTAAAAAATATAGTGCAAAGGAAGACTAGAAAATGGTAATGCAACTCTACTTTTAATCTCAGAAACAATGAACATAAATCAATTTTTGGGTCTGTGGGAAGGTTCGCCCTCCTCGAACTCTATTAACAGAGATGGGAAGGGGGTCTTGATCCATAGATTTTTGGTTTTTCTCTTCTATTCTATTACTCACAAGCAAATGAAACCTACCACATCACACTGAAGGAAAAACTAAACAACAACTTGAAACATAAATGAAATTATCAGAAGTGGAACTACTGAGATGACAAAAAGCAGAGAACAAATACAACAAAGAGGCTGAGGCATGTGGATTAGGCCCTAACCCACAAGCCTAGCTCTCTGAAACTTAAATCAGTAAAATGAAATCAGTCTCCTCATTTCATAAAAGAATAGCCTCATACATTTTTGAAAGTTTAATCACTAAGTAAAATAATAAAAATCTCAATAGCTTGCAACAAAGTTCCAACCCTTCCTAGCTCTAGATTTGCTCTATTTATTCTACAAGGTAGCTACCAGCAGCTCCCTATAAAATAGTGATTGAGTCCACTTGACTCCAAGTAAACAAACATTGAGTGCACTCCTCCTTGAGTTGCTTGGTTCCCTCTGGAATTCGAATTACTGGAGAGAATCCTTGGGATCCTTTGGCTGCCTTTGAGAGTTAAGGAGGGCGGAAAATCCTCCTGTAATTTATCCTTGTTGTCTCCTCCAAGTATTTATGATAAAATTATTGTAAAAATGCTTAATAATTCATGATTTTCTGCACTCAACCTCATGTTAGGCACTCAGAGTATGTTAGCCTTAATCATCACCTATACTAGCATCATAAAATGAAATAATAATAAAAATGCAAGAAAAAGAGATCTAAGAAGGCAAAAAGGTGACCATTAACCCCTCTAAATATGTCTAATGATGGAGATCATTAGCCACTATGTCCCAATGACTTAGCCATGCTATTTGTGGCTACTCAGCGTGATTCGGCTCATGTCCAGTCTGAAGCTGACAAAGGGAACATATTCATTGAGCGCATTCAACACATCTGCTAATAGGCTCATGAAATATTGGACAGATCTAATGCTAAGTACAAGCAATGACATGATCAACATTGGGTGCCACACAACTTCCAAGGTGGCAACAAAGTGTGGCTACATTTGCAGAAGAAGTGCCTCGTTGGACCCCACCGCAAGCTTCACCCGCTTCGATATGGGTCGTACACCGTCACCAAGGCTATAGGGGCCAATGTCTTTGAGCTCAGTATTCCACCATTCCTTGGTCTGCACCCAGTATTCAATATGGACTGCCTTTGCCACTACTTCCCACCTCTACTGGACACCTCCGACATTGCAGAACAACTCACACCAACAGAGATAAACCTAGACTGCATGGAACAATCCACCACGAATTGTATCATGGACATGAAAATCAAGAACACTCACTAGCAGAAGATCCAACTATATTGGGTTGTCAAAGTTGGCCAACACCTGCACCGAGGCAAGTGGTTCACCAGGGACCAAGTTTAGCAGAAGTTTCCTCATCTCATGGAGGAACTCAACGCAGTGGGGACCATTGATTCCTAAGGGGGGGGGGGGGATTGATCCAGGTGGATATTGGTGGCCACCCGCCTGTTCCACTTGGGGCCCACCATTTTTTCTTTCAATTTTTCATTTTCCTTAATTATAGCATAGTTTACTATTTTTAGCAGTTTTTCGGGTCTTGAACTTCGAGAGCCGTTTTGAGGCCCTAAATGACGTTTTTTTGGGAAAACCAGGAGCAACATGGCAGTTCCTCTAATGTTGCTCACATCAAAATTCTGCGCTCATATATATATATATATATATATATATATATATATATATATATATATATATATATATATATATATATATATATATATAAATTTGTAGTCCTCGGATAGATATTTCTAATGAGCTATTGTACGTGTTGAACAGAGATCGTATGCCAAAGTTACGTCCCCGGGAAGTTGATGTACCAATTTACCCAAACAGGGCCCATATTTTTGCATCTCTTAGGGTTAGGTTTTTCGATGTTTAGGGTTTTCCATTGTTTCTCATTAATAAATAGGCCCTCGAGCCTCATTGTAACATAGTTCAGAGGCATGTGGGCACCCCATATCTTCTCATAGATAAGCTACCAACGCCCTAGCTACGTTAATTCCATTATGTCTGTAAACAAATTTCATTTCTTTTATATTAAAGAAATGAAGTGTTATTTCCAATGCATATTTGTATTTTTGGTTATATGTGTATTATGTTGTGTTCCTGCATAAATTAGGATCAGAAGACCTTATGAGCGAGATCACATAAATATTTCTTTCCTGGGGAGCCCGATGCAGGTGCATAGGACAAACACAAGATATAAAAAATTTGGACGGTAGCTTACCAATGTGATGGGATGGTCACATGGTAATGCTAGGGAAAAAAATTAAATGCTTTGTTAAGAAATTGTAAATATTAATTTTAGGAGTGAGCTTTGGTTTTTTTGAAATAAGTTGGGGAAATTATTTTATGATGTAAATATAGTTTTCAGTTTCCCTTATTTTGTGGAGAAGGGGAAACGATTCACATTTTGTGACTCTTGGTTTTCATAGTCAATTTTCATTTTCTGGGGAATAAAGGGAAGAGTCTTGGGAAGTTCCAGAAGGGAGGGCAGAAGAGAGGAACTCGTTGTTTCCTTTGTGTAAATACAATTCTGAAGTTTGCAAATATGCATGTACCTTAAAATTTGTGTGAACTGGAAGGTATTTTAGTGTGAATGGTGTAAATGAACAATGATTTGGACTGTAAATTGTGTGATTGTTACATGGTTTGAGATTGAATCGAATCCTTGTGTTTCAAGCAAATTCCCAACAGTCCCAATATTTCCTTAAAGGCCCCATTGAAATTAAGCTTGATAAATCCTTATGGAGGAAGGGTAAAGGTTGTTGGAGACAAGGCAATACCACTAAGTCATTGAGAGTCATCCAATGCCACCAGATTTTGCGAAATTTCTAAGTATCGTAAAATTTGAGCTTCCTTGCTTTCCAAATTCCAATTGTCTTATGCCCACTTCTTAGTCAATATCTCTTCTTTCATATTAATCTTTGCGCATTACCATATAGAATGCCCTATGTTATTTAGATCCTTTAATATGATCCTACTGTTTTCTTTCCATAGGTTCCAGAAAAGGGAAGCCAAAACCAAACCACATGCCCTATTCACAATCAGATTTTTGAAAAGAGGGGTGTGCCAAGATTCAATTGTTTCCCACAAACTCTTAGGGGAGCAGTCCAAATTGCCAAAAAGGTTATGAATCCTAGAACATATAATTTCCATGCTTGCTCAAGTTTTGAACATATGGTTAAGTATTTCCTCCTATTGTTAATAGATGGGGCATCACAATGGTCATGTATAACATTTTCTCCTCGAAGTTAAGAGTAAACCTCAACTAGTTAACTAGAGGAAGCTCTCTACCTTCAACCATGACTTGCCTTCACAAATGTTCCACTAGAGGGGATGCTTTGGGATTTCCTTGTGATTTTCCATAATTCCATATGTCTATTTGATGGTAAACACTCCCTATGTTTAATATCCCCATATCAGTTTGTCTTCCTCTCGCACTACCTAAATATTTCTATCTTTTAGTTATGTATCTAGAATCTGATATTATTGTGAAAAATGTTTCTCATCCCAGTGATCTTGTGTTTTCCATTCTCACCACTAATCTTGCAAGGATATCTATTTCCAGAAATTAGGGACCATTACTTCCCTTTTCCCCGTGATGTACTCTTTGAGACATCTTAACTCCTCCATGCTCTCAAGCCTCGGGAGTTTTTGGCAAGACTCTTCCCAAAAATTAGCTTTTTCTGCCATCTCTAATCTCCTAGAACATGTGATATTTTATAAAAGGATTCTTTTCCAATGCTAGATTCCATATTGATGACCCTAGCGGGAAATCTGACTATCACACTTTATTAGCTTGAGTGATCACCAAGTTGTATTTAATATTCCATATTAATTTCCACAAATCTTGACCTACCAGAGCCATCTCCACCATAATTTGGCTCCCATAATTTTATTAAGCATTATATGGTCCATCAAAACACCCCCTTTTTTTCCATAAACACCTTCTCCCAAGACACTAGAGTCCATTTTTTGGCTAGTGGATCCCCTTGCCACAAGAATTTATGAAAACTAGAAAAAATGTTCTTAAATATTCCCTTGGGTGCAGATATATTGACGATCATAATCCAATGAGAAGGCATCAAATAGTCGATGGGAAATATTTTAGCCTCTAGTCGGAAAAATGAAAAATAATAGATGAATAGATATCTCACGAAGCCACTATGAAGTCCACAAATTTGACGATAATATTCCAACGACATGTGTCAAATAGTCTATGGAAAGTTGCACATTATCGAAACACCAATGAAATAATCTTAAAGGATGTGATTAGAGATGAACAACTATTGTTGTGCTTTTCACTACTGCGTATACATCCAATGACCACTTTTTACTTGTTTTTTGGTCGGGAAGCCGACTTGGGTGATTCCAACCTTCCGTATGTGTATCTGACGAGTTTTGCATCATAAATTTGATGGTTAATGGACTACTAAAAAAATTGATATTCAAAGAACTAGGATTCCCATTTTTTATAAGAGGTATTTCACCCATTAAGGCATGGTTTCAGAGAAGTCAAAACCATAAGTGACACAAAATTCAAGGGCAGAATTAGTAGTGAAAAACATTCAAATACTCTTTAACTTTAGTTAAATATATATATAATGGTAATGGAATTATTAAAACATAAAATGGTAATGGAATTATTGAGGTTAAGATGAAAATGTTCTTTAAATTAAACAAATGTAGCTGCAAAGGAGCAAGTTCCTTTTAATGAGTTACCCAGTTTGACTTCTTCTGCGTATGCTGGAACGTGTAAAATTATAGGTGTAGGAGAAACTACAATCACATTACGTGGAGTGGCTTCCCACATACAGCTTTGATTGATGTTATTTCTCTTACATAACTTGGTGATTCTAACTCTAATTTTTCCTAGAACAATTTTTCTACTCGTGCTATGGGATATGGTTCACAAATAGGTAAGGTAACAATGTACTATGTTTTCTAAGTTTTTGAACCAACAAGCTATCACACAGGAAGGGGTGTTGGGAAAGGTGTTGACTAGATTTAGTCAATAAAGTAAACTTTATATAAATAATAGTGCAAGGGCATGTGATCTGAGTTATTGATAATTTAGTAACTAAACTAAAATTTGGAAGGTGACACTAGATATGTTGTTTTCTGTTGGAGGGTGATACTAGATATGTTGTTTTCTTTTCTATGTGTACTTATGATTTAGTCTTTGGGATGTAACATTCCTCGACTATTTTATGATAGAATAGAATATTATCATTCTAGAAAAACCAAGGGAAAGGTATGTATGAGCAAGATCTTCAGCTACAGAGGCAAAGGGAAGTGCTTTATTGACTTATCAAAAAGAAAATATAAGAAAATTTTTTCTCACTTCCACACCAATGCCAATCAATATAGTCTTGGCCTCATGAGATATTTTCTTACCATGTGGGTCCTTATGCTTATCCAAGTTTCAATTGATATAGGTCATTCACCTTTGTTAAATCTTGACAACTATGATGACATACTTGGTGCATCAGATCGACCTTTAATCAAGGCGAAAAAATGGCCCCTGTAGACCAATCATATTTTAAGGAGACTCTCAGCTTTGAGATAGAAACATTCAAGCTTATAATTTTAGGTGGGTATGATGAAGTTGAATATTATAGTATAACTATTATTTACATCTACAACAAAATGGTGTACACAAACACAAACACAACACCGTTTGTAGATCTATTACCTTTCAGATGAATAACAACCCACTAGTTACAATGAAAATAGAGTATGGAAGTGAAATCATTGTTGAAGAGAAATAAATACGAGGGAATCTTGTACGGTTGGCAGAGTTTACAACTTTGAAATTGGAAAACGTATTTAACATTGAAGTACTAAAAACATAGTTTGAGATGCATGAGAACCATTGTCAAGTTACTCCAAAGTCTATAAGCTTTAACTCATAAAAGTCGTTCAACATAGATTATTGAAGAAATAGTGTCAAGACATAGTGTGATAAGTATGAGAATCAAGGGAAACTTACTCAAGATACGAAAAGGTATAAGGGTATTAAATTAAAATTGGATATTTATAGTATCAATGCAAAGATACTCAATGCAAATCAATTATGACATTCTCAATCCTGCAAAGACATTATTTTTTGTGCCTAAGGTTTAAGACTTATTTCTACTAATGATGTTACTTGCTAAATGACCATTTGCATTTGGATATTATTCACTAACAATTCCTTGACCTCTTTGATCTGCTAATGGGTGTTCCAACTGTTATGAACTAATAAAGTGAGTGTCAAACATAAATGAGTTCTCGAAACAATGTACAAAAACAAATCAAATAATTGGAATTCCTTGCATGAGGAGATATAAGTGGAGATCTATAATTTCCACTAACTATAAATAGGTTGATAATATTTTTAAAGATATGAGAATGAGTCCAATTATTCCTTTGGGACATTGAGCGGATTTGCCTCAAAATATTGTTTAATAGAAACTTGTATTCTCTGCCTTAAGTCACTTTAGTTAATATCGTCTACAAATTGTGTTTTCTAGTTTATTTGTTTTATCTCGGGTTTTTGTGTTATCTGGTCCAATAACTACTTGTTTTCTCTTCCTTAAATTTTCTCTGGCTTATGCACAAAATATCGTCTATATAAAAACTACTATGTTCTCCCACACTGAAAGAATTGATAGGCCAAAAGAAGTGGAAAGAACCAATTCACTGGATTCAAGATAATGTCGTTTAATAGCAATTTTTGTTTCTTTTGAATTGCTACATACTCTAATAGTCATTCCCCTTGTTATGTCTCTGATCAAAAGGTTGGGGATAAAAAGTTTATTATAAGGATTTGAAAGGGAATATATATATATATATATATATATATATATGGGTTCAAATATTTTCATAAAAGGATCCCAATATATATATATATATATATATATATATATATATATATTGGGATACTTTTATGAAAATATTTGAACCCAAAACTATTGTTTATTGGGTTAAAAAATATTATGAGAAGGGATTTATAAACCACAACCTAGACTTTAATTATGTCAGTTATTACCAAGGATAAGGCTTTAAAAATATCTCCTTGAGTCGAGCTCTTTATAGATATCCTTTAGTAAATCACTATAAGGGACCTCTTTGGAGATCTACTATAAGGCTTTAGGGTTCTATGGCTCTATCACCTATTCTATGGAAATCACAATACTTAGATAAGGCTCTAGGGAATTTTTCTGTTTTGTAAGAAGACTCTATGCCTTGATCAACTTTAGTCATTGATTAGTACCGGGATTTCTATGGAAATGGTTATATAGCTCTATTGCCTCTGGATTTTTCTCCTATTCTAAGTTGATCTCTTTGGAGATATCCTTTAGCAATATGAATGAAAAGGGATAACCATTTATTCCCCTGAATTTGTGAGATGTTGTATACTTTTTCTTAAGGTATTTTCCTTACCCTAGTGAACAATACCTCCAAACCTACCCTCAAATTCTTATCCAACTTGTCTTTAAACATTTCCTTAACCATCAATATGAAGGGAAGTATTGTGTCCTTATCTTTTGTGTCAAGGTAAAGTGTTGTGTCCTTATAAAGATTAGGTTAGTGAGACTATTTCTTATCCAACCTATCTAAAACATTTTCCTAACCATTAGTATAAATGGTATGCAAGTTCCCACTCTATCCTTATGGTCATCCTCTAGTTAATGGATATGTTTACTTACAACCACTAGTTATCAAAACAAAAACATAAAAATATTGTACACACTCTCCTAGGCTCAGTATCACATGTTTAGCTTGAATAGGACAGATTATTTTTGTTGTAATGAATATACTCAAGGTCTTCTCAAAAAGGTCCTTTTTAAAATATCTATTAGAGAACCAGATCCATTCGAAGCAAAAATAACCATTTCCTATAGAATAAAAACAAGTTTTATTTTATTTCACATTTAGTTTCCATGTGTAAATGATCTTGGACATTGACATGGGCGAAAGGAGCTTCCATGGTATTTAAATGCATGGGGGAATACATATTGGAGTTTTCATTTAGGTGACATGTTCCTAGTTTTTTATTTGTTGTCTCTTGAAATAAGCCTTTAGTAATACCATGGTTTGAAGAATCCATATTCTGATAAATTCCATCTTGTTCAGTACTGACAAGTAAGGCCACAGAATTAGAGCATGAAAACTCTTAAACAAAGTTGGAAGTTGACAGGATACCATAAACTGGTTAATATTGGGGCATAATATCAAGATCAATCAAGCTCTGGCTAAAACAATGTGCAATGTCACATTCAAACACACCCATATCACTATTAACCATCATAGAAATGGATCATGAGACAAGTCATCTGCAAAATTCCCTTCTTATCGAAAGGCATAAATAGATGCCTCAACTTTATTACAATATATATTTGAACCTGTCTCACCCCACCATGCTTTAGAAGTACTCAAAGGAATGCACTTTTCAAATATAGCTATTGAAAAGTAAGAATTTGAAGCAGCCTCTAGAATTTTTTCACCCAACCTTTGATCCACAATAGGAAACATAATGAACATCCCCAACATGATTAAGAGTGGCATATTCTTCTAGAAGATTAGATGATCCAACTTCCATTTCTTTCAGCTCAAACTAGGCATTGACAATTGGTCCATTCTACCATATAGTTGTAATGCTTGCATGGCATCAGTAAGAATGCCTATGGCTCCCTTATCCCGTGCAATAATAGGCAAGTTGAGTTGACATTGTGTTACCACAAAAGTTTCATTATTTTCAGTTTTCTGGTAAGCTTGATAAGAATCACCCAAACTAGAAGGGAAAAATGTATTCATATTCACTTAGCATTCTATGCCACCAAAGCTCTCGGCCAAGTTAGTATTGCAACTCCCTGAAAACTCAGTGATTTTCTCAACATCATTCCTTTCAGATTTCTTTATTGATGTCCTCATAGTAGGGTAATTTTAACTTCCTCATCCAATGTTGTATTCTAAACAACCCTATATGTCTCATCTTACCTCTCATTAATATGAGAATTAAGAGAAGGTTGTTCATCTAAATTATCTCCACTCACTTGTTTAACTTTATCCCCTTGCAGTCCAGAAAATTATATTGACTTGATGAACAATTTGACTTTTTCTAGCACCTATATCTTACTGATGTTGGAACGACATAAATATTTTTTGTGATGGGCTTGATTTAGAATATGAAGGCATTATTAGTAATGAAATTTCTAAGTGATGACCTTGAGAAAAAAGGAATTCCTTAAAATAGAGGATGGCTTGAATTCATGACACATGTTTCTAGCACAGGATTGAAAATCACATGAGGCAATGTTTGTTGATGAATTGACAATTCATCCAAATATAGAATTTGTTCTTTGGGAATGGGGTGTTGATGAGAAAATTTTCTTCTCGAGATCAAACACCTTCTCATGAGGAAAATTACATTGATAAACAACATCTTGAGGCAATTTTTCATTATAATTATGAGATGTTGAAGAGAGAAAATATATGTTATTTAGTAAAGGCTATGCATGATGTTAGTGATTTGGTACAAGGAAAGGCATAGGAAGCAAGAGAATTGTGGAGATTCCTTACAAATGTTTTCCCAAAAGTGACATGTGAGGATGTATGCTTATTACACAACTATATTTGAGAACGTGCACCAATTTGAAGGAAGGACTATTTTGGATGTAGGCGCAGGAAGCGGTAATTTGGAAATATAGTATGCACAAGTTGTTGCAAGGAAAGTTTATGTTGTTGAAGAAACCAATATGTTAGAACATATATGTCCACATGTAATCAGAAATGGAGTTAGCCACATTGTTGATGGAAATGAAGGATCTATGGAGGATGCCATGTTTCTTGAAAATTTGATGTCATTACCTTAGAGTGGATGGTGTATTTCCGTATACATGAATCCAAGTTTCGGTGATCCATAGACGTGATCGATTTTTGAAGCTAACTATAATAATGGAATCTATGTGTACACTTAGTTCTCATTACTGTTTTTTTAGTCACACGGTGGCCCTGTTGCATGCAACATTTACATGTTACATTTTGATCAATGAACCAAAGCATTGGCTATAGTTTAGTTATTGATTTTGGATTATGAATTTGGGTTTGTGAATTGCAAAAGTTTGAAGAGAGAATTATCAAAGCTTCAATTTATAAATTTTATATTGTGTTTCTTATTTCACTTGTCCAATTCACTAGTGGTAAAGTGCCCCACAACCCCTACATTGGGGCCTTTAAGCATCACTGCTTGGCCTAAAATAGTTCTCCACATAGTACCATGTTGAGGGCTCTTAAGAGGAATCAATCTGTTTGGGAGTGTCCAAATGCTTGAAGATAAAGTTTGTTCAGATTTTCATGGCAAAGATTATACATGCTCTCTTTGATGTTCCTTATTTGAAGCACCATACTAAGAGAAGCAGCATCATTTAAGACTTGCAATTGGAAAGCACTCTGACAACTAATTTGGATTTTTTTGAGGTAATATGGATTTCCAACCATCAAAGTAAATTTTTTATGAAGCTTTGTTGTTAAACTACAAAAATATAGTTGTGAAAAGACAGGTAACATTTTGTCACATTTTTTATAGTAATAGCACAATTTCTTGCCACCTTTGAAGGGTTATGGAAAATAAATGACATACTCAATTCGCATTTCAATTGAAAAGCGCTCTGAGAACTAATTTGAATTTTTCTACAATAATACGACTTGCTAGCCATCGAAGGAAAACACTATGTTCACATTGCAATTGAAAAGCACTCTGAGAACTAATTTGTATTTTTCTGAGGTAATATGGTTGCGAGCCATCGAAGCAAATTTTCTATGAGGTTTTGATGTTGAACTAAAGAAATATAATTTTTCAATGAAATGCAACATTTTTTCACATTTTTAATAGTAATAGCACAATTTCTTTCCATATTTCAAGGGTTATGGAAAATATATGACATAGTCTATTCAAATTGCAATTCAAAATAACTCTGAGAACTAATTTGGATTTTTTAGACGTAATATGACTTGCCATCCGTTGAAATAAAACACTCTTAGAATTACCTCCTGCTTTACTACCTCCACCCCAACCTCTGTTGAAAAGTGTAACTAGGTCGGTCTTCATATTGACTATGTAATTTATGTATTTATATAAAGAAGAAGGCAAAGATAATAAAATGTATTTTTTTTGTACTTGCTTCAGGGTTACATGAGCAAGATTTTTATTATATAGGTTAATAGGCTTCTTCATGATGTCTATTAGGTTTATGTATTCTAGGTATAAAATATAATTAAGTGTCATATTCATGAAGGATCTAGTCTAGAAATATATGCTCCAAGACCTTGTGGAAGAAGGACACCTAACAGCCCTCAAACAATGTTGGAAGACTAGCTCTGCATACATGGAAGACAGATAGATCAACGCTGGAATTACCTCTCTCAAGTCAGCCTAAATTCACAGTGGAGAATTCAGTTGCATGGTCGGCCTAAAAGGACAGAACAGTGCCCTATATATACTCTTGTATTGTGGATCATTTGGAAAGTATAGATTGCAGATTGATCTGATGTGTAATGTGGATTAAAGACCAGATGAAGGTGTGGATTTTCAATGTGGATCTCAGGCAGGAGTAATCTCGGATCTCAAGGAGGAATTACTGTGGATAATAAGACAAGAAATACAATGCGTACTTCTCTGTGTTTACAATACAGATTTCAGGAGTCTATTACAGAAGGTCAATTATGGATTTTTCTAAGCTACCTCAGTCAAGGTGAGGGTATATCACAGCTGTAATACATATTATTTTGTGAGGTCAGAACTAAGAAAATATCCTTGAATATAAATTTAAGGGCAACTGTATTGAAGGAATAATTTGTTGAAGTTGGGGCAGTCATCATAAGAAGTAAGGAAGCCTTAAAAGTAGGAGAAAGTGAGGAAGGTAAATCTAAGATTTACCTTTCTAGCTACATCTCAAGGAATTCATATAAAATTATATTCAAAGAGAAGATAATTCTTGACCAAGTTATAAGAAGTGAAGCTTGGAGACCGAGTTCTCTAGTACCAGTGCAGAATAGTGCAGATTGGTGAAGAAGAGAAGAATCAAGTTTGAAGAAGTTGTATCAAGGTCTTGTAAGCATTTCTAGGTCAAGGGTCTAAGTTTTGGTCATGTTACTTGTCATTTGAATATCTATAAGAAGAATTCTTTGCGGGTTTTCCTCTCCAAGAGGGAGAGGTTTTTCCCTGGCTCTAGGAGCCTAAGATTGTGTCTTGTTTATTTTGATAATTGACTTGATGAAAGACTAAACATATAACGAAGAGAAGACATAAGTAATTCAAGTAAGCTCACATGTAATTATCAAGAAGAGAATTTGTATTAATCATCTTCCCTCCAAATTCTCAACATGGAATCAGAGCTAAGGTGCTAAAATCAGGGCTTCTTGACAAAGGAGACACTCCAGGAAGCAAAGATCAATGTTTGGGATGAAAAATCAAATAATTTTTAAAAGGAAGACTCTCTAGCTACTTCAATAAAGATCTACTATCTCATTTAAAGGATCGACTCAATAAAGAAAGTAATCTTTGCCATCAAAGATTCACATTCAAGACTTTGTTAAAAGAAGGACCTCAACTTCTGAAGATATCCTTCATCAAAGATTCAAGAACGCCTACATTGAATATTTCTATCTTAAAAGAAACTCTTGACTTCAAACATCAGCAAGGAAGATGCAAGCCACTATACTCAAGTAAGTATCTATAACCTTACTTAAATATGTCAAAATGAATTATTGTAATGAGAGCAACAAGCTAGTTGGGTAATCAAACTTTAGTTATGGAATATATCAAAGGTTCTACAATCCAACCCTCAAAAGAAGATGGTCCAGCTCATGCCAAGTACATGAAGGGAGAAATTAGAGTGTAGAGGATTCTCATAGAATCTGTTAAGGACTCTCTCATTCCTTATGTATCAAAACTAAAGTCTGCTAAAGAAATATATGAGAAACTCGTGGAACTATTTTCTATGAATACTGCAGGAGAAGCAATCTCTTTGAGACAAGAACTATATAAAATGAAATTATCAAGGGAAGAAGGAATCACTCCATACTTTATGAGGATTTCTAAAATAAGAGATCAACTGCAGGAACTAGGAGAAGTAATGTTTGACACTGAGATGACTACAGTGGTGCTGAATGCTCTACCATAGGAATGGGTAAACTTCACTTCAAGTTTATATGGGAAGAAAGAATCCACTCCATTCCATGATTTATGGTCTTTATGTAAAATAGAGAAAAAAATACTAAAATCCAAAGCTGATACAGGACCAAGTGAAGATAATAAAGCCTTTGCAGCCACATATAGGAAGAAAGGAAGATTCGGAAAATTTGGTCCTCGGAATAAAAGAAAGAATATGGACAATGTACGATGCTTTGGATGCAATGAACTTGGAAATTATAAAAGAGATTGTCCTAAATCTAACAAGTACAAGAGAAAAAGGGATGAATCCCATATCTCAGATGTGAGGAAAGAACCAGATGAAAAGAAATCTAAGCAAGAAGAAGCAAGAGATCTCTACTATGATTGAGATCATCTTCTCCTTTAAGAGATTTATGTTGGTTGTAAAATAGTACGATAGGAAGAAATGTATATTATAGCATCATGATAAAAATCATGTTAGGAGATCTTGTTGAATCAGCTTCGGGAAAACCTCTCTGATAACATTACTATTGGAAAGCAGTCATGAAGATCATGGGTCATTATGGAAATTGAATTCTGGTATGTGATGACATATTGATGGAGCAGACCAAGGGGATGAAGGTATTCATTATAGATAAATTTCTACAGGATGACTCAAGGGAAAGAAATATGAGGTATGTATATATTTATATGCTGACACTGGATGCTGTGAAGTCATGTCATATGGTTGCAGGTAATAGACTTCCATATTTAGAAGTATGATCTATGAAGAAGGATCTCTCGGTGCACTGATAGATGAAATCAACATAATATGTCCTCATGGAATATGAGGTGGTTATATATGAACGAGAAAATGGAAAATTTGTAAGTCCCTGGGAATGAAGAATGTGCAAAAAGGAAGAGATCATGAAATGCAACCATGTCAAGAGGCAATTATCATCATAAACCAAGAAGATGTGACTAGGAGATCTCCCGGAAGGATATGTAGAATCTGACAGAAGTATGGTAAATAAGAAGACCCTTGACAAAAAATATCATTAGGAGATGTGTCAATATGAATAGAGGATGTCGATGCCTACAGGAATATGTCATGGTGAAAGATCATCACTGAGGTAACTTTTGTTTTAAAAGCTCATATGTATATGCTTATCTGGATGAATTTGTTGGGTGTGGAGCTTTATTATCTTATTTATTTTGTATCACAATGTTGGACACCTATACCTTAATGGGACAGCAACACCGCCCGTAATTAAATGCTGCTTGGGAGGTCCAGGGGGGGCGCCCCCCCCTGGCGGGGGGTTTCGGGGGCAATGCCCCCGAAGCTAAAAATAGAGGTAAATTTGCCTTGTAAAAGCATATTGATTTCTAATCAATCTGGATCGGTCATTGGGCGGATGATCTGACGATAGAAGTTATGTTTAATTTAGGGTTTTTTGCCCTAGAAGGAAACCCCTAATTTTGTATGAGGGTATTGTATTGCGGCTTTGTATTCTATGTGTATTCTCAGAGTGAGAAACAGATAGGGAGACTGTGAGAGAGAACAGAGGATATTATAGCAAATCTTCTGTAGGTTGTGTCTCTTCATTTTGCAGGATAATAGAAAGGAAGGACTAGCTGTTTAGGGTGGACATAGCCCAAACTGGGTGAACCACATATATCTATGTCTCTCTGGTTTTATGTGTTTTGTGTGTTTCTGTCTTCTGCATATTTTATGTGTTTCATTGCTCTGTAATATATAATTTTCTAACAATTGGTATCAGAGCCGAAGGTCTATTTGGATGATAAACTCGCAGGAAAGAAGGGTTCCTAGTTCGAGTGAGAGCAATGGCGGAAGATGGAAAGTTTAGGGTCGAGAAATTTAACGGCCAAAACTTCCTGCAGTGAAAGATGCAAATGGAATATTATCTGTATCAGAAATATTTGTACCTACCATTGAGCGAAAAAACAAAGAAGCCGACGACTATGACATACGCAGAATGGGAGATTCTCAATAGAAAGGCACTCGAAAAGTACGGTTGTGCCTCGCGGCGTTGGTAGCCTTCAATATTTCGAAGAAAACAACAACATAAGGTTTGATTAAGGCATTGGCGAAACTATATGAAAAGACCTCGGCCTCAAACAAGGTATTTCTTATGAAAATTTTATTTAATATGAATATGTCGAAAGGTGGATCTATTGTAGACCATTTAAATGATTTTAATATAGTTACCAGTTAGTTAAGTTCTATATGGGTAAACTTTGATGATGAAGTTAGGGCATTGTTATTTCTGTGCTCATTTCTAGAAAGCTAGAATGGTTTAGTTATGACCATTAGTAACTCTGTATCTGGATATAGTACTTTAAAGTTTGATGATGTTTTCGGTGCTATCATTAGCGAGGAAATGTGATGGAAAAGCTCCGGTGAGACACCAGGTAAAGCTTTGAGTGCAGATTCTAGGGGAAGAAAAATGGAAAGAGGAAAGCAATCAGGATATTACAGTAAATCAAGGAAAGGCAGATCAAAGTCCAAATCGGGGATAGTGTGCTAGAATGCGGAAAGAAAGGACACCTAAAGAAAGACTATAGATCTCGAAAGGGAAAAGAAGGAGACGCACAACAAGAAAATAATCATGAAGCAAATGTGACAGGTGATTGTTGGGAAAAATACTGAGAGGGGGGGGGGTGAATCAGTATTTAGGACTTTATCAAATTTTTTACTTTTTCACTCTCTAAAACCCATACGCTACTTTGCTGAAGCCAACTAGCGTATACATGCGGATATCCTTCATAAAACTCGCGTATACTCAGAGATCTAATTATGCTATTAGTTCTTCACTTATATCATTCCATCATTCATTCATTAGATGTTCTATAAACAGTAAACATGTGCAGTAAGAACAGAATAAACCATCACACAAAGCATCGCACATGAACACCAGGATTTTTAGGTGGAAACCCAAGTCGGGAGAAAACCACCACTGCAGTTGCTCAGCCTTCAATATTTTATTATAGAGAAAACATCTTACAACATATGTGCTGGTGCAGACTCCTACCAGCACGCAGGCACCCACCTGCGCTCGTTTACCAGCCTCTCCTGGAAGGGAGCTACGACCCCCTGCTCTTGTTTACCAGCCTCTCCTGGAAGGGAGCTACGACCCCCTGATCTCGTTTACCAGCCTCACCTGGAAGGGAGCTTCGACCCCCTGACTGAAGGCTACAACCCTCAGCACCTCTATGGACCACGTTTCATCATATTTTCAGACTAGGCCCACTCCATACTTTTAAGCTCAAACATACATCACCATCAGATACTTGTCAATTCAGATAACCTAAACAGATAGCAGTAACACAGCAGAACAGATCAGACATTTCATACCCCTTTCTTTAGCAAACCCTAATTTGCATACGCGCTTTCCTTTCACTGATACAGCGTATATACGCGCCTTCTACCATACAAACCCGCGTATACTTCAGTGCATATTACAGAGCTAGTTTCATTGCGCATACGCGCTTTCTCTTCAACGAAGCAGCGTATATACGAGCTTCCTCTTCGACGAACTAGCGTATGGTTCTTCAGACATTTATGTCATTGCAATTATTCAGAACAGATACATCACTCAGATTTTACCCTTTACCTCAGACAGATGTTCGCCTCATTACAGATCTTATCATTTCATAAACAGATCTAGAAGATACAAATACATTTCAGATCTAGATACCCTTCTTCATCATTTTCTTCATTGGTGCATCATGCATTCAGATCTATCATTCAACTGTAACCCTTTCCATTCAGATATACTTCAGAGAGAAGTATTCATTCAAGCTCAGACATCTTGCACCCACACTCCTGATTTGCACAATGAATTTCTTCTCTATATATAGGTTTACCCTTTTTCAATACCATGAGCCAGAGCCACATTACTTCCGATGGTATTCCTGGACGGGGTCATTTAGACGAATCATTACCCAATACAATGGGTCAATACCATGGTGGTTACCCCTGGTTTTGCACTTTATGAGCGCTTTTGCCCATACGCGACTTGGAACGTTCTTTCCCGCGTGCATACGCAACTTCCCCTAGACAAATCCGCGTATGCCTTGAGACATACTCTTTTCATCATAGATCTAGCACATATTGAATTCCTTTCTTCATTGCCTTCTGTACTCTCTGTAGATACATCAGATTGACATCTTTAAACAGGTTCATCAAGACATATTCTATCAAGCACAACTTCATCAAGTAGGCTGCCATCATGGACAACACTCTATCAAGTGGATTGTCATCAAGGACATCACTCAGCATCAAAACATCATATCATAATAGATTTACATCATTTTCCAAGTCCATCAAGTCACTAATAACTTCATCAGGTGGATTTCCATCACGGACAACACATGTCAACAATCTCATGTCTTCATCTTCATTCAGTGGGTTGCCATCAAGGACAACACTCTGCATCATATTGCCAACAATCTCCCCCTTTGGACTTGATGGCAACCACGATGGTGTTTGGTTACCACAACAGATAGGTGCATTAAGAATACCATGTCACTCTCCCCATTTTTGACATCATTCTTTCTCTTCATTCAAACACCATGTCATGTCACTCTCCCCCTTTGACATCAAGGGCAAAGGGCGGATCAAAACCAACACACTCTCCCCCTGTTCTCCTCATGTAGAAGAAGCGTTCTGCAGATCGGATGTATACTGAAGTGACCAAGCTCCCCCTGAGTTCATGCTGAATCTTCAAACATATTTTTCAATGAAGTACATGATTCTATGAACTTCCTATCACCAAAGACTCATACTTACATCAAATATCCAACCAAGTGGATTTACATATGAGACTCAAGTACCCAACCAAGTGGGTTTACACATTTCAACTCAACTACCCAACCAAGTGGGTTTACAAAATTTGACTCAGCTACCCAACCAAGTGGGTTTACAAAATTGACAAGTCCTTACATGACTGAATATTACAATTTTACATCATGGGTCTCAACAAGACCTTTTCATTAAATTACAAATATGACCATTTATGACCAATACCAGAAAGTCCTCAAGAAAGAGAACATATTTTAGAACCATCATAATGCCAACAATGCATTATACTCAGCAAAGCTAATGCTCCCCCTGAATCTGTGCATCCAAGCATCCTTTCCATATGACTAAGACTCCCCCTTAGTTTGTGCATCCTGAACACTTTCACCAACAAATCATCAAGGCATCTTTATCAAAAAATTAGAAATAGAATTATTAGAACTGGAACACCACCAGAGATACCAAACAGAATCAGAGATACCAAACAACGCTGCAGCTGTGCTGAAGAAAGCTGACCCCAAACAGAAATATGTCAGCAACCAAGCATACGCGGTTTTATGTGCATGAACTCGCGTATATACGCGACTGTGTTTCAGGAAACCCGCGTATCCAATACCATCTTCTATATTTTAACCAAATCTGATCCTCTGTGAGAAAAAGACAGTGTTCAGCTTCTTTCTAAGATATTTGAATGCTTCCCTGGACTACAGATAGATAGAACAGTGTAGTTGTGTCTTCAAGCGTCATCCAACGGTTGTAGCATAAACACATTAGTAACCAAGCCTTCAGATTATTTGCAGCATCAATACAATCTTTCCAAGAGAGATTATCATACCAGAACAACATCTTCAAATATGTGTCAATCATCCATGTGGACCAATATCCCCATGATTTTTAAGATTTAACATGAAGTAACATATGTATGGAAAAGATCTCAACCATAGTAACAAACTCTAAATGTTCTATTCTTATCTCTGAATCATAAGACTTCCAATTCATCCATGTGTGAGCACAAAAGATACTTTTCAGCAAACAAGGCTCAAAATCTCATCATAATAAGCCATGTACCAAGTCATCATCATTTAAGCATGAGTATCACAATAACCAAATAATACGCAGTCATAGTGCCAACAATGCAATCATTAGCATTCAACCTGCTGCTCCCCCTGAACCAGTGCTCTTCCTTAACTTGTGCAACTTGAATACCTTTATCAGCAAGTCATCATCAACAATTTCTGCATGATCTGTCCTTATCTCTGAATTATAAGACTTTCATCTCAGCAACGAATACTCTTCATCAAAAAGCAAACAAGACTTATCCATAATCTTCAACAAGTGAAACCATATATCATTTCATTAGCATGAGTGTAACCAGATTAATGCAAAAGTACAATAATTATCAGTCAGACTGATGCTCCCCCTGAACTTCTGCTCCAGATCTTCATTTATCATATAAATTCTCTTATCATTAATGCATATGCGACTGTGTCTGCTGGAACTCGCGTGTATATGCAACTTTTGTTCATTGAACCCGTGTATGGAAAGTGAAGTATAGAAATTTTTCACATTCCTTCATCTCCCCCTGAACTTGTACTTCCTGTACCTGTCTTCTTCATATCAGATGCTCTGTCAGAAATACATATAACCAGAATAATCAAATCAACCATGAGAATCATCATACATTGCTCCCCCTGTGACGATACATTACTAAATCTCATAATGTATCCCACATCATTCCTGCAGTCAATCAGAGAAGTAAGCTTCAGAAGCGGATGACTGCAGTAGGGTCAATATTCCCTACATTTCTGATCGGTCCTCCATCTTTTTCCAGATTTGTTTGAACTTTCTATTTGTGTGCTGGAAATTGTCCACTTTCTCAGATCTGTTCAACCTGCATTCCTTTTCTACATGTCCATACTTGTTACAAGAATAACATCTCATGTGTCTAGAGAAATAAGCATAAGAATCATAATGAGTATTTCTAATCTTCCTCCTTTTACAATCAACTGCTTTATGTCCATACTTGTTACATGAAAAACAATATCCCTTGAAGAAACCAGAGTACCTTTCTATGTAGGATCTGTTAGTTTGTGGCTGAAATATTCTGCTTCTGCAATTTGCTACAACATGCCCATAATTATGACATTTAAAACATTGAACATTCTTGAATGATATCTTTTGAGAATTCATGATTGTTGGTTGACCTTTTGTCTCTTTCAACACTTCAGGTTTTGCATTGACATCCTCTGAATTTTTAGCACTTCCTTGTGAGCTAGATTCTCCTTTAACAGTTTCATGGAAACCAAGACCAAGTTTGATAGTAGGAGACCTTTGATTACTCAGAATATTGTCCAAAATATTAGTACTATCATGAAACCTCAAAAGTTTAACCTTTTCTTTTAATTTACCTTTGAGAATGTTTACCTCAACCTCCAAGGCTTGACATTGCTTTGTCATGCTTTCTTCTTTCCTTCTTCCATCTTCTACTTGATCTTTCAGATTTAGAATCTCTTCTTTCAACCAATTTTCGTTTTCTTCACATGTTTTTTGCAGCTCTTCATTATTTTATTTGATTTTTCCAGATCTTCTTTGAGAGAGATGATTTCTGCTTCAAGGCCTTCCTTTTCAAATGACGGAGGTTCTTCATTCTTATTACTTGTTGCTTCAAGATCTGCTTGCAGAGAGATGATTGCAACTTCAAGTCCTTCATTATTCTTGCTTGATTTTTCGAGATCTGCATTTAGATCGTTGATTTCTGCTTCTAGTCTTTTCATTCGATTAGATGCATAAGCATGAAACCTTTGATACTTGTCTATAGATTCATTCTCCTTAGATGTTTTTTGCTGATCTTCATCTTTAATCTTGACAGCTTCTTCTAGATCCATACTGTCACTCTCACTAACATAACCTTTGCATATACAAGTAAGTGAAATACAAGAACAACGATTAATACCTGTTTCGTCTCCTTCAATTTCTGCTATACATGATTTCTGAGGTATCTCCTTTCTTCGAGTAGCCTTCTTCTTTTGCTTCTTTGCCATGAGCACTTTCAGATCTTGGTCAGAATCTTCTTCATCTTCACTGGACACTTCAAGAAAGTCATTGTCCTCTAAAGCATCCACAAAAGTATCCTTTTCTTCTCTTTGTTCATATGCCATGAGAAGTCTAAGATCTTCTTCACAATCTTCCTCACTATCAGATGACTCATCACTATCTTCATTAGTATAGTAACTTTTCTTAGAGCCAGATCGGTTCTTATTCCTTCTTGCTACTTCTTTTCCTTTAGCAGATGTTTCTTTATAAGGAAATTTTGCAGCATAATGACCAACTTTTCCACACTCAAAACATTTGAAGGGAAGCTTACCTTTGAATCTTCAGTACCTAGTTGGAGTTTTCTCACGAAATTCGCTTCTTCTTCTTCAGATATATAGCTGGATTCCTTGACAACTTCCTTTTCTTTTCCTTTTGCAGACGCCTTAAAAGTAGCTTCTTTGATTTGAGAAGGACCTCCTTGTCTCATTTCAAAAGCAGTCAGGATACCATGTAATTGAACAACAGTAAGAGTTTGCAGATCTTGCCTTTCTTCAATAGCTGAAACTTTAGAGTCAAATTTTGCAGTCAAAGATCTTAAGAATTTTTCCACCAGAGTAGTATCGGTTATGGTTTCACCCAGATTTCTCATTCGATTTACAATATCATCTAGACGAAGAAAGAAACTGGCAACACTTTCATCACTATGCATCTTCAAGTTTTCATATTCAATTCTAAGAGTTTGGAGTTTTG
This sequence comes from Pinus albicaulis, assembly GCA_034641835.2. Classification (NCBI taxonomy): domain Eukaryota; kingdom Viridiplantae; phylum Streptophyta; class Pinopsida; order Pinales; family Pinaceae; genus Pinus; species Pinus albicaulis. Next base: position 267,452,509 of record CM076572.1, on the reverse strand, counting down.
CATCACACACATCCACCCCACACACCACCGACGTCCCCTCCCTCTTCCACTTTAGCAAATTCTGATTCAGACATGCTTCCTAATAAGACATTCACTTCTTTGGCATTGATTTCATACTTCTTCCTTTCAGCTGCATCAGTAGCGATACTTGCCGGGTATTGATAACCTTCTTCCACGATTGCCCATACATCTGCACCAAGACTTTGCAGATATGCTTTTGTTCGTACCTTCCAGAATATCAGATTGCTTCCATTGAATAGAGGTGGCTTTATAGACATCACTCCTTCTTGACTTCCCATTGCAACGGATCTCCTTCAAGCGATCAAGCTTCTGCAGAAGAACCTGCTCTGATACCAATTGTTGGGAAAAATACTGAGAGGGGGGGGGGGGGGGTGGGTGAATCAGTATTTAGGACTTTATCAAACTTTTTACTTTTTCACTCTCTAAAACCCATACGCTACTTTGCTGAAGCCAACTAGCGTATACACGCGGATATCCTTCATAAAACTCGCGTATACTCAGAGATCTAATTATGCTATTAGTTCTTCACTTATATCATTCCATCATTCATTCATTAGATGTTCTATAAACAGTAAACATGTGCAGTAAGAACAGAATAAACCATCACACATAAGCATCACACATGAACACCAGGATTTTAGGTGGAAACCCAAGTCGGGAGAAAACCACCGATGTAGTTGCTCAGCCTTCAATATTTTATTATAGAGAAAACATCTTACAACATATGTGCTGGCGCAGACTTGACCAGCACGCAGGCACCCACCTGCGCTCGTTTACCAGCCTCTCCTGGAAGGGAGCTACGACCCCCTGACTCGTTTACCAGCCTCTCCCGGAAGGGAGCTACGACCCCCCGATCTCATGCCGTCTCACTCCGGAAGGAGCTTCACCCCTTCGGGACCGGGCTACAACCCTCAACACCTCTATGGACTACCATTTTCAGACCGACCCACGATACTTCTTTAAGCTCAAACATACATCACCATCGATACTGTCAATCTCGCATAACTCCGCATTGTAGATAGCAAGAATAATGCCAGAACAGACGTACATTTCATACCTCTCTTTCTTCAAGAACCCTAATTTTCTTTATACGCTGCTTTTCCTTTTTCACTGATATACAGATAAGCACGCCTTCTACTATACAAACCCGTATATTTCAATGCATATTACAAAGCTAGTTTCATCAAGGCATACGCTTTCTCTTCAAATAAGCCACAGATATATTGCCTTCACGAATCCAGTTTATTGTCTTTCCTCGCATTTATGACATTGTACCTCTTCAATGATATCACTCAGATTTTACCCTTTACCTCAGACATATGTTTGCCTCATTACAGATCTTATCATTTCATAAACAGATCTAGAAGATACAAATACATTTCAGATCTAGATACCCTTCTTCATCATTTTCTTCATTGGTGCATCATGCATTCAGATCTATCATTCAACTGTAACCCTTTCCATTCAGATATACTTCAGAGAGAAGTATTCAATCAAGCTCAGACATCTTGCACCCACACTCATGATTTGCACAATGAATTTCTTCTCCTTATATAGGTTTACCCTTTTTCAATACCATGAGCCAAAACCACATTACTTCCGATGGTATTCCTGGACGGGGTCACATAGACGAATCATTACTCAATACAATGGGTCAATACCATGATATACTCGGTTTTGTAATTTAATGAGCGCTTTTGGCCTATACGCTACTGGAACGCTCTTTCCAAGGTGCATTAATGCACTCCCCCTAGACAAATCCGCGTATGCCTTGAGACATACTTCATCATAGATCTAGCAGCCATATTGAATTCCTTTCTTCATTGCCTTCAGACTCGTAGATACATCAGATTTACATCTTTAAACAGGTTCATCAAGACATATTCTATCAAGCACAACTTCATCAAGTAGGCTGCCATCATGGACAACACTCTATCAAGTGGGTTGTCATCAAGGACATCACTCAGCATCAAAACATCATATCATAATAGATTTACATCATTTTCCAAGTCCATCAAGTCACTAATAACTTCATCAGGTGGATTGCCATCACGGACAACACATGTCAACAATCTCATGTCTTCATCTTCATTCAGTGGGTTGCCATCAAGGACAACACTCTGCATCATATTGCCAACAGTGATGTGTTACAAGATGCTTTGATTATTTCTTTCGAAAATGTTACTGATTCCTGGGTGTTAGATTCAGGGGCCTCATTCCATGCCACACCTGATAAGAAATATTTTCATGACTATGTTCAAGGAGATTTTGGACAAGTCTGTTTGGGTGATGATAAACCCTGTAAAATTGTTGGAATGGGTAAGGTTCTTGTAAAACAACAGAATGGAAACCAATGGCTATTAAAGGAGGTAAGGCATGTTCTAGATCTAAAGAAAAATCTGATTTCAATAGGGCAGTTAGGCGGTGAAGGTTGTGTGACAAATTTCACAGATAAAACTTGGAAGGTCACCAAAGGAGCCCTGGTAATAGCAAAAGGCGAAAAGGTTGGTACATTGTATTTATGAAATGGTATTTCTAACTCTGTTAATGCTTTAACTTCCAAAGGAGAAGATGCAATATTATGGCATCATAGGCTTGGACACATGAGTGAGAAGGGAATGAATATTATTCACTCAAGAAATTTGTTTTTGGGTTTGAAGAATATTGATTTGGATTTCTGTGAGAATTGCATTTATGGAAAACAAAAGAGAGTCAGATTTCTCAGAGTTTGGAAAGAAAATAAGAGCAAAAAATTAGAGCTTGTGCATACAGATGTATGGGGACCTACTCAGGTATCATCTCTCAGTGTCTCTTGTTATTATGTTACTTTTATTGATGATGCAACTAGAAAAACTTGGATTTATTGTATTCAGAATAAATCTGATGTATTTGATACTTTCAAGAAATGGAAAGCTTTGGTTGATATTGAGACATGAAAGAAGTTGAAGTGTCTAAGATCAGACAATGGAGGTCAATATTGCAACAAAGATTTTGATAGGTACTGTTCAAAGCATGGAATTCGCAGAGAGAAGATAGTTCCAAGAACACCACAAGAAAATGTTGTGTCAGAAAGGATGAAAAGAACAATCATGGAGCGTGCAAGGTGCATGAGATTGCATGCTGGATTGCCTTTACAATTTTGGGAAAATTTTGTAGATACTGTTGTTTATCTAATTAACAGAGGGCCTTCAAGTTCCTTGGATGGTGGTATTCCAGAGGAGGCATGGACAGGTAAAAAGGTAAACTACTCTTTTTTAAGGCCTTTTGGTTGTGAGGCCTTTGTCCATATTAATAAAGAAAATAGAACAAAGCTTGAGGCAAAATCAAAGAAATGTACCTTTATTGGATATGGTGTTAATTATTTTGGTTATTGCTTATATGATTATGAAAATCACAAAATCATCACGAGCAGAGATGTAATATTCAATGAAAAGGTCTTGCATAAGAATCAGTTGCAGGAAAAGAAAAAAAAGAATACACAGTTATTGATGAGATCACAGAAAAAGTAAAGGTGCCTGAAACTAATAATAATCAATAGCCACAACAACAACAACCAACTCTTGCACCAAGGCAAGTGGTTCACCAGGGACCAAGTTTAGCAGAAGTTTCCTCATCTCATGGAGGAAATCAACGCAATGGGGACCATTTCTTCCTAAGGGGGAGGAAAGATCCAGGTGGATATTGGTGGCCACCCGCCTATTCCACTTGGGGCCTCACCATTTTTTCTTTCAATTTTTCAATTTCCTTAATTATAGCAAAGTTTACTAGTTTTAGCAGTCTTTCGGGTCCTGAAATTCGAGAGCCGTTTTGAGCTCCTAAATGACTTTTTTTGGGAAAACCGGGAGCAACATGGCAGTTCCTTTGATGTTGCTCACATAAAAATTTGTAGTCCTTAGATAGATATTAATTTGTAGTCCTCGGATAGATATTTATAACGAGGTATTTTACGCGTCGAACAGAGATCGTATGACAAAGTTACATCCCCGGGAAGTTGATGTACCAATTTACCTAAACGGGGCCCATATTTTTGGCGCTTCATCTCTTAGGGTAAGGTTTTTGAATGTTTAGGGTTTTCCATTATTTCTCATTAATAAATAGGCCCTCGAGCCTCATTGTAACACAGTTCAGAGGCCTGTAGGCACCAAATCCCTTCTCAGAGATAAGCTACCAACGCCCTAGCTAGTTTATTTCCATTATGTTTGTAAACAAATTTTAGTTCTTTTATATTAAATAAATGAAGTGTTATTTCCAATGCATCTTTATATTTATGGTTATATGTGTATTATGTTGTGTTCCTGCATAAATTCAGATCAAAAGACCTTATGAGTGAGATCACATAAATCTTTCTTCCCTAGGGAGCCCGATGCAAGTGCATAGGACAAGCACAAGATATAAAAAATTTAGACGGTAGCTTACCAATGTGATGGGATGGTCACATGGTAATGCTAGGGAAAAAAATTAAATGCTTTGTTAAGAAATTGTAAATATTAAATTTAGGAGTGAGCTTTGGTTTGTTTGAAATAAGTTGGGGAAATTACTTTATGATGTAAATATAGTTTTCAGTTTCCCTTATTTTGTGGAGAAGGGGAAATGATTCACATTTTCTGACTCTTGGTTGTCATAGTCAATTTTTTTTTTTTTGGGAATAAAGGGAAGAGCCTTGGGAAGTTCCAGAAGGGAGGGAAGAAGAGAGGAACTCGTTGTTTCCTTTGTGTAAATACAATTCTGAAGTTTGCAAATATGCATGTTCCTTAAAATTTTTGTGAACTGGAAGGTATTTTAGTGTGAATGGTGTAAATGAACAATGATTTGGACTGTAAATTGTTTGATTGTTACATGGTTTGAGATTGAATCGAATCCCTGTGTCTAAACCAAATTCCCAACAGCCCCAATATTTCCTTAAAGGCCCCATTGAAATTAAGATTGATAAATCCTTATGGAGGAAGGTTAAAGGTTGTTGGAGACAAGGAAATACCACTAAGTCATTGAGAGTCATCCAATGCCACCATATTCTGCGAAATTTCTAAGTCTCGTAAAATTTGAGCTTCCTTGCTTTCCACATTCCAATTGTCTTATACCCACTTCTTAGTCAATATCGCTTCTTTCATATTAATCTTTGTGCATCACCATATAGAATCCCCAGTGTTATTTAGATCCTTTAATATGATTCTGTTGTTTTCATTCCATAGGTTCCAAATAATGGAAGCCAAAACCAAACCACATGCCCTATTCACAATCAGATTTTTGAAAAGAGGGGTGTGCCAAGATTCAATTGTTTCCCACAAACTCTTAGGGGAGCAGTCCAAATCGCCAAAAAGGCTATGAATCCTAGACCATATAATTTCCATGCTTGCTCAAGTGTTGAACATATGGTTAAGTATTTCCTCCTATTGTTAATATATGGGGCACCACAATGGTCATGTATAGCATTTTCTCCTCGAAGTTAGGAGTTGACCTCAACTAGTTAACTAGAGGAAGCTCTCTACCTTCGACCATAACTTGCCTTCACAAATGTTCCACTAGAGGGGATGCTTTGGGATTTCCTTGTGATTTTCCATAATTATATAAGTCTATTTGATGGTAAACACTCCCTATGTTGAATATCCCCATATCAGATTGTCTCCCTCTTGCACTACCTAAATATTTCTATCTTTTAGTTATGTATCTAGAATCTGATATTATTGTGAAAATTGTTTCTCATCCCAGTGATCTTATGTTTTCCATTCTCACCACTAATCTTGCGAGGATATTTATTTCCAGAAATTAGGGACCATTACTTCCCTTTTCCCTGTGATGTACTCTTTGAGACATCCTAACTCCTCCCTGCTCTCAAGCCTTGGGAGGTTTTGGCAAGACTCTTCCCAAAAATTAGTTTTTCTGCCATCTCTAATCTCCTAGAACATGTGATATTTTATAAAAGGATTTTTTTCCAATGCTAGATTCCATATTGATGACCGCGGCGGGAAATTTGACTATCACACTTTATTAGCTTAAGTGATCACCAAGTTGTATTTCATATTCCATATTAGTTTCCACAAATCTTGACCTCCCCAGAACTATCTCCACCATAATTTGGCTCCCATAACTTTATTAAGCATTATATGATCCCTCAAACCACCCCCTTTTTTCCATAAACACCTTCTCCCAAGACACTAGAGTCCATTTTTTGGCTTGTTGATCCCCTTGCCACAAGAATTTATGAAAACTAGAAACAATGTTCTTATATATTCCCTTGGGTGCAGATATATTGACGATCATAATCCAATGAGAATGCATCAAATAGTCGATGGGAAATATTTTAGCCTCTAGTCGGATAAATGAAAAATAATAGATGAATAGTTTATCGGGTATTTGACCCCATTCTCATCAAATATCTCACGAAGCCCCACTATGAAGTCCACAAATTCGATGATAATATTCCAACGACATGTGTCAAATAGTCTATGGACCTCTAGCGGTGAACCAAAGGGAAAGTTTCACATCCCAATAAGGTTTTATGACGTGCCATTATCGAAACACCAATGGAATAATCTAAAGGATGTGATCTATATTGGATGACTTGTTCTAATATTTGGAGGTCAGAAAATCAACAACTATTGGAAGCTGACGGTTTGTCCAACAACCTAGCTTTTAAGCCGACAAAATACTGGGGTGATTCCAACCTTCCGTATGTGTATCTGACGAGTTTTGCATCATAAATTTGATGGTTAATGGACTACTAAAAAAATTGATATTCAAAGAACTCGGATTCCAATTTTTTATAAGAGGTATTTCACCCATCAAGGCATGGTTTCAAGAAGTCAAAACCATAAGTGACACAAAATTCCAGGGCAGAATTAGTAGTGAAAAAAACGTTCAAATACTCTTTAACGTTAGTTAAATATATATAAAATGGTAATGGGATTATTAAAACATAAAATGGTAATGGAATTATGGAGGTTAAGATGAAAATGTTCTTATAATTAAACAAATGGAGCTACAAATCGAGGGTATGTGATCTGAGCTATTGATAATTTAGTAACCAAACTAAAAGGTAGAGGGTGACGCTAGATATGTTGTTTTCTTTTCTATGTGTAATTATGATTTAGGCTTTGGGATGTAACATTCCTCGACTATTTTATGATAGAATAGAATATTATCATTCTAGGAAAACCAAGGGAAAGGTATGTATGAGCAAGAACTTCAGCTAAAAGGCAAAGGGTTATTGACTTATCAAAAAGGAAATATAAGGAGATTTTTCCTCACTTCCACACTAATCCCAATCAATATAGTTCTGGCCTCGTGAGATATTTTCTTACCATGTGGGTCCTTATGCTTATCCAAGTTTCAATCGATATAGGTCATTCACCTTTGTTAAATCTTGACAACTACACTAACATACTTGGTGGATCATATCATACTTGGTGGATCATATCGACATTTAATCAAGGTGAAAAAATGGCCCCTGTAGACCAGTGATATTTTAAGGAGACTCTCACCTTTGAGATAGAAACATTCAAGCTTATAATTTTAGGTGGGTATGATGAAGTTGAATATTATAATATAACTATTATTTACATCTACAACAACATGGTGTACACAAACACAAACACAACACCGTTTGTAGATCTAGATGAATAACAACCCACTAGTTACAATGAAAATAGAGTATGGATGTGAAATCATTGTTGAAGCGAAAGAAATACAAGGGAATCTTGTACAGTTGGCAGAGTTTACAACTTTGAAATTGGAAAACGTATTTAACATTGAATTACTATAAACATAGTTTGAGAAGCATGAGAACCATTGTCAAGTTACTCCAAAGTCTATAAGCTTTAACTCATAAAAGTCGTTCAACATACATTATTGAAGAAATAGTGTTAAGACATAGTGTGATAAGTATGAGAATCAATGGAAACTTACTCAAGATACCAAAAGGTATAAGGGTATTAAATTAAAATTGGATATTTATAGTATCAATGCAAAGATACTCAACACAAATCAATTGGGACATGTTAATTGTTGCAAAGACATTATGTTTTTTGCCTAAGGTTTGAGACTTATTTCTACTAATGATGTTACCTGCTAAATGACCATTTGCATTTGGATATTATTCACTAATAATTCCTTGACCTCTTTGACCTGCTAATGGGGGTTCCAACTGTTATGAATGAATAAAGTGAGCGTCAAACATAAATGAGTTCTCAAAACAACGTTCAAAAACAAATCAAATAATTGGAATTCCTTGCATGAGGAGATATAAGTGGAGATCTGTAATTTCCACTATCTAGGAATAGGTTAATAATATTTTTAAAGATATGAGAATGAGTCCAACTATTCCTTAAGTCACTTTAGTTAATATCGTCTTAAAATTATGTTTTCTAGTTTATTTGTTTTTTCTCGGGTTTATGTGTTATCTGGTCCAATAACTACTTGTTTTCTCTTCCTTAAATTTTCTCTGGCTTTGCACAAAATATCGTCTATATAAAAATTACTACGTTCTCCCTGACTGAAAGAATTGATAGGACAAAAGAAGTGGAAAGAACCAATTCACTGGATTCAAGATAAAGTCATTTAATAGCAATTTGTGTTTCTTTTGAATTGCTACATACTCTAGTAGTCATTCCCCTTGTTATGTCTCTGATCAAAAGGTTGGAGATAAAAGGTTTATTATAAGGATTTGAAAGGGAAAATATATTCATATATCTCTATATATATATATTTTTGGGATACTTTTATGAAAATATTTGAACCCAAAACTATTGTTTACTGGGTTAAAAAATATTACGATAAGGGATTTATAAACCACAACCTAGACTTTAATTATGTCAGTTATTACCAAGGATAAGGCTTTCAAAATATCTCCTTGAGTCAAGCTCTTTATAGATATCCTTTAGTAAATGACTATATGGGATCTCTTTGGAGATCTACTATAAGGCTCTAGGGTTCTATGGCTCTATCACCTATTCTATGGAAATCATAATACTTAGATAAGGCTCTAGGGAATTTTTCTATTTTGTAAGATGACTCTATGCCCTGACCACCTTTAGTCATTGATTATTACTGGGATTTCTATGGCAATGGTTATATATCTCTATTGCCTCTGGATGTTTCTCCTATTCTAATTTGATCTCTTTGGAGATATCCTTTAGCAGTATGAATGAAAAGGGATAACCATTTATTCCCCTGAATTTGTGAGATGTTGTATACTTTTTCTTAAGGTATTTTCCTTACCCTAGAAAACAATACCTCCGAACATACCCTCAAATTCTCATCCAACTTGTCTTTAAACATTTCCTTAGCCATCAGTATGAAGGGAAAGTATTGTATCCTTATCTTTTGTATCAAGGTAAAGTGTTGTGTCCTTATAAATATTATGTTAGTGAGTCTATTTATTATCCAACCTATCTAAAACATTTCCCTAACCATAAGTATAAATGGTATGCAAGTTCCCACTCTATCCTTATGGCCATCCTCTAGTTAATGGATATGTTTACTTACAACCACTAGTTATCAAAACAAAAACATAAAAAGATTGTACACACTCTCCTAGGCTCAGTATCACATGTTTAGCTTGAATAGGACAGATGATTTTTGTTGTAATGAATATACTCAAGGTCTTCTCAAAAAGTTCCTTTTTAAAAATATCCATTAGAGAACCAGATCCATTCGAAGCAAAAATAACCATTTCCTATAGAATAAAGACAAGTTTTATTTTATTTCACATTTAGTTGCCATGTGTAAATGATCTTGGACATTGACATGGGTGAAAGGAGCTTCCATAGTATTTAAATGCATGGGGGAATCCTTATTGGATTTTTCATTTAGGTGACATGTTCCTATTTTTTGATTTTTTGTCTCTTGAAATAAGGCTTTAGTAATACCACAGTTTGAAGAATCCACTTTCTGATAAATTCCATCTTGTTTAGTACTAACAAGTAAGGCCACAGAATTAGAGCATGAAAACTCTTAAACAAAGTTGGAAGTTGACAGGATACCATAAACTGGTTAATATTGGGGCATAATATCATGATCAATCAAGCTCTGGTTGAAATAATGTGCAACGTCACATTGAGACACACCCATATCACTATTAACCATCAGAGAAATGGATCATGAGACAATTCATCTAAAAAATTCCCTTCTTGTCGAAATGCATAAATATATGCCTCAACTTTATTACGATATACATTTGAACCTGTCTCACCCCACCATGTTTTAGAAGTACTCAAAGGAATGCACTTTTCAAATATAGCTATTGACAAGTAAGAATTTGAAGCAGCCTCTAGAAGTTTTTCACCCAGCCTTTGATCCACAATAGGAAACATAATGAACATCCCGAACATGATTAAGAGTGGCATATTCTTCTAGAAGATTAGATGATCCAACTTCCATTTATTTCGGCTCAAACTAGGCATTGACAATTGGTCCATTCTACCATATAGTTGTAATGCTTGCATGGCATCAGTAAGAATGCCTATGGCTCTCTTATCACATGCAGTAATAGGCAAGTTGAAGTCACATTGTGTTACCACAAAAGTTTCATTATTTTCAGTTTTCTGGTAAGCTTGATAAGAATTACCCAAACTAGAAGGGAAAAATGTATTCATATTCACTGAACATTCTATGCCACCAAAGCTTTCGGCCAAGTTAGTATTTCAATTCCCTGAAAACTCAGTGATTTTCTCAACATCATTCCCTTCAGATTGATTTACTGGTGTCCTCATAGTAGGGTAATTTTAACTTCCTGGTCCAATGTTGTATTCTAAACAACCCTATATGTCTCATCTTACCTCTCATTAATATGAGAATTAAGAGAAGGTTATTCATCTAAATTATCTCCACTCACTTGTTTAACTTTATCCCCTTGCAGTCTAGAAAATTATATTGACTTGATGGACAATTTGACTTTTTCCAGCACCTATATCTCACTGATGTTGGAACGACATAAATATTTGTTTTGATGGGTTTGATTTATAATATGAAGGCATTATTAGTAATGAAATTTTTGAGCGATGACCTTGAGAAAAAGGAATTCCTTCAAATAGAGGATGCCTTGAATTCATGACACATGTTTGTAGCACAGTATTGAAAATCACATGAGGCAATGTTTTTTGATGAATTGACAGTTCATCCAAATATAGAATTTGTTCTTTGGGAATGGGGTGTTGATGAGAAAATTTTCTTCTCGAGATGAGACACCTTCTCATGAGGAAAATTATGTTGATAAACAACATCTTGAGGCAATTGTTCATTATAATGATGAGATGTTGAAGAGAGAAAATATATGTTATTTAGTAAAGGCTATGCATGATGTTAGTGATTTGGTACAAGGGAAAACATAGGAAAAGAGCGAATTGTGGAGATTCCGTACAAATGTTTTCCCAAAAGTGACATGTGAGGATGTATGCCTATTACACAACTATATTTGAGAACATGTACCAATTTGAAGGCAAGACTATTTTTGATGTAGGCGTAGGAAGCGGTAATTCAGAAATCTAATATGCACAAGTTGTTCCAAGGAAAGTTTATGTTCTTGAAGAAACCAATATGTTAGAACATGTATGTCCACATGTAATCAGAAATAGTGTTAGCCACATTGTTTATGGAAATGAAGGATCTATGGAGGATGTCATGTTTCTTGAAAATTTGATGTCATTACCTTAGAGTGGATGGTGTATTTCCGTATACATGAATCCAAGTTTCGGTGATCCATAGACGTGATCGATTTTTGAAGCTAACTATAATAATGGAATCTATGTGTACACTTAGTTCTCATTACTGTTGTTTTAGTCACATGGTGGCCCTGTTGCATGCAACAGTTACATATTACATGTTGATCAATGAACTAAAGCATTGGCTATTGTTTAGTTATTTATTTTGGATTATGAAGTTGGGTTTGTGAATTGCAAAAGTTTGAAGAGAGAATTATCAAAGCTTCAATTTATAAATTTTATATTGTGTTTCTTCTTTTACTTATCCAATTCACTAGGGGTAAAGTGCCCCACAACCCCTACATTGGATACAACTATGGCCTTTAAGCATCATTTCTTGGCCTACACTAGTTCTCCACATAGTACCTTGTTGAGGGCTCTTAAGAGGAATCGATCTATTTTGGAGTGCCCAAATGCTGAAGAGAAAGTTTGTTCAGATTTTCATGGCAAAGATTATACACGCTCTCTTTGATGTTCCTTATTTGAAGCACCATACTAAGAGAAGCAACAACATTTAGGACTTGCAATTGAAAAGCACTCTAACAACTAATTTGGATTTTTTTGAGGTAATATGGATTGCCAACCATCAAAGCAATTTTTTTATGAAGCTTTGTTGTTAAACTACACAAATATAATTGTGCAAAGACAAGCAACATTTTGTCACATTTTTAATAGTAATAGCACAATTTCGTGCCACCTTTGAAGGGTTATGGAAAATAAATGACATACTTTATTCACATTTCAATTGAAAAGCGCTCTGAGAACTAATTTGGATTTTTCTACGGTAATACGACTTGCTAGCCATCGAAGGAAAACATTATGTTCACATTGCAATTGAAAAGAACTCTGAGAACTAATTTGTATTTTTCTGAGGTAATATGGTTGCCAACCATCGAAGAAAAATTTCTATGAGGTTTTGATGTTGAACTAAGGAACTATAATTTTTCAATGAAATGCAACATTTTGTCACATTTTTAATAGTAATAGTATGATTTCTTTCCATATTTGAAGGGTTATGGAAAATATATGACATAGTCTATTCAAATTGCAATTGAAAATAACTTTGAGAACTAATTTGGATATTTTAGATGTAATATGGCTTGCCATCCATTGAAATAAAACACTCTTATAATTACCTCTTGCTTTACTGCCTCCACCCCAACCTCTGTTGAAAAGTGTAACTAGGTCGGTCTTCATGTTGACTATGTAATTTATGTATTTATATATAAATGAAGACAAAGATAATAAAATGTATTTTTTTTGTACTTGCTTCATGGGTTACATGAGCAAGATTTTTATTATATAGGTTAATAGACTTCTTCTTGATGTCTATTACATTTGTGTCTTCTAGGTATAAAATATAATTAAGTGTCATATTCATGAAGGATCTAGTCTAGAAATATATGCTCCAAGACCTTGTAGAAGAAGGACACCTAACAACCCTCAAACAATGTTGGAAGACTAGCTCTGCATACAAGGAATACATCTACATCAATGCTGGAATTACCTCTCTTAAGTCGTCCTAAATTCATAGTGGAGAAGTCGGTTGCATGGTCGGCCTAAAAGGACAAAACAATGCCCTATATATACTCTTGTACTGCGGATCATTTGGAAAGTATAGATTGCGGATTGCTCTAATGTGTAATGTGGATTAAAGACCAGAAGAAGGTGTGGATTTTTAGTGTGGATATCAGGCAGAAGTGAGCTAGGATCTCAAGGAGGAATTACAGTGGATAATAAGACAAGAAAAACAATGCGTACTTCTCTGTGTTTACAGTACAGATTTCAGGAGTTTGTTACAGAAGGTCAATTGTGGATTTTTCTAAGCTACCTCAGTCAAGGTGAGGGTATATCATAGCTGTAATACATATTGTTTTGTGAGGTCAGAACTAAGAAAAGATCCTTGAATATAAAGTTAAGGGAAATTGTATTGAAGGAATAATTTGTTGAATTTGGGACAATGATCATAAGAAGTAAGGCAGCCTTAAAAGTAGGAGAAAGTGAGGAAGGTAAATCTGAGATTTACCTTTCTAGCGACATCTCAAGGAATTCATATAAAATTATATGAAAAGAGAAGATAATGCTTGACTGAGTTATAAGAAGTGAAACTTGGAGACCGAGTTCTCTAGCACCAGTGCAGAACAATGCAGATTGGTGAAGAAGTGAACAATCAAGTTTGAAGAAGTTGTATCAAGGTCTTGGAAGCATATCTAGGTTAAGGATCTGAGTCTTGGTCATGGTACTTGTCATTTGAAGATCTATAAGAAAATTATTTGCGGGTTTTCCTCTCCAAGAGGGAGAGGTTTTTCCCTGGCTCTAGGAGCCTAGGATTGTGTCTTGTTTATTTTGATAATTGACTTGATGAAATACTAAACAAGATAACGAAGAGAAGACATAAGTAACTCAAGTAAGCTCACAATTAATTATCAAGAAGAGAATTTGTATTAATCATCTACCCTCAAAATTCTCAACATGGAATCAGAGCTAAGGTGTTGAAATCAAGGGCTGCTTGACAAAGGAGATACTCCAGGAAGCAAAGATCAAGGTTTGGGTTGAAAAATCAATTCAGTTTGAAAAGGAAGGCTCTCTAGCTACTTCAAGAAAGATCTACTATCTCATTTAAAGGATCAACTGAATCAAGAAAGTAATATTTGTCATCAAAGATTCACATTCAAGACTTTGTTAAAAGAAGGACCTCAACTTCTGAAGATATCCTTCATCAAAGGTTCAATAACACCTACATTTAATATTTATATCTTAAAAGAAACTCTTGACTTCAAACATCATCAAGGAAGATGCAAGCCACTATACTCAAGTAAGTATCTATAACCTTACTTAAATATGTCAAAATGAATTATTGTAAAGAGAGAAACAAGCTAGTTGGGCCATCAAACTTTAGTGCATGGAAGAAGAGGATACATTTGAGTTTAATTGAAGATGAAGATATGGAATATATCAAAGGTTCTACAATCCAACCCCCAAAATAAGATGGTCTAGCTCATGCCAAGTACATGAAGGGAGAAATTAGAGCCCAGAGGATTCTCATAGAATCCATTAAGGAATCTCTCATTCCCTATGTATCAAAACTAAAGTCTGCTAAAGAAATATATGAGAAACTCGTGGAGCTATTTTCTATGAGTACTGCAGGAGAAGCAATCCCTTTGAGACAATAACTATATAAAATGAAATTATCAAGGGAAGAAGGAATCACTCCATACTTTATGGGGATTTCTAAAATAAGAGATCAACTGCAGGATCTGGGAGAAGAAATGTCTAACACTGAGATGACTACAGTGGTGTTGAATTCTCTACCAGAGGAATCGGTAAACTTCACTTCAACTTTATATGGGAAGAAATAAGCCACTCCATTCCATGATTTATGGTCTCTATGTAAAATAGAGGAAACAAGACTAAAATCCAAAATTGATACAGGACCAAGTGAAGAGAATCAAGCCTTTGCAGCCACATATAGGAAGAAAGGAAGATTCGGAAAATTTGGTCCTCAGAATAAAAGAAGGAATATGGACAATGTACGATGCTTTGGATGTAACGAACTTGGGAATTATAAAAGAGATTGTCCTAAATCTAAAAAGTACAAGAGAAAAAGGGAAGAAGCCCATATCTCAGATGTGAGGAAAGAACCAAATGCAAAGAAATCTAAGCAAGAAGAAGCAAGAGATCTCTACTATGATTGAGATCATATTCTCCTTTAAAATATTTCTGTTGGTTGTAAAATAGTACGATAGGAAGCAATGTATACTATAGCACCATGATAAAAATCATGTTAGGAGCTCTTGCTGAATCAGCTCCGGGAAAACCTCTCTAATCACATTACTATTGGAAAGTAGTCATCAAGATCAAGGGTCATCATGGAAGTTTAATTCTGTTATGTGATGACATATTGATGGAGCAGACCAAGGGGATTAAGGTCTTCATTCTAGAGAAATTTCTACAAGATGACTCAAGGGAAAATGGTATGAGGTATGTATATATTTATATGCTGACATTGGATGTTGTGAAGTCATGTCATATGGTTGCAGGTAATAGACTTACATATTTAGAAGTATGATCTATGAAGAAGGATCTCTCGGTGCACTGACAGATGAAATCAACATAATATGTCCTCATGGAATATGAGTGTTGGAAATACTGAGAGGAGGGTGAATCAGTATTTATTTTCAATTGTTAATTATTGCCAGTTAGATTCTTCACAATTAAAGACAGAGAGGTGTATAATAATGATGTTAAGGATTAATAAGAACTTCAATCCCTTTTTTAATAATAGTATACAATAGATGAGTGAAGGGCACCAACATGTTGCCAAGCACCAACTTGGACTTTGATGAGGCTCCAACCTCTAGGGCTTTAACCCTATCTTCTCAAGGCACCAACCTTGTGTTTAGGAACTCCTACTCCAAGGACACCAATCCTTCAATATTCTTTAATAAAAATATTAATGTACTTACTTGAGTATCTCCAACAAGATTCTACACTATTCAATGCTTCAATTTTCTTAAAAATTGTCCAATGTTCTTCAGTCTTTAGGTCTCCTCCATTGAATGCATATGTCCTCACAGTAAGCTTGATGATGCCACCATAGTCACTGAATCACTAAACCTTCAACATGCTGAATTTAATGCTCTTCTTAGTGTTGTAGCTATCTCTTCCACAAGACTTTTCTTCAAATGTCAAACCACAGCCACAAGTCCAAATTAGTCCAAATTTTCCAAATGAGCCTTATTCTATCACCAGTCGGAGTGTCTGAGGTATGACTGCCTTATGATGAAGATTGTGTCTAGGTGGAAACTTTCCTTCACAAGCCTGAGACAGACCTTTACATACCCGACTCATAGAGTGTTTCAGATCCGAGGTATTGAAGTGTATTGCAGTGAGAATATAGCACTGGTTCGAGCCACAGGAAGTTAAATCCGAGCTGTTGTGTATGGGCACCGTGCCACTGTTTCAAGCCACAAAATTCTGCACCAGTTCCAAGCTAATAGATCCGAGCTTCAGTAAGTTTTGGACAGGTCTGAGCCAAGATAAAGGTTGCTCCAATACAATTTCACAGGTCCGACATTAAGCTTCAGGAGGCCTGCAACTTTTCTGAGAGTCTTCGTAGAAATCTCAGTGTGGTTTAATGTGATCTTTAAGCCCAAACAAATTTCCTTGTTCTCTTTCTTGTGACCCTTCAATTTCACGAGATATGAGTTGTTTTTTTTCTTCTCTCTATATTAGATGACCGAATAAATGCTTATAAATGGAGCTTAGAACATAAATTTATAGTGATTTTCTATGAAACTGAAGGTACATGACTATTTGAATCGAGGCCGACTTGTATGACTGAGGGTAGGTCCACTTGATATTTCTTACCTTAAAAATTCATTATCTCTTCAACTACAGGAAATTTGGGGACAAATAAGGGCTCATTAGAATGGGAAAAATATACTCTACAAGATGGTATAGGACTCACGTGGATAGGATGCCTCCAAGGTGACAAAAACAATTTTTCTTTGTGACTGTCTTTAATTTTTCTGTGCAGGAGGCAAATAGGACAACATGCCTTTTCCACTGCATGGATTCTCCTTTATTTGGCTTATTAGTCATAGGATCATATTGTCATCATGTAGGACATTTATGTCATCATGATAGTACCCAAAAAGGTCATGAAGGTATAGCATCATGTATTCAATAATAGTGCAGTAATATGTCACAATGCAGCATCATCTAGTCTTTCAACCTTCATCAAGTGTGTTCATTCATTCAACCTGTTGCCATAAATGAAAACTTGGAATAACAATATCCCCCTTTGTCATTGGATGGCAATATTTTCTTCTCTCCCCCTTTGACATCAATGGCAATGGGGTGACAAAGTGATCCCCCTATCATGCTGCTCCCCCTAACATACTGTACCCCAGACATGCTACTTGATTTAATGTGATGCAAGAGAAATGACCCCCATATTTTGGCGAAGATACTCAAATGCTTCTCATGGAAGGGGTTTTGTAAATATATCCACAATTTTCTCTTTTGTATTGACGTATTCCAACCTGATATTGTTTTCAGAAAATTGTTCACGGAGAAAGTGGTATTTGATTGGAATATGTTTGGTTCTTGAGTGCATCACTGGGTTCTTTGAAAGACTGATGGTGCTAGTATTGTCACAAAAAATAGTAATTGGTTGCTTAGTTTCTATGTTGACATCCTTCAAGGCTTCCTTCATCCATAGAATTTGTGTACAACAATCAACAACAACTATATATTCGGCTTCAGCTATAGAAAGGGATATAGATGATTGTTTTTTGCAGAGCCAAGATACAAGACAATCTCCCATAAAGAATGCATTTCCACTGGTGCTTTTTCGATCATCCACGCTTTCGGCCCAATCAACATCAAAATAAGTTGTCACAATAAGAGTTGAACTCTTAGGATACCAAAGACTAAAATCAGTCGTTCCTTTCAGATATCTGAAAATTCTTTTCACAACTGCTAGATGGGATTGTTTAGGACTTGACTGAAATCTTGCAACCATTCCTACTGCTTGCATAATATCTGGTCTTGTAGCAGTTAAGTATAGGAGAGCTCCAATAATTGACCTGTAAAGAGTTGCATCTATTTGAGGGGTATCATCGTCTTTTCTTAATTTACAATATGTGGTCATTGGTGTGCTCATATGTGCACAATCTTCCATCCCATATCTTTTAAGAATGACTTTAAGATATTTTGCTTGAGATATAAACATGGCTGCAGAGGTTTGAGATATTTGTAGCCCAAGAAAGTAAGACAACTCACCAATCATTGGCATCTCGAATTTTTTGGACATATTTAGAGCAAATTCATGGCTCATTTCTTCATTATTGCTAGAAAATATTAAATCATCAATGTAAACAAGAGTGATCAAAAGTTTTTCCTTGTCCATATTCATGTAGAGATTGCTACCTGCCACTCCCTTTTTGAAACCCTCTTGTTGCAAATAGTGATCCAACTTTGCATACCATGCTCTAGGGGCTTGTTTTAATCCACACAAGGCCTTTTATAGTTTGCATACAAAGTCTTTTCCTTTAGCAAGATCAAATCCTTCTAGTTGCTCCATGTAAACTTCTTCCTTGAGATCTCCATTCAAGAATGCTAATCTTACATCCATTTGATAAACCTTGAATCCTTTTGAGCAAGTAAATGCTAAAAACATTCTTATGGCTTCCATTCGAGCTACTGGTGCAAAGGTTTCTTCGAAGTCAATTCCTTCGATTTGCGAGTATCCTTTGCAGACAAGTCTGGCTTTATTTCTGATGATTTTTCCATCTTCATTCATCTTGTTTTTGAATACCCATTTTCCAATTATATTTTTATCTTTTGGGCGAGGTACCAGTTCCCAAGTCTCTTTTTTTCGATTTGAGACATTTCTTCTTCCATGGCCTTTATCCAATAAGGATATTTTCTTGCTTGAGAGAAATTTTTAGGTTCTATTAAAGATAATAGAGCCACATCATATTTTCTTGGGGTGCTTATCATCCTTCTTCGAGTTTGGATTCCTTCATCTATATTTCTGATGACCTGTTCTTTCGGATGATATATTTGAACAAAATTGATCTTGGAGGGAGTTTGTGAAGATTCACTTTGAGGTTCACTTTGAGGTTCTTCATTCTCCTCTTCTTTTTCAAGTTCTTCTGCTTCACTTTGTTCAAAGAAAGACTCAACTTCATGATCTTCAATTCTTTTTTCTGGAAGGCCTTCATCTATCTTTACATCAATGCTTTCCACAATTCTTCGTAGACGATTGTTCTAACATTTTTAAGCTTTGCTCATAGTGGAGTATCCAAGAAATATTCCCTCGTCAACTCTAGAATCAAATTTACCTGGTGAGTCATCATTTATTTTTATGAAATATTTGCTTCCAAAAAACCTGAAATATTTTACTTATTTGGTCTTCTTTTCCATAATTCATAAGGATTCTTTTCATTATTTGGTCTTAGTTGAGTTCGATTTAAGGTATAAACTGCGATGCCAACTTCTTCTCTCCAAAATTTTGGTTGCAAATCAGCTGCTAGTAGCATTGTCCTTGCCATTTCTTGAATTGTTCGGTTCCTTCTTTCAACTACTCCATTTTGCTGGGGTGTCCTAGCAGTAGAGAGTTCTCTTTCGATTCCATGCTCTTTACAGAATTCATCAAATTCTTTTGAGGTGAATTCTCCTCCTTTATCTGTTCTAAGACATTTAATCTTAGAATCTTTCTCATTCTCAATGAGAACCTTGAGATTCTTAAAAAATTAAAATGCTTCAGGTTTATATTTTATGAAATATATCCACATCATTCTAGTTTAGTCATCAAAAAATAGAGAAAAGTACATTTCACCTTGAAGAGTTGGAGTTCTAGTTGGCCCACACAAATCTGCATGAATGATTTCCAAAGGTTTTGTTGTTGATAACTCCTTAGTTTTGTGGCTAGTTCCGGTTTGCTTTTCATGTTGGCATGGGCCACATACAACTTGATTTGGTTTGCACATTTTTGGAATATCCCTTACTGCATTAATTTTGTTGATGTTGACTAGGTTATCAAAACTTGTATGCCCCAATCGCTTATGCCATCACCAACTTTCATCTGTTTGACTCAAGTAACATTTATCTTCTTGGATTATACTGAGAATGTAAACATTATCTAGTGTTCTTACTCCTTTCGCCACAAGTTCTCCTGAGGATGAGTCTCTTATTTCACAATTTTTTGTACTAAAGACAACATTATGTCCTTGGTCAAAAATCTGACTAACACTTAAGAGATTTTGTTTGAGCCCTTCTACCAGCAAGGTATTTTGAGCCTTTCCTAGTCCATTGACAAGGGTAGTAGTTCCTTTTCCAATGATTTTAGCGGATCCACTTCCAAAGGATACATTTCCATTTTTCTTGTTCAATGAGATAAAATTATTTTGGTCACCTGTCATATGTCTTGAGCATCCACTATCCATGAACCAATGATTTTATTCACTATGAGCACATAGAGATAGGCCACATTTATCAGTTTTGAGATTTACGTTCTCAGCTTTTTCCCTTTTGAGAGGGAAATTTTTTTCATTATGATCATAATTATCACATAATGAGCAAGACAGATCAAACTTAGCTAAAGGATCAAAGGAATTGTAAGTTTTGATTTGTCCTTGCTCTTTAGGATCACATACTTGGTTTGTTTGATCATTCAATCTTGGTGCTTCATTCTTATGAGCCTTGCAAAGCTTAGCTTGATGCCCAAATTTTTTACAATTGTAAAAATGCCCAAGAAAAATATTTTGATACCTATTGTAGTATCCATAGCTTGAACCAACATTCTTCCTTGGAGTTTCTCTTTCTTCAATCCTTGGTTTTGAGATGGGACTTTGTTCCTGACGATATGACTTTTCTTCTTTTGGATGGCAAGAGAGTACATCAGCATAACTTCTGGCATTATTCTTCGTACTTGATTATTCTCCTTTGAAACCAATTCCAGAATTTTCATGTTAAGGTTTTTGAGTATTAAGAATTTTGTCAAGAGCTAGAGAGCTTTGCCAACTCCTTTTGACTTGCTCTAATTCCTTTCTTAGAGACATTATTTCAGCTAAACGTTTTTCACAAATATCATCCTTCTCTTTTAGCTAATGTTCAAGAAGTCTTCCCTTATTTTTGCTTCCTCTCTTTCTATTTTGAGAGAAATTATCTTCTTTTGTAGATTCTCATTTTCTTCAATGGCACTCATTAGCAAACTATCCATGTTTCTTTCATCTTCTAGTTCTGAGTCATCATCATTTGTAAATTCCATGAATAGCGTTTCTTTGCTTCCAACATAATTACTTTCCTCATCTGATTCATCATCACTTTCTTTGTAATTTTTTAGTCAATTTAGTGTCCTAAATTGTTAACATAAATTATCGACCAGGGCTAGTAAACTGATGAAGTGTAATGCATTGTATGTGCCTAAGTATCCATTTTTATTACTTCATTGTTTTTAGTGTTTTATTGATGTTTTGGGGTTTTTAT
Organism: Pinus albicaulis; assembly: GCA_034641835.2. Lineage (NCBI taxonomy): Eukaryota > Viridiplantae > Streptophyta > Pinopsida > Pinales > Pinaceae > Pinus > Pinus albicaulis. The sequence continues at coordinate 267,430,796 of CM076572.1, read as the reverse complement.
GTTTGATTCTTAGTATGCTACTCTATGCTAAAAAGATGAAGTTAAATCTATGTCAAAAGGAAGAAAAAGAAATGTTAATAAATGAATTAAAACAGAGTTTATTTGTAAACTACTATTTTTTAAAGCCTTTTGGTTGTGAGGCCTTTTTCCATATTAATAAATAAAATAGAACAAAGCTTGAGGAAAAATCAAATAAATGTACCTTTATTGGATATGGTGTTAATGATTTTGGTTGTCGCTTATATGATTATGAAAATTGCAAAATCATCAGGAGCAGAGATGTAATATTCAATGAAAATGTCTTGTATAAGAATCAGTTGCAGGAAAAGAAACAAGAAAAAGAAAACAAAGAATACATAGTTCTTGATGAGATCACAGAAAAAGTAAAGGTTCCTGGAAATAATAATAATCAATAGCCACAACAACAGCAACCACCACAACAGAAACAGGCACCTCAAACCCCTGAAAGTGGTTTCATAAGATCTACCAGGATAAGTAGACCCCCTGAATGATACTCTCCTTCATTATATTATTTATTGTTGACTGACTCTGGTGAAACTGAATGTTATGAAGAAGAAATGCGGGTTGAAACCAGGAAGAAGTGGGAGCTAGCCATGAAAGAAGAGATGGAATCCTAAATACATAACGAGACTTGGGACTTAGTCAGGTTGCCTGCAGGTAAAACAACATTGCAGAATAAATGGTTTTACAGGTTGAAGGAAGAATATGGAGGAAAACAGAGGTACAAAGCTAGACTTGTGGTGAATGGATTTTCACAAAAGAAAGGTATTTATTTTGATGAAATATTTTCTCATGTTGTTAAGATGTCTTCAATCAGAACTATTTTAAGTCTTGTAGCAGCGGAAGATTTGCGTCTTGAACAGTTAGATGTAAAGACAACATTTCTCCATGGAGATTTGGAGGAAGAGATCTATATGCAACAACCAGAAGGATATGATGTCAAAGGGAAATAAAAATTAGTGTGCAAGTTAAAGAAGAGCTTGTATGGCTTAAAACAGGCTACAAGGTAGTGGTATCTAAAATTTGACAGGTTTATGTCTGAGCAAGGTTATACTAGATGTCACTCTGATCATTGTGTTTATCTGAAACAACAAAATGATGGAAGCTATATTAGATTGTTATTGTATGTCGATGACATGCTTTTTGCAGGGTCTAACATGCAGGAGATAAATGTGCTCAAAATAAAATTGGCAAATTCATTTGCAATGAAGGATTTGGGAGCTGCAAAGAAAATCCTTGGTATGAGAATAACTAGAGACAAGAAAAATAAAAAATTAGCATTGTCTCAGAATGAGTACATACAAAAGGTGTTGAAAATATTTAATATGCAGAATGCAAAAACAGTTAGTACACCTTTTTCTATCCATTTCAAACTTAGTAAGGAAATTTTCCCCAAGACCCAAGAAGAAATGGACTATATGTCTAAATTTCCATAGGCATCAGCAGTTGGAAGCTTAATGTATGCAATAGTCTGCACAAGGCCTGATATTGCACATGCAGTGGGAGTTGTAAGCAGGTACATGAATAATCCAGGAAAAGAACATTGGATGGTGGTGAAATGGATTCTCAGATATTTGAGAGGTACCACAAATCAAGCATTATTCTTTGGTGGTTCAAATATTTCTCTATAGGGATATGTTGATGCAGATATGGCAGGTGACAGAGATAACATGAGGAGCACTACATGGTATGTATTTACTGTAGGTGTAACAACTGTCAGTTGGGTTTCAAAAATCTAAAGTGTTGTTGCACTTTCAACAAGAGAAGTAGAGTATGTTGCTGCTACAAAGGCTAGTAAAGAAATGATTTGGTTACAAAGGTTTATGGATGAATTGGATAAGAAGTATGATATGGGCATGTTATACATTGATAGCCAAAGTGTCATTCATCTTGCAAAGAACTCAAAATTTCATTCTAGGACTAAACACATACAACTCAAGTACCATTTCATATGATCAGTGTTGGAAGATGGACAGTTGAAGCTGGAAAAGACACACACTAGCCAGAATCCTGCAGATATGCTAACAAAATTTGTAACCAGGGAGAAACTGATATTATGCTCAGTTTCAATTGGTCTTCAAGTATGATGATGAAGATGAGAAACAACCAGGTCCAAAGTGGAGTCATTGTCCAACAAATGAAGCAACGGTGGAGTTCCTACAATCAGTCTCCAAGTGGGAGATTGTTGGGTGTGGAGCCTGCTTATCTTGTTTATTTTGTATCACAACATTGGAACCTTGTACCTTAACGGGGCAGTAACACCGCCCATGATTAAACGATGCCTGGGGGGTCTAGGGGGAGCGCCCCCCCCTAGCAGGGGGTTTCGGGGGTAGCGCCCTCGAAGCTAAAAACAAATGTAAAACTTCCTTGTAAAAGTATAGTAATTTCAAGTCAATCTGGGTTGTTCAATAGGCGGATGATCTGACGATAGAATTTATGTTTAATTTAGGGTTTTTTTCCCAAGAAGGCAACCCCTCATTTTTTATGAGGGTATTGTATTGCGGCTGTGTATTGTATGCGTATTCTCAAAGCGAGAAACAGATAGGGATAATGTGAGAGAGAACATAGGATATTACAGTAGATCCGTTGTAGGTTGTGTCTCTTCATTTTGCTGGATAATAGAAAGGAAAGACTAGTTTTTCGGGGTGGACGTAGCCCAAACTGGGTGAACCACGTATATCTGCGTCTCTCTGGTTTTACGTGTTTTGTGTGTTTGTGTTTTCTGCATATTTAATGTGTTGCATTGATCTGTAATATATAATTTTCTTACAGAAGTTGTGCAAGGCTTATAATCATGAGAAAGGATGTATGATCCTTGGAGATGATTTGAAGGAAAGCAGCATGGCATAACAGTGAACCAGATGAGAAATACAGATGAATCACTTTCTGGTAGATGATATGACTCATGAATGAAAGTGATGGATGATTTTTTCCCTATGGATCTAAAGTTTAAGATTCCTAAATATCGAAATCCATGACATCGAGGGAAGGAATTCTTCATGAGAAGCTCGGTCTCCCACCATTGCTGCTACAGGTCCCTAATTGAGAGGGAGCTTGGTGATCAGTTTTTTACTTGGAAGAAACTGGGTAATTCCTAAGAATGAGCTTAGGTACATTCCTTATACAGGAATGAATACATTCCCTTGTGGAATACGTCCTCCCTGGCTGATAAGGAGAGATAGACACATCATTCTAGTCTTCACTTAGGAAGACATAACGGAGGATTGGGTAATCATCTGGCATTCGATACTCTTTGAGAATGTGTTAGGGAATTCAAGATAAGATTAGTCGGGGACTGATATTATTTGAGGGCTAGCTACCCAAGAGAAGAATAGTCCAAGAAGGTCATACTTTGGGAACACTCAAGTGGAGTATGTACCTTGGAGAGACAATGACTATGGTGTCTATAAGTCATGTGTCTCACCAACATTGTAGCCCATTGTCTCGTTAAGATATGGGGATGTTAGTCAAGGCCTTACACTAGGACAATGCTGGTTGATATGATGCTATACAAATGCGATTACCAATCTGATTCTTCTTATGAGATTCTTCAGTTTGAAAGTGACCATGTACCTGTATGAATACCTCCCTAGTTAAGAGGGAGTGTTGAAAAGTGTAACTAGGTCGGTCTTCAGGTTGACTATGTAATTTGTGTATTTATATAAAGAAGAAGACAAAGATAATAAAATGTATTTTTGTTGTACTTTCTTCATGGGTTACATGAGCAAGATTTTTATTATATAGTTTAATAGACTTCTTCTTGATTTCTATTAGGTTTGTGTCTTCTAGATATAAAATATAATTAAGTGTCATATTCATGAAGGATCTAGTCTAGCAATATATGCTCCAAGACCTTATGGAAGAAGGACACCTAACAACCCTCAAACAATGTTGGAAGACTAGCTCTGCATACAGGGAAGACAACTACATCAATGTTGGAATTACCTCTCTCAAGTCGGCCCAAATTCACAGTGGAGAAGTCGCCTGCATGGTAGGCCTAAAAGGACATAAAAATGCCCTATATATACTCCTATACTGTAGATCATTTGGCAAGTATAGATTGTGGATTGCTCTGATTTGTAATGCAGATTAAAGGCCAGAAGAAGGTGTGGATTTTTAGAGCGGATCTCAAGCAGAAGTAAGATCAGATCTTAAGGAGGAATTAATGTGGATAATAAGACAAGAAAAACAGTGTGTACTTCTCTGTGTTTACAGTACGGATTTCAGGAGTCTGTTACAGAAGGTAAATTGAAGATTTGTCTAAGCTACCTCAGTCAAGGTGAGGGTATATCACAGCTGTAATACATATTGTTTTATGAGGCTGGAACTCAGAAAATATCCTAGAATATAAAGTGAAAGGAAACTATATTGAAGGAAGAATTTGTTGAATTTGGGACATTGATCATACGAATAAAGGCAACCTTAAAAGTAGGAGAAAGTGAGGAAGGTAAAACTAAGATTTACCTTCCTAACTATAGCTCAAGGAATTTAGCTAAAATTATATGCAAGAGAAGATAATTTCTGACTGAGTTATAAGAAGTGAAACATGGAGACTGAGTTCTCTAGTACCAGTGCAGATTGGTGAAGAAGAGAAGAATCAAGTTTGAAGAAGTTGTATCAATGTCATCAAAGCATATTTAGTTCAAGGGTCTGAGTCTTGGTCATGGTATTTGTCATTTGAACATCTATAAGAAGAATTTTTTGCAGGTTTTCCTCTCCAAGAGGGAGAGGTTTTTCCTTGGCTCTAGGAGCCTAAGATTGTGTCTTGTTTATTTTTATAATTGACTTGATGAAAGACTAAACAAGATAACAAAGAGAAGACATAAGTAACTCAAGTAAGCTCACAAGTAATTATCAAGAATATAATTTGTATTAATCATCATCCCTCCAAATTCTCAACAACCTAACCCTCAAATCGCTCATTTTTCTCCACCTAAACAACCTCTGATGCCTACCCAACCAAATTTGAACTCGAACAACAAGAAGGCACAACAGTCTACAATGGAGAGACATATTATCCTGCCTATGTTGTGGAGATCCAAGAAATTAACCTCAGGTTTGGGAGGGTGCTTCCAGATAACCATCCACCGTCTCCACCTAAGAATTTTAAATAGGAAAAGGAATAGAGTACCCCTCAAGTAAATCCACCTCATTTTCCTGAAAGGTTGATCCACCCTAGCCAGCACACCACAGAAGAAGTTGAACTTTTGGGAGAGTTGAAGAACCTGTGTGTTAAGATACCCCTTCTCTAGGCTATTAAGGATTTACTTGTCTACAATAAGCTTATCAAAGAGAAATGATTCAAAAATCCTGGGATAAAGGAGAGATACACCCCCACCATCATTGTTGTTGGTCAATTATCTGATTTGATGATGGGGAGAGTGATTTTCCCGAAATACCTAGACCTTGGAAGTCATGTAGTAGATGTGCACATTGATGGTACCATTGTCTGTCATACATTAATTGATCTTTGGGCTGTCATCAATGTGATGACCAAATAAACCATGTTGAAGCTAAACCTCCAAAGAGCCTTGAGAAATACCACTTCATTGTTGTAGCTTGCAGACAAATCCACAATAGCTCTCGAGGGAGTTTTTGAGGATGTGATGGTCTCCATTGACTCTAGGGAATATCCTACTAACTTTCTGGTACTCCAACCCAAAACCATGTTTAATTACTAACCTCTTATCTTAGGAAGACCTTGGTTGGCCACTGTTGATTCCTATATCAGTTGTAGAGCTGGAAACATGACCATCAAGAATGGGCATTTTTCAAAACAATGGGTATTGTATCCTCTTGCTCAGCCTTCTCTATAACATGATCTACCCTTGTGGCTTGAGGAGGAGGAAGAAGAAGATGAATTATATCATGCAACACCTTACCCAATATGTACCTTGCATACTTGGGGGGGGGGGAGCTGATGAAGATGACCTCATTGACCATATCATCTAGAGCCAACCCCCCAGTACCAACTCTCTTGATGAGCTTGTGAGAGAATATGAAACTAATCCTTGGGTTGATTTATGCTCAGTCAGTCTAAACCTTGACCATGTCAAAATTATAGAGTTTGGCCCATCTAGAACCTTGAATATTAATCCTTCTCCCTCAACGAGGAAAGAGGAAAAGTTGTGCAAAATTTTGAAAGAGCACTTAGATTCTTTTTCTTGGGACTATAAAGAAATCAAAGGGTTGCATCCCTCAGTTTGTACTCATCATATCTATATCAAATAAGGATGAAAACCTCTATGCCAACCTCAGAGGAGGATGAACCCAACCCTTAAGGACATAGTGAAGGAAGAGTTGTAGAAGTTGTTGGATACAGGGTTCAAATATCGGGCAACTGGTGCAAATATCTCATCATAGTCCACACCTTCCTTTTGGGAGAAGCCTCGAGCAACGAACCTGGCCTTGAACTTTTCAGCACTCCCATTGGCTCCATGTTTGATTTTGTAAATCCATTTCGAGGTGACAACAGACTTGTCCTTGGGTCTAGGGACCACATCCCAGACATCATTCTTCATAATCGACTCGTAGTCTTCGTTCATGGCATCCTTCCAACTTCGTGCTTCACAGCTTCTTCGAACGTGCAAGGCTCAGCTTGAACAATGGTGCTCATGGAAGCTAAGTACCCTTGGTACTTGTTCTTCCTCTTACTTTCACGAAATGTCCCCCTCAGTGCACTGTGTCTCTCGGCATCTTCGAGAGTGTCTATGAACGATGAGGGTATCCTTTTTAAGGAAGAGGGCTCACTAGGAGGCGGATCAATGGGATCCATCAGACCTTCAACATCGAGCATCATTTCATCCTTCGGTTCTCCCTGCTTTCCTATATCTTCATCTTTGTCCTTCCTTGGAATAGGAATATCTCTAACCTTTCCAAGGGCAACATATTCATCGAAGGTGACATCATGACTTATTTTCACTTCCCTTTGACCAGGCAAATAGATTCTATATGCCTATGAAGTTTCATTTTAGCCCACAAATGTTCCCTTCTTCCCAGATGCATCCAGCTTGCTTCTCTTTTCTTTATGCACATGAAAATACATGGGACTACCCAAACTTCCAAAGTGAGAAACATCAAGTTTATTACCGGTGAAAACTTCTTTGGGAGTTTTGGAGTCCAATGCTTGGTGTGGGCATCTATTTTGAACTTACAGGACAGTGTTGGAAGCTTCTCCCCATAAGAAATTTGGTAGGCCTTGATCATGAAGCATGGCACGAGTAGCTTCAATGATTGTTCGATTCTTCCTTTCGGAAACTCCATTTTTCTCAGGAGTATATGCAGTAGTGTTCTCCCTCCTAATGTGAGCTTCTCTATAATAGTCATTTAACTCATTTGAATCATATTTGGTTCCATTATCGGTCCTCAAAATTTTGAACTTCTTCCCTATTTGATTTTCAACCAAGGCTTTGAAAGAGCAGAACCACTTGAACACTTCATCCTTCTTATTCAATAAATAGATCCAAGTTTTGCAAGAGAAGTCATCCACAAAAATAGCATATACAAATATCCTCCTAAAGATGTTACAGGCTACATACCAGACAAATCAGAATGGATCGATTGTAGAATGTCAGTAGTCTTGCTGTCACTGGAGGGGAATGGTCCCCTTGTATGTTTCCTTTCGACACAACCCTCACAAACACCTTCATGTTATACTTTGAATTTGGGCATACCTGTGACCATCTTCTTAGCATCAGGTAGAGCTTTATAATGAAGGTGAGAAAACCTCCAGTGCCATAATTCGGATTGAAGAGAAGTGTTGCATGTCATGCCTCTGAAAGGACTTCAACCTGTTAAAAACCTTCAACCATGAATCGAAGTGTAAAAGCATCTTTGATTTTTTTTTTTTCGAATATGTACCTTCCCATCAATAAATGCCAACTTGAAGCCTTTGTCTTCCATTGCTGAAATAGATACCAGGTTCTTCTTCAAGTCAAATACAAATTTTATGAAGAGTTAAATATAGAAGCGTCTTTTGACTTTGACTTAACCTACTTACAAAGTTACATAACCAAAAAAAGAAAAATCAAAATTAGTTATTCCAATAATAAAAGTACAAACATATATTCAATGAATAAAAATCTAAAACCTAATTGTTTATTTTTACCATGAGATTAAAAAAAATCAAAATAAAATTAAAAATCAAAATCATAACATTAAAGCTTAATTGCTGGTTGTATGAATTCCATCCTCTTTCGTTCATAAAAGGAAAAATATCAATTCAAACTCTCACTAATAAAACACGATATATAATGGGTGACTAAGAGGTTAAAACCCAAGTCAATTCAACCATGGAATACAAGCTTACTCAGGTGAAACTTGTTTGTGTGAATTCTTTCACGAATAGACAAAAAAATATCCGAGTATAAATGAAAAATCTAACAATGGAATCAATAAACTTTTATAATACAACTTTACCTATACCCAAGACTAAATGTGATGAAATCAAAATAAAAAATCTTAAATATAAAGAAGCATAATGTAACTGAAATAGAACAAGGGCTCAAAAAATGAAAAGGAAACTCAAATAATTCCAATACAATGATGGGTTGGTATGAATTCAATTTTCTATTTGTAAAACAAAAGATATATAGTTTGGCGTGTAAGAGTCTAAAACCCAAGTTAATTTATTCATGTGATATAAGTTTGCTCATGTAAAATTTGGTTATTGTTTTTTTAAGTAATTTTTTATTAATAAAATATGAAATATATAATTATTATATTTATATAGAATTATTTTCTGGATTGATTGAGTCAATGTTTCAAATCAATTCACTTTGATTCATCATCATAATAGATTTATGAGTTTAGTTTAATCTCATTATAAGATATAAATAGGAAGAGGTGAAAATCCTGAGAATGAACTATATTAACTGGTTCGAAATCTCCACCAACCTCAATCAATCATTATGATGTGATTAATATGTAACACATTTATCTAAATTATAAATCACAAAAAATTTAACATTATTACCCTACACTACACTAAATAAAGAGACGTTTGTAACACATTTATCTAAATTATAAATCACAAAAAATTTAACATTATTACCCTACACTACACTAAAGACGTTTGTTCTTCATCTGTATTTTCTTCAGCGTTAAATGAAAGCCAAGAGGCGTCCACGGTCTCAAGAATGCTTACGCAGAAGCAAGGGTTTCTACCTCTCTGCGTTCTCTATCCCCCTCCCTAGCTCCTTCGGATTCTTCTCTGCTTTCGGTCTCCCAGCGCTCCTCTTCATCGAAAACAGATTCATATGCGGGATCTCCTGATCAGCTTTACTGCTCCTCCTCCGTCCAGGTCTGCGATTTTTCCACACTTCGATCATCGAAAACAGATTCATATTCGGGATCTCCTGATCAGCTTTACTGCTCCTCCGTCCAGGTCTGCGATTTTTCCACACTTCGATCTGAGATGGGCCATCAACGCTTTCCTCAACTCGATGGCTATTCCATCCCCCATTTGGATGATAAATTCCCTCAAGTCGGTGAGTCTTCTTTTTGGATGAATAGTTATGATGTTTATAATAACTAACTTAATTATGAATAATAATTGTGATTTAAATCCAAATTTTATTATAATTAATAATAATTATAATAATAATAGATCTAACATTAATTTAATTAACTTAAATAACACTAATAATAACAAGTGCTACATAAAAGCAATTATTACCTGTCGCTTAATTTAAATATAGAAATGTTGTAATTTGATAAATAAAGAATGGAATTTTGAATATATATATATTCAAAATAGCATAGGAGACCATAGACTTCCTAAGCTAGCTTTAAATTTTAGTCAAAACCATCTAAGGCTTAAAAGAGGTTGGTATAAAGACACCAGGGCCTAGTTAAACCATTGGGAGATCGACCAGAATGTTGCATTGCAAAACATTAATAACATTAAAAAAATTGTTACTTCTAAGTTCAAAGAAAAAATGTGGTGTGAGAAAGATCTAGTAGCTAAAAGAAAATAAAGATATTATAAGGAGGTCATCAACCCCACCCTAGAAGATCAAAAGTATCTCTCTCTTTTAACTAGTTCAAAGAAGAAAATTAATATAGCCAAGATTAGAACGAACTCTCATGAGCTCCACAGTGAAACAGGTCGTTGGATTGTTCTTAAAACACCATGGATGGAAAGGATCTACCATCTCTATTAGAATATGAACATCGAGGATGAAAATCACTTCCTCTTAGAGTGCCCCCCGTACAACCACATTAAAGCTCAATTTCATAATCTTTGTTGCAATACTAACTTTTCTATCATTTTAAGATGTCAAAATTATAGTGAGCTTGGGAGACTTCTCTCCAAGCTTTTCGAGCATAGGAATAAAATCTTAAACCAAACTGAATAACTCTTTTCTTTAGGTCGGATAAACCAAAGATTGGTCTCAGTGGACGTTAACCATCATTATCATCATAAAATATTGTGATTATAACAATAAATCATCACTAAAATGAAGCACTCAACGTTATAAAAATGGTCTTCAATAACCAGAGAAATCATTTGATTTATTATTTTGTTTTGAAATATAGTTAGTAATATATAATCATTATTAGTTATTTCTTTTAATGTTATTATTTTAAATGATTCTTAAAAAGATAATTTTTCCACATTATAAAATATTTCTTAAATTTAAATGATTAAGTTATTTCTAAATTATTAATTTATTTATGTTCATCTTTTATTATCCAATACTTCTGTGACTATTTGATAAAGATGGAAATTGTATTAATAAAATTTTACTTGGTTATTTAAATTTGATTAAAAAAATAAAATTTGAATATTAATAAATACAATTTGAATATTAATAAATACTATTTAATTTGATAAAATGTTAAATTTTAATTATTAATAATATTTGATTTTATATATAAGTAAAGTTAAATTTTAATTAATAATATTCGATTATATATATAAAATAAAAGTTACATGGCACTAAAAAAATATAATGTTATTTAGCTATATTTATAATGGATAGGTTTTGTTGTGAACATTATTTACGTTTAAAGTGTTTTTGGTATTGAAATAAAATTTAAAACAATTTATAATTAGCTAAGAACTCATATAACTTAGATTAAAAAAATAGGTTAACAATCCAAAACTAGAAACATATCATATGAAGAGAAGTTTACATCATCATAAAAATAAAAAATTCTACATTAGCTTATCCCTAAAGCTTAGTAAATGATAGTGAAATTATAGGAACATTTGGATATATATTAAAATAATTATTTATTATGTTTTGTAAATGCACTTGTAAAATGTATCTCTTAACTCATGTTTGATAATGAAAATAAAAAACTTATATTATATTGGTTAAAAACCAAATTGATTGTGGTCAAAATTATACAACATCTAAATTGTTTTGAATTGAAAATCCTAATTCTTCTTGCTCTTGCTTAAATTGTAATATTTGCAAATTATACCTATACAATAAAAATTAATAGAGTGAATTTCATTTTTCATAATAGAAATATATTATGACTTTGTGTTCTTTTAAAATTTTATATTTAATTTTTTTATAAATATAAAAATATGAAATTGATTTTCTTTTAAATTTGATAAATTAATTTTTTGATATATATATAATTGTATTTACGTTGATAAATAAATGATCTTATATTATTAATTAATTTTATATTTTTTTTATTTAATATAATAATTATGTTATTAAATTTTTAATATATAAATTATAATACAAATAAAATAATACAATTTCCAAGCATTTATATTCATACTTTCTGTCCACTATTTTAAAATACCTACCAATCTATATAGCGTGAAGGACAGCTGTTTTGAAGGGAGCTGAAAGAATGTTTGGGCTCGAGGAAGACCGAAAGAGAAGAGTCGGTACATTGTGATTATAAATGTGATACACGACAGTGCTAAAACTAACAAATATTTTCTGTTTTGTAAAACAACATTCATTTATTACACTGGAATTTTTGTTTGTGACACTGTTCAGATTCGTAGTTCTTCAGATTCTCTGAACAGTGTCTTTGAATGACAAACATAACTCGCGTGTTCGACCGATTGATTGCTTTTAAAGTCAATTCTGAGGTCGATAAGATAAAGCTTTGGTGTAAACTCACCGTGGCGACTCCATTCGAGTGAAGAAGAGGGAGCTAAGGCTGCTTTGAGCACTAGTAAAAGCATCAAATACAGACGCAATGGATGCGAATAGCAGTGCCAGTTTAGATGATGAAGACGCCTCTGAACCCACAATCTCGAATGCTGCACTGCCATTTCTGAGATTGTCCACCAGAATCTCTGTAGCAAATTCATAGGCATATCATGTCAATTTTTAACAGAATACTGGTTGATGAAAAAAAAAAAAAAAAAAAAATCGAGGACATTGCGAAAACGCCGAGGAAATTACCCGTCAAATATTCCTCATGCTCCGCCATGGCCGGACTGGACTTCTTAATATTGTAAAATGTCATTTCGTTTCCAAACACCAACTTGGCAGATTCATTTCAAGCTGCATGCAATTAAAAAAACAGAAGTATAAGTCTTTCCGTGCTCCACAAAGCTCGCGTCATTTTAAGCAAAAGTGAACAAACAATAACACAGTGAATTTCCAACAATGGTTGAATTCTGTAAAAGTCGACTTATTCATCTTCCATCATTAACATATGTAATATGCTCACAACACATGCAGGGATTAAAAGTAAGATGGATCACCACCCTCTTCGTTGGTTGCAGGATGCAGCTGATCGGTTATGTGTGGGTGTAGTTAATTAATAGGAAAATATTATAATTTGAACTTCAAATCGCAGGAGACTGCAGATCACCATTGATTTGGGATCAATGGAGAACAAGCCCTTTGATCTGCATAGGAGTTAACACAAAGTCCGCTCGTTCAATGTACCTTTGTATCCTTAGGGACAAATGCTAGTTTATTTATCACGGCATATAGAGAGTTGTGTGAAGTATTAATACGTATTTAGTTCATTCAACGAATGAATAAAACAATAAATACTTTCGTACGTACCACCAATGTGTATAGTTTCATCGAGGTAAATCCTAATGTAGTTTGCAATAAGAAGTGAAAAGTATGAACTAATAAGAAACCAGAAAAATAAATTTAAATAATAAATATGACTAAAGTTAAATCTTGTAACAACTATAAAAAAATTTAAATGACAAGTAAATTATTGTCAAATCCATTAACAACTTAATACAATATAATAATAATGTTTATAAATATAATATAACTAATATTAACGACAATAATTTTATAAAACAAACAACATTTCTAAAAATAATTTTATTAAAAAACAACATTTCCAAAACTATAATTTTGTCTATACTAACAATAATAATAATAAATTATCTTTTGGTATGAAAAATGTTTTAAACCTTTCTATTTGCAATTTCGATTCTTGTGTTTTCAGTCTCCTCAATAAGGGGCTTAATTTTGCACTAGCTCCTAAGAAGATTCCCATTGATGACATTATACGTAATATTGAGTATGGCATTAGGGATCTTCTAGATAATATTAAGGAGACTATAAGGCTGGATTGTTCCATTATTCTTAGGAAGGCCAAGCCTCCCAAAATAAATTTGAGCAAACCTGAATTTCTTGCCCTCAAATCCCTAAGGGACAATCCTGACATTGTCATCCTTAAAGAGGAAAAAGATGGTGCCATAGTCATTAGGGATAAATCGGACTATGTTAGCAAAATGATTAACCATATGTCCAATAGTGGTAGTTATGTTAATCTTAAAAAGAATCTTCTTAAATCGGTTTCTAAGGAAGTTTCCCTCACCATTAAGTTGGATTCTTCCCTTAACCCTATCTCTAAAAAGCTTATTGAGAGAAATCCTCTTACCCCGAGGATTTATGGCCTACCTAAGATTCATAAATTTCGAGCCCCTTTAAGACCTATTGTTAACACAATAGGTGGTCCCTCTTATCATCTTGCTAAATTCTTAACAAAGAAGCTTAAACCCCTTGTGGGTTTCACTAATCCCTTTGTCAAGGACTCGACTTCCTTTATCAAGGAATGGAAGGACATCAGGTTGGAACTAGGCAAATTATTAGTTAGCTTTGACGGTGTGTCCTTATTTACTAAAATCTCGATCCAGGAAGCCATTGATTTCATTAAGTGGGTCTTGGACCATGACACTTCTAAATTAGTGGGTCTCTGCCTCACCTCAACTGTTTTCAATTTCCAAGAAGATTTCTATGAGAAAAATTTCGATGTTGCCATGGGTTCTCCTCTTTCCCCTATCGTTGCTAACTTATTTATGGAAGATTTTGAAATGAAGGCCCTTGCCTCTACTCCATTTCAGCCTAGTAAATGGAACAGGTTTATGGATAATACCTGTGTCATTTGGCCCCATGGTCGCGAAAATTTAGATATTTTTCTGGGTCACCTGAATTCCCTATTTGATTCCATAAAATTCACGATGGAGGTAGAGGTGGATGGTTGCCTTCCTTTCCTGGACATCCTCCTCTCTATAATGGAGGATGGCTCCATTTCCCACCAATTTTTCCGCAAGAAAATGCACTCGAAAAAGTATGTTCATGTTGGTTCCCATCATTTTCCTACTGAGAAATTTGGTGTTCTTTGCACTCTTGCTACCCGTGCTCTAAGAATCTTTGATGGAAACCACTTAGACACAAAGAAATCCCATCTTCTTGACGTGTTTGAGAATAATCGGTATAGTAGATCTCAAGGCCTTAAGGCCTTTCAAAAATCCTTTAAAGGATTAAGTGGCAAATCTACTCAGGAAGATCTTATCTCCAAAGTTCATCTCCCATTTATCCAAGGGACCTCGAACAAAATTTCCCATGTCCTTTGAAGGAATAATATCACCTCTTCATTCAAACCTCTCTGTACTATTATAAATTCTCTCAAATCTTTCAAGGACACTATCAACCCTAAAAACATGAAGGGTGTTTACATGGTTCCTTGTTCATATAGTACTCCTTATATTGGCAAAATTGGTCAATCCATTAGACAGATAATCCAGTAACATGCTGCAAACATTAGGTACAATCGTTCCCGCACTTCAGCCCTTGCGGAGCATGCGGAAAGGTCATGTCACCATGTATGCATAGAGGACTCCAAATTCATTTCTAGGGTTGATCACTTTCACCATAAGAAGCTTAGGGAGGTTATTGAGATTGAAAGGCATCCTAAGAATCTCAATAGGGATGATGGATGGAAGTTGAGTAAGAGCTAAACTACGACTCTCTCTAGGTTATTTCTCCCCCTTGTTTTGTACCAAGTGTCACTTGTGGTCTTGATTTATTTCTTTTGTGGTTTTATTCCCTCTTCTTACAATAAAGCCTTGAGAAATAATCCAAGCCATGTTTACAATAGGACTTTTAAAAAAATTCCTTCTCCATAGCTCAAGAGATTCTCTGATACCATTAGATGGTATATCAATGTTGCCAAATAGAAGTTCCACCCGATGCCATAGATTTTTTGTAACCGCGCATTGATTTAAAAGGTATTCAAGGATTCCTCATGGTTGTCGAATAATGGAAATATAGATTGATCGACAACGCCTTTTTTCCCGATACTATCCCAATTTAACATTCTCCCATGCCCAATGAGCCACAAGAAGAAAGATACATTAAACCATATTCTAGATTTCCAAACTCTCTTCAGCAAGGTGTCTTGAGGGTCATCATCCAAGGCCACCACAATGGAATACGCCTCCTTGACTAAGAGTGAACCGCATGGAAGATGGCCCCATCTGAGTTTATCTGGGTCCTGACAATTTATAATAGTGTGTTCCTGAAGAATATTTAACAATGTGTTCCAAGGAAAAGTATTGTTATGCTCTGACCAATCATCTTGATCTTTGCAGTCCTGCCACTTATCCTGTTGGTTAGACCCCTTCCAGAAATCCGAAACATTACCCCCACGGGTGTTGTCAATGTTCGTATATCTTTGATATCCTCTTGATTACTTAGTCTTATCTATTTCATCCAAGAATCCTCCCATAAATTTGTGGTTCACTTGTTCCTGATCTCCCAAGAGATATGGTCTTAAATAAGTTACTTGTTACTCTTCACCATATTCCATATAAATGAACCTGAGGGAAATTGATATTTGTTCAATAACAAGTCCAAGCTTTCATTGTGTTATATCTATGGGTCCAAATATGCTTCCAAATATCCTGACCACCTTGCAGCCATCTCTAACAAGGTTTATCCCTTGAGACCTTATTTAGCAGCTCTGGATCATGTAGGCTTAGTACCACACTAAGTTTGGGCTTGCATATTTTTTCCCACGCTACTAAGGGCCATTCTTCTCCTAACTGAGATACTGACCATTAGAATTTTTTAAATATGGAGACAATATCTTTATACACACCTTTCGGGGTTGGGAGAGTCGACAATTGATAGATTGGCAGGGCTTGCAATACAAATTTGAGTAAAGTTAATTTCTTGCCTAATTTAGAACCCTGAAAGTCTAGTTGGATGGTTTCCTATCTAGTCGATCCAGGAGATCCTTCCAACAAGACACCCGAAGAGAATTAGGAACAAGTGGAACCCCCAAGTACGAACTCAGGAGAGTACCTACGTGGAAACCCAATGTCCCGGCCATATGCCTTTGGACTCAAGAGTTAGTATTAAAGAAGAAGATATATGATTGTCCCCATTGAATAGTTTTCATGATGCCTTCTGAAAATACCCTAAGGTAAGACCCAATTGTCTTACTTCTCAAGGAGTGGGCTTTCGAAACAACATATTGTCATCAATAAATTGTTGATAGGTGATTAGTGTGGTTTGTGGAGCTAAACGCAACCCTCGAAGGAGAATTGATCCCGTAAATACCTTTAAATATATGTTTAACCCTTCTACTACAATACTAAAGAGAAATGGATAAATTATATCCCACTACATAATGCCCCTAGATCATTTAAATGTTCGAGAAGGGGATCCATTAACCAATATTGAATACAATGGCATTTCTATGAGGGAACTAATCCCTTTTATCCAGGCTTGCGAGAATCCAAAAGCATCTAGAATATTTACAAGGTATTTCTAGCTAAGGCAATCATAAGATTTAGATAAATCAAGTTTGATAATCACATATGGAAGCTTAGATGTCTTTAAAGAGCGCACTACCTCATGAGCTGCTACGATCTCGTCCATTATTTTCCTTCCTTCTACAAAGCCAGATTATTCCAGTGCAATAATAGAATTCATGAGAGGTTTCAGTCTGTAGACACTGCTCTTGATATAATCTTGTATATCACATTACATAAAGTGATTGGCCTGAAATCACTCAACTCCACTACAACACCATTTTTTGGGATAAGGGTTAGGAAGGTAGCATTAAGACCAGACCATATCATCTACATTATTCTGGATTCCTCTACTAATGCATGGATTTTTGAACCAATGAAATTCCACCCAACCTTGAAAAATTATGAGGTGAACCCATTCGGGCCCAGACATTTTTTAGGGGCAAAGCTTTAACTACTTCTTCAACCTCCGAGAAGGATCTCTTTCACATTAAGGCTTCATTTTGTTCCTCGGTAATCAACTTTGAGATGATTTCTTTTACCTTTTGAATGGAAACACTTATGTCCCCCTTAGGCTCCGAAAGGAGCTGTTGAAAATGAGATATTATTTCCTTTGAGACCTCTTCATGGAGCAGAAGCCTTCTTCCTTCCAAGCCATTTAATGAGAAGATCTAATTAATTTTATGGTGCTTCATCCTTGTTCTATGAAATAACTTGATGTTTCGTTCCCCTTCATGTAGCCATTTAACTCTCAATTTATGTTTCGAGAGGATTTCCTCTTGCTTTCGTCGATGCTCCAATTCCATAAGAATTTTCCCTTCCTAGTCCACCAACTATTATGTCCTTCCTTTAAGAATAATCCTCTACTAAACCTCCTTCATTTAATCCTCCAATGCATTTTTTCCCTTGTGGATATTGCCAAAATATATTTTATTCCAATCCTTAATTCTCCTCTTGAGCTCCCTTAACTTCCATTGGAATGTTTCCATATGACACCGTCTAGTTACCATGATTTCCCTACACCACTCCACCAACTTGCCAACAAAGTCCGGATGTTGGAACTAGAATGCTTCAAAACGAAAGGGGTGATTCTTGGGGCCCATTTTTAGGCCAATGTCCAATATGTTGGGCTAATGGTCAGAGCCTAGTCATGGGAGGATGGTTGCTTCAAGATACAAGTCATTTTTGAGGATGTCCTCAAAAATAAAAAAGTATACCTAACTAGGAGGCAATTTGGTGCTTCCCCCCCAACAGTTGTTCCAGGTATAGCTTCCATTGACATAGTCAATATCCTCAAACTTAATTTCTTGAATTGTGTCCTTAAAGGCCCAAGAGATTGGGTCCATTTGTCGTATGTCTCCTTTATTCTCACTCAGGTGTCTAATCATATTGAAATCCCCAACAATAATACATCTATCCTCACCTTTGGTACCCATTATCCTCACTAGATACCTTAAAACATTATGCTTGTCACCTGGTGTGGACGGTCCATAAACCCTTGTTAGCCATATTTATCCTGAAGAACCTAAGCATTCAAACTTCCCTATCAAAATATTGGGGCAAGAAACCCAAAAACTGAAATACAGATTTCTTGCATCCCAGAGGATTTCTAGACCCCTTGCAGTGCCTTTCGCATCCAGCGCCATGCATTCTACCTGTGCCTAACATCTAATAGTAATTTTCATTAGTTTATCTTTGGAGAAATTATTCTCTTGTAACACCATAATATTCAGTTTCTCTTGTTTAATTATTTCCTTCAGGTACCTCACCTTAACTTTAAATTCGAGGCCCCGTATATTCCAAGAGATAATTTTTATGAGTGATTGGGAGGGGGGAGCGATGAAAATACTCCTCGAGCACATTGGCTTGACCATAGTTGACCAACACTTCCCCTGCTTCCTTGATCACTTCACGAGTCATTTTTCACTGCTTCTTCCAATTTTCCAATCCATAGTTGTCCTCTGTGCAGGTGAGGGTTAGCACATAATCTTTTATGACCAGAGTTGTTTGGGTGGAGGCATCCCTGGGCTACTGGCTTTCTTCCCATTCCTTGTACGTCTGGTGGAATTGTTCTAGTTTCTCCTCGGGACTGTCTTCTACCCCCCATTTTTCCCAGCTTCTTAAGAAAGCTACCATAACTCTCTCATCTAAATTATGGTGTTCCAATCGATCTTCTTGTTCTAGAGCTTGTTGCACTTGAGCTCAAATTATTTGGAGCTACTTTCCATTGACTCAACTTCGGGTGATTTTCGCTTACTGAATTTCTTTGCCTTAGGGTTATCCAATGTGACTTCCTTATCCATTTCCTATCACGTCTGGACAAAAATTTCTTGGTCTTTCTTTTTTTCCTGATTCGTCTTCTCCTCCAAATCCGCAAAGAGGTTCACATTCAAGGTTTTTGTTATTTCTAGTGGGGCTAGTGGCGTGCTTCTTGACGGTCCCTTGTTTCCACGGTTTCGCTTGTACTGTACCTCCTAGAGACCATCCATGGGGGAATTCAATGACAAAGGAGGATCATCCTTGGGTTTTTTTGGGCAGTCCCAAAATAGGTACCCATATCCATGACATAAACAACATTTGAAGGGCACATGCTCATAATCTAATGGTTGAGTCCAACCCTCATAGTGATACTCAATTTTCACTGATTCAGGAAAGGGTTTAGAGATGTACATGTAAACATAGATCTGGGCATATGATGAATTTCATTTACACTTAGTAATTTCTAAGATCTAAACAATATCCCCAATAGAGTTACTTATTGATTCCAGAATATCTGCCTCCCATAAATCCTTTGGAAGCGAATATAATCTGACACATATGGGAGTAGCCATAAACTGTTCCTTATCCAGATTACACTAGGGTTCTAAATCTCTCATGAACAGTCTTGAATTATTCATAAAATAGGGCACATTATAAAAAACCCTCTTCCTTTCTTCCAGATCTGCAAAAATGACTCTAAAAAAACCTTTTGCTCTCAGCCGTAGCTCAATTTGGGCTTTCCACTGCCATTTTTGTTGGATCTAGTGAATGAGACCTTTCTCCTTGGGTAAAATTCCCATAAACTTGCAAATCATTGTGTGACCCTGCATAAATTTCCCAGATTTCTCTAAGTGATTGTTAGGGATCACTACTCGAGGATACGATGCAGCTTTTGGCAAAAAAAAACCCTCCATATGGGATTGCCATTAGGCACCCAAAACCAACGAATCTTGTTGTTTACCTCACTAATACGAGTTATTTCCAAATTTTCTAACCGTGGGGTGAAAGGATCTTATTACCACATTTTTTAAGGAGGGAGCAGGACCCCTCCCCTCCCCCCATTCCCCCCGCCCCATCCAAGGTCCTTGGACATGCGGCCAATCCCCAAAGACTCTAAATTGTCAACCAATCTAAATTTTTCATATGCAGGTAGGAAACCTGGGTGACAACTCTGCATAAACCCTTACCATGAAACCCTAATAATTAAGCAAAATTAGTTGAAAAATTAATAAAATAAGAATTAATAAAAATAAAATAAAAATTAATTGAAAATTTAATATTTTTAATAATTTAATTAATAAATTAAGAATTATTTTAATGGACCAAATTTGAGAATTAATGATTTAAAATAAGAATTAATTAGAAAATTAAATAATTTAAAATATAAATTAGAATAAAGAAAACAAAATAAGAATTAATAATAAATAATATTTATTAATTTAATAATAATAATTAAATATAATAGGGAATAAAATCTAAGGAAGAAGACAGATTAAGGGTCTAATTGGGTTCAATTTGGAAATGATGAACAATTTATTTTTTATTTTTTGGAACTGATGAACAATTTTATTTTATTTTAATTTGGAAATGATAATACAATTCATGAAGAGGGAGGTGGAGAGGGGTTGGGAGGATGGGTTTGATGAAGGCCACCAAGGGCGAGAGAGATTCAATGAAGGGAGGGGAAGTAATCAATGGGTGAGATGGTAGATGATGGCTTTCTGGGATTGGCTCAGCTTGTATCCATATTCCTTATTAAAGTTATTAGGGTTCTTCTCGATTCCTACTGAATTCGAGAGTTATAAAGGTATGAGTATTTTATTGACAAGAATAGTGTTTGGACTTAAATGAGTGCTTAACGATGGAAAACTTTGAAATATAGTTATGTGTTCTTTGAGGTAGGATTTGAAAGGATGGCCAGATTGGCCAATATATGATTTATCACACGAACATGAAATCTGATATACCCTTGATCCTAGCATGAGGTATAACTTGTCTTTGGTCGACCGAAATAATTTCTATAGGATTTTATGAGGCCATAATTGTCTTTGGCCGATTGAAATAACTGCTTGAGGGTTTTATGGGGCTTAAATATGGCCCCATAAAAGCCTCAAGAAAATATTTTGGTCGGCCAAATAAAAGTCAGACCCCATGCTAGGATCAGGGGTGTATCAGATTCCATGGTCTTGCGATAAATCATATATTGGCCAAACTGGTCGTCCTTTCAAAGCCCACCTCAAAGAACACATCGTTGATACCAATAATAATTGTCTTTCAAATTATTCCATTGTTGAGTACTCATTTAAGTCCAAACACTTAATGTGTTTCAATCAATAAGAAATCTTTGCCTTTGTTCCTTTCTATAACTCTTGAATTATTTGAGAAACCCTCAAAATTGAGAAGAACCCTAATAACTTTAATAGGGAGGATGGATAGAGGTTGAGCCAATCCTTGAAACATACAGTCATCTACCATCTCACCCATTAATTCCCATCTCTCCCTTCATTGCCTCTCTCCCTCCCTTGGTGGCCTTAAAAAAAAAAAATCATGATTTCCAAATTGTACCGAATTAGACCCTCAATCTGTCTTATTCCTTAGATTTTATTCCCTATTTAATTTCATTATTATTTTCATTTAATAAATATTAAATTTATTGTTAATTCTTATTTCATTTTCTTTATTGATTTATATTTTAAATCATTAATTCTTAAATTTAGTGTATTTAACTAGTTCTTATTTTATTAATTAAATTATTAAAAATAAATAAATTTTCAACTTATTGTTATTTTTAATTTTAATTTTTCAATTAATTATGCTTAATTCTTATTTTCAATTAATAGGTATTATTTTATTATTAATTACGATTTATTATAAATTAGTTAATTTATTAATAATTGATCATTCTTATTTCATTTTTAATTATTCTTATTTTATTATTTTAATTTATTATTATTCAATTTTCAATTGTAAATTTGGTCAAATACAAATACAAATTTTTAATTTGATTTAAATTCCTTAAATGTTAATTTGGTCAAATATTTGTTTCCCTTATCAAGAAATTTAATAATTTTTATATTTGACATTGACCAAATTCATTCTCTACACATTAATCCAACAAATACTTTGTTCTTTTTATCCTATAAAAAGGTTTTTCATTACTAGTTTACTCAAAAGCTCTTTGATCCCGGATGATGGATGGGGTAGCTATTGATGGAAATCTTTTACAACAAATTGATTACCAGCTCAGTTATATAAATTAAATGTATAGTAAAAACCAATAAACATGAGTGCACTTCATAATATATTTTACATTGTCAAATTTATATAAATTGAAAAATCAATTACAACTTTATTTCAAATTATTATTATTGTTATTAATTTCTCCGACATCCCATTATGGTAGAGATGTTGTAATGTAATGTTAACATTTTGACTAACACAAATTACATTAAAAATAAAAGTAAATTAAATTAAATTAATGAAATATAATGTAAACCTTTTAACTCAGCTAAAATAAAATAAATAACAAAAATAACAAAATAAAAATAACTCTATTAATAAAAATAAAAATGGTCCATACTATTGACCCATGGTATTCATGTGAAATATACCATATTTAAAGGGGGATATTAAACCAACCTAGATCCAGTTTAACTCTGAATCTACCAAGGGTCGAGAATCAAATCTCTTGAGATTTAAAAGGGATTTGATCAAGGGTCGAGAATCAAATCTCTTGAGATGCAAACCTTTTTTAGAGTGAAAAGAGATTTGATCCCTCTTGGTGCTTGGTAGATCCATATTCGAGAGTTAAGATGGATCTAACCTGGTTATAAAAACGAACTAGTGTATAAGTTAAAGATATACATTTAAAAAAAATCATTTAACAATATTCTTAACTATGGAGATTCACTCCAAGTATAGCATGTAGATTCTTAATTTGTAAATAAACTTTGTTACAATACCATGGCTTATCAATACCACATGCTCAAAAAATTATAACTCATCTCATATGAGGCTTTTTCTTATGAATTTTTTTCATTAATTAATAGATTTAACTACTTTGCAAATAAATCCTAACCTTTAATTTGTGAATACTACTAAGATCATGGTTCTAAACAGGCCAATATTCAAAGTTCCTATAGTTCTTCGTAAAGCTTGGCCAGAAACTTCTTGTCGGATCTGGTCAATTGCTCTTTGTTGTTTTTACAGTATGTTTAAAAAACTTAAAATAATCATACCAACCAATTTTATTTTGATTAGTATGAGTACATGATTCAAGTGGATCGAACACTATTTGAAAATAGTTTTTTTTACAAAAAAAAATGTTTCAAATATTTCATAAAGTATTTGGTTATGCTATAATATTCTACGGAAGTCAAATCTCTATCATTCATCTAATAATTAGCCTAGATCCATCTTAACTCATGTTCCACGTGTGCAATTTTTTTCTAGAAAAGACAAATGACCCATCCTAAATGTCTATCAAAACAAAGTTGAGTAATCTGAGATCTCTCTAATAAATTCTATTGCAATAATATATACTCACTGTGTACACCTTTTTGGACGATGGCTACTCAATCAGATGCTGAAAATTACCAATACGCTAGAGCCCAAATGGAGAAAACACATACACAATTGAAGAGAGTAGAAAAAATTATATGAAACCAGAAGAATATATTGCTGTCAATGAATGGTTGGCTCTTTTGATCAGTCAAGGGAAAATGAGGATATGATAGGAGATGTGGATGTGAGAGAGCTATGTGGAAGAAAGGGCTACTTCCCATACTTGTTGATAGATTGCCATGACTCTAGATAGTTGGCTGGCTTGTTGGTCAAGATTCACTTCGAAGAGGATGGACCCAGTTCTTGCTTCTCAAGCGGAGGAGCTAGAAGACTGATAAACTCATGTTTCGACCTGATCACACCAGTGGGCCTGTTAACCAGGTAGAAAAATATAACAACACGCACTCCATCTTTCATGAGAGTATTAGAATATAGTCGTGGTATGAGCTAAATAAAAAATTATATGCCAAGAGGCATCGTAATTTCCAGGACATCACTTGCATTTCAGTTTGGAAAACACCGCCTCCATGTCAAGCCAACCGCTTAATTACATTTTTTTGGTTGGTATTAGAGGAATTTATGGTATGCACGTGGAGATGAAATATATGAAGATTCTCTCTGCAGTTATGTTATGCACATAGAAATATCTCTCTAATTTTATTTTAATTTTTAATTTATGTTATTTCTCATATTGGAATTATGCAAGAATTCTCTTTTTGCATTTGCAGCATTATCTGGGGCTTTTAAAATAATAATTAAACTTTATTATCCGTGAAAATTATATGCGGATCTTATTTTTGCACTTATTGTATCCACGTACCCATAAATTTATTATACGTAAAGCAGAGTTTTTATTTCTTACTTCTGTTTTTTCCTTTGCTCTGTCCTTTTGTCTTTTCTAAACTAGTTTTTCATTGCAGATGAGGTTTTTTGTTTTTTGTTTTTTTTAATCTGCAG
Organism: Pinus albicaulis; assembly: GCA_034641835.2. Classification (NCBI taxonomy): domain Eukaryota; kingdom Viridiplantae; phylum Streptophyta; class Pinopsida; order Pinales; family Pinaceae; genus Pinus; species Pinus albicaulis. Next base: position 267,405,994 of record CM076572.1, on the reverse strand, counting down.
AGGAGTAACCGATTTAAATGTAGAAATGCAGAGGATAAAAACAACTCTTAACGTATTATATGTAATTATTATTTTTTTTTTATTTAAATTATGTTGATATGAGTTTTTTTTGTTAGATTGGGATGGGTAAACATTATTCACTCTAACCTTGGGCAGAATGCCTCCGGATGTAAGGCAGAATGCCTCTAGCGAAGCAGATGGAGGGAGGCCTCCTAAGGCAACGAATGAAGTTGGAAGATTCGTCAATAGGGGACCTGAAAGGGTCTCATTGGAGGGTTTCTTTGCAAATGTTGCCCAGGTCATCGTAGGTAGCTGTCGAGAAGAAGTCGGTTCGACAAGCAGAGTTGGAGAAAGAGATGATGGATTTCATGGGGGATGGGTGGGTAGCATAGTTCCAAATATGAGCTCCACATCGCAGAAATTGTTGCGCTCTTTTTTTTGTAGATTTATAGTTGGAAGAATCTGGAGGCAACCTTATTGTTATGTTTCCAGTGAAGTCTTCTATCCCTTATTTGTCTGAGGTTGTGCATTTTTGTTTTTAATGAAATTCCCTAGCATTTCTACGTTCAATTCGCTCTAGCGGACAAGTGACTTCTCATGACAAGGATGCTTCTGGGTGACCTCGGCATCAATTGGGCGGGATAAGTTATTGGCCACTGTTTCAATCCAACTTGATTCTTGTCTTGGTTCAGGGAATTTTTTATTACCTAACCAACTTGAACAAGATAGTTGTAATGGTGTGAAATCACCTTATGAATGCTCCAATCTCTTCTCCAACCCCTCACATAGATTGGTTGGCATGCATAGAATCCTCCCTCAACCTGAGGTCGTTCCACAGAGTCGAAGCAACAGCAGCAGGAGGGGCGGTCCCAATTGATCGTCATCTTCCAGATTGTTGGAGGTTCTTTCTATACTTCTTGAGATCTCTGCCTTCGACATGCAAGGAGTTCTTTCCAAATTGAAAATACAATGTACCTATGCATTTTATTTTATTTTGTAAGATTCACTGAGATTTTTTTATTCAACTTGTGCTTTTTGTGATTCGATCTATCTACCTACTCAAATGCCCATTGCGGCTCCTTTACACTGGATTCAAAGCAAGGTTGTTTGGGCCAAAATCAAAACGATAAAAAGGCGGAAAATGTGTTCATTCAAGAATTAATGAGGCAAAACAGAGTAAAATCCCACTTTCCCGTTGTTATAGTTATATTTATGAGAGTAATCTCTTCCAAGAAGACAGCAGCGGAGTAAATTGATCGACTATTTTTTTGGGCTGTTCTTCTTTCCGACCAGAAGAGAGGAGTGACATAGTAAGTTGCTTGGTTTTTGGGCGGGACTGGAGAGGAGCTCTTTGATGAGATTTGTGTGTGTGCTCCTTCTCAAACATCTTAATTGTGGAAATTTAATACAAAATACATGTATGATCTGGATTCTCTTGATCTAACAATAATATGCTATTGTTAAATACAGAATCGCTTCTACAAATATTTGTGGAATTTGAAATACAATCGCTAATCACAATATCATGAAGAAAGATCAGTTACACATAACACAGATAATTTTACAGGGGAAAGATTATCGCTAAAAACCCGGCTATCTTCTATTATGTATTATATCATGGATCATGAAACAATTACATACAAAGCTCTAATCCAAGAGCTCTCAGTACATGAGCTAATTGTCTCACACTGTCATACAAAAATTGGCAAGTTCTTTAGCCAATTTACTGTCTCCAGATAACTTGCCTCCACGTGCAATCATGCGTGCCTTAACTGCGCAATCCTCATGGGCACATCCAATGTGTGTGTGGTTGCATGTGTGCAACCAGATAATGTCACAACTGATAGTTTACTTCCCTTTCACCTAGAACTCAACTGGATCTCCACTGGGTCTGAAATGTATGCAGTTAATAGCAGTAATGCAGTTAATAGTAGTAAATCTTCAGTTTCATGTGAGACCACTGATTGTGAATTAATTAATAATTAATTCACTTGATCCCTCACTAGTGTATTTTCAGTTACAACTAGCACAACTGAGTTTAACTCACTTAACTGAGTTAAACTACTTTACAACTTTCATAACTGCACTTCCAACTCTGTTACAACTTCAGTGACAACTAAGTCCACTTGTATGTCCCACCAACCAAACTCTTAACTTGAAATTCCTTTAGCTAACTGATTTTCCACTTCAATTAACTATTTCCAAGTGCTCATTGAGAATAGATTATTGTTTATTGTCCAACTAATATTAAGGGATAATACTAGTCGACATACATCTATAAATAGACATGCATCTATAAATAAACATCCACCTAAAATAGCCTCAGACTCCATCCTAGTGTAGGTGCTTAATTTTCACTAAAATCTTCTTGTTGAATCGCAACATCAATCTCAATTTTAATCTGTTCCCTATTGGAACAGATCTCTTTTTCTTCTCTCATCTTGACGAGGCTAAAAAAAACCACTGAGTTGCAAAGTTTGGGAGGCTTATAACAAGACATCCACATTTGTTTTGGGTCCATATGAATCCTAAACCATATATACAAGTACCCAGTTGATGGTCAAGTCTGGAAACCAATTAGGTCTTCTGAACATCAAGCATATCTTAATTTTCAAGCCCTATTCAGGTAATTTATCGTGCCTTGGAAATATCAATACTCATTTCTTGTGAATCATTGCATCATAAAGCAAGTGACAATGAATAGGGCGGGTTGTGAAGCAAGCTCATTTGCTAAGAATACTTAAACCATTTAGAATTTATGAATTTATGTTACATCTGCGTGCCACCATGTGTTTCTGAGAATGTACGAGAGAAAGTATGAGCAACTACGTTGTACCGAATGGAATGGAGATCCTAATTCTCATCATCTCAATAGACAAAACAGACTAATGTAGCCACCTCTGCGTACTGTGTAGCACTTTATAGTGTCGGTCATTCGCGACTAATGTAGCCACCTCTAGTAGTCCGAATGTTCACGTGAATCAAACTTAATAGTGCAGAGTTTAGCACCTAATACTGTCGGCGAATATATAACAGTTTGAATGTTCACGTGAATTGGACTGGCAGTTGATGGTCGTGCTCAGATTTCATTTCTACATTCTGAACATCAAATGAATCAATTTGAAAAAATTTACATTTTTTGGGCGTGATCTAATACGTAAGTTTATACTGGTTGGGTTTAAAATTTGCGTTTTTGGGTTTTTATGATTTTGCATTTCCATATCATGGTGTCACAACATTTATCTTTTTCTACTTGATAAATGATTGTACTAGTTGCATTATTTGCATATTTTTTTGCGTGAGTAGGGAGATACACTTACTGAAAGGTGAAATTTCTGCCCTCAAATTCAAAGTATCTGAATTAGAAAAAGGCAAACAGGAAGAAGTTCATCCTGTTTCAGGTAGAAATACTAATTATATTATTCATGGAACTCCTTCATATTCTGCTCCTGAACAACCAAAGGTTGAAATTGTTGAAGGAAAAGCTGATCCTGTTTTTGGATTCAGAGAAATGCAGGTTCTTACTGTTCAATACCAGCACCACCATGTCAAGGTGAACATTTTAGTGCATGGTAAGACCTATAATGTAACTGCATTAATTGACTCAGGTGCAGATGTAAACATCCTTGATAAGAAGATTGTCTCCTCAAATTTTTGGGCTAAAGCAGAAAGAAAAATTGTGGGATTAGGGGACAAAACACTTGAATATGATATTCCTAAAGCCATGGTTTGTTTTGATTCTCATTGTTTAAAAGAAAAATTTGTTGTGGCTGATATTCCTGTTGACTGCATCTTAGGAAATGTTTTCCTTGCAGATGTAGAGCCTCATGGTTCATGGAGAACCAAGAACAATAAGGCAGGGTATTTCATTACAATGCCTACTTCTGATGGAAAGGGAAAAAAAATTGAGCTGCCTTATGTTTCCAAACAGAGAATATCTACTATGGTACAAGCCATGCAGGAACTCAAAAAAGCTGAAGATAGTCTTGCAGAACTAAAAGACCACAAGAACCTGATCAGAATTGAAGATCAGTTGAGTTCTGCAGTAGTTCAGAAACAAATTGCTGAACTACAGAAACAGTTTGAAGAACAATGCTGTGCAGAAGAGCCAAATGCATTTTGGCACCGCAAACAGCATAATATTGAGTTGCCCTACAAAGAAGGATATACGGGCAGACCATGCAAATCCAAAGCAATTCCCATGAACAAAGAATACCGAGAGCTCTGCGAGAAAGAAATAAATCAGCTGTTGCAGAGAAAGGTGATCAGAGAGTTAAGCAGTCCCTGGAACTGCTATGGCTTTTACGTGAATAAGAGAAGCGAACAGATAAGAGGTATCCCCAGGTTAGTCATTAACTATAAACCTCTTAATTTTGTTCTTGCAGATGATACTTATCCTATCCCACATAAGGGAGATTTGTTGGGAAGGATAGCAAGAGCCAAGATATTTTCTAAGTTTGACCTGAAATCTGGCTTCTAGCAAGTGGCTATAGCAGAAAAAGAAAAGTGGAAAACTGCATTCAGCATTCCTGGAGGCCACTATGAATGGAATGTGATGCCATTCGGACTGAAGCATGCACCTTCTAAGTTCCAGAAGGTAATGGATTCTATTTTCAAACCTTATGCAGAATGGCTCCTAGCATACATTGATGATCTCCTAATATTCTCAAAAAATCTTCAAGATCACTTCAGGCATCTAAAGATTTTGATGAGATTAGTGAAGAAAAATGGCTTAGTCTTAAGTAAGAAAAAGATGGAATTGTGTAAGACTAAGATCATATTCTTGGGGCTCACTATAGAGAATGGATTAATTGCTTTATAGAATCATGCTATTGAGTTTGCAGATAAATTTCCAGACATCATTCTGGATAAAACCCAACTACAAAGATTTCTGGGCTGTTTAAATTATGTAAGCAATTTTTATCCAAACTGTGTCATTGACAGGTCTCTCCTAAACCAGAGACTCAGAAAGAATCCAAAGCCTTGGACAGAAGCCCATACTACGTTAATCAGACAGATCAAAGCCAAGGTAAGGAAACTCCCTATCCTACATGTTGCAGAAGATGGATATTTCAAAATTGTAGAATCAGATGCCAGTAATCTTGGTTGGGGAGGTGTGCTCAAACAGAGACCTACTGACAAAAGTATGAAAGAAGAAGAAAGAGTTGTGCAGTATGCATCTGGAACATGGAGTAAAGCTGAGAAAAATTACTCCACAATATAACAAGAAGTTAAAGCTGCCTGGAACTGTGTCAGTAAGTTCTCTATTCATCTAGCTAATAGATTCTTCTTGCTAAGGACCGATGCTAAGGCCTTAGACAAAGTTTTGAATAAAACTATCAAAAACCCTGAAGATGCTAAATTTGCAAGATGGCAAGCTTTATTTGCTAATTTTGACTTTAAGGTCGAGCATATTAAGGGAATTGATAATTCTCTGCCAGATTTTCTCAGCAGAGAGTTCATCCAGCATCAAGAACAGGAGGAAGAAGAAGATTATAACCATATTATGGTTATTATCACAGAATGGGATCATACACAGCAAAAAGAGACACTCAGGTCTATTTCAGATGATGAATCATGGGCTGTGTACAAGGAGAAATGGAGGCCTACATGGCAGCTCCGAAATACAAAAGTACTCGATGCAAATCTGCAGAACCATACTGATATAATGCATCTTGTACCTGAAAGGAGGGTCTATCCTAAAGGAAATAAGTGGATACATGACATGATATATTCCACAAGTATGACAGCCTCCTATGAAGCAGAAAGATCCCTCTCACAAGATTTTTGTGATCTGTCAGTCATTTGTACTGGTGGAAGTGACAGAACAAGAATCTACTATAAGTCTTATACAATCAACCGGACAAGGTGGCCCGAAGAGTATACTGGAGGAAGATACCAGACATGGCCAGGTAATAATCCTGACTTGATTTTTCCTGACACAGTTTACAATTTTGCAGGATACAAACAACTATGGTGGGATCTGCTGAATAAGGATGGGCGCGGTGAAACTCACCACACCAAGCTCAGATTTGGACCTACCTGGATAAACCAATCCCACTATGCTTTCCCCTGGACATCTGACTGGTGGTTTGATTATGGACTAAGTGCATATGGCATGGATCCAGTTTACTATGAATCATATTTTCAAAGCCAATGCAATGATTGTCTAGAAAGCACTTGGGGAGAATGCTTTCATAGTCCGTGTCAAACAGTCCGTGATTTGAGCCAACTTGAGTATAAACTTGTAAATCCAATATTAAATTGCTACAAGAAAAGGAAATTACAATGGTTGGTTCTAACCAAAGTAAAACATCAGATCATTTTAAATAAACCCATGATTGTCAGAAGAATTTACACAAAAGCTTGGGACGATTTTCTGTATCCAAGAGTCCGGTTTCCCGGTATTACTATCCTTGATCAGGCTGAAACTAGTACAAGCGGTTCTAGTGGGCTCCGCTAAAAAAAAAGTATCTATAGTGTAATAATACCCAGTCACAGGTTTACAGTGACAGGTCTTTTCCTGAGGGCTTTTCACCAGTCCGAAAAGCATCCTCTCTGTATATAATTATTCTATTTCCTCGAGGGCCTTGTACAGAAAAGGTATCCATTGTGTTATGTACACACACTTCACATGTTTGTGTCGGACGGACGAATCTCGGTGCAGATGTCACTTCGGTGTTACCCGAAAGCCATGATTCTCCTCCACGTGTCAATAATCCGACGGACCAAACGAATGTTTGTCCCCCCCCTTTTCCTATATAAGGAGGGTTCAGGCTCATTGTTTGGCATTCGCATTCAGAGAGTTTAGAGTCTAGAGTCATTTGAGTTTTGAGTTTGAGTCGAGCCGAAGCTCCCTGCTCTGCATCTGCGCGAAGTCTCGCGATCTGCTTGCATCACGGTGCTAAGACTCAAGTCCTTAGGAGATCTGAGAAGCCTGCGTGTCTATGTGCTCGGCATAGGCAAGAACCTAAAGTGGCCAGATCTGTAGATTGAGTCTGTATATTGTCATCTGTGTGTTTTGAGTAACAGAACTCTGAGACAGAGTCTGCACGTTGGCCAGAAAGTCTCCAGTAACGCTCACTCTTTATGAGTAGCCAAAGCCTGGTAAAAGCCACTGTAGTCAATCTCTGGAAGGAGATCTGAGTCCATAAGTCTGTAATCTGATTATAAAATCCTTTTAAAAATCAATAAAGAGAGAAGTATTTGTTCCGCATGTTAAGAAATGTAACTCTGAGCTTTATGAATGTCCACTGAGGTAGTATTGTTGTCTTTTTTATCGTCGAAAGTTCGCCAGATGTTCGCGAAATCACCGAGGGACACGGAGTAGGCCAGAAAAGGCGAAGGAAGCCGCAGAGAGAGCTGAAAGAAGTGTGAAAGTGATAGTAGGTTCATGTATGGGTTCGCATAGGGTCTCTTAAAGAAGCAAGAAGAAACTTAGTGAGCCAGTCTGCCTGTTGAGCAGTTTGCAGTGAAAACCTGTGTGAGCAGTCCCTGCAGTAAAATTGGTATCAGAGCCAGTCACATTTTTTCAACTGGTTCGTGAAAAGGTCAGTTCTTATAATCATCCTCTCTTTATTTTCTGAAATAAAAATGGACTCATTCAGAAAATTTGTATCTTTCCGAGAACTTGAAGAGCAAGATAAAGCTCAACAAGACCCTCTCAGGGATATGTTTGCATCTAGTAGTAGTCGAGTCATAAATGAGTTAGATCATTTGTATGAAGAAACTAAGCCTCAGGCTAGATGGGTTCTACCCAAGATCTCTGCGTCTCAGGTTTATAATGATCTGGGTGTCTGGCACTTAAAAGCTGCCACCAGAATTACAATCAAAGAATCCATAAGCTCAATCGAAGAAAATTCTGATTGTGTACAGTTGATTCCTTTGTTAAATCCTAAGGAGCTTCAAGCAGAAGCTAGAAAGCTGGGAACACAATTCCTGCATCTTGGATGCATTAGAGTGGGAATCCAGGCCCTTATCCATCAGGGTGTTGAAACCTATGTGTTAGCAACTGTAAGAGATCTAACACATAATAAGTACACTGATTCTCTCATTGGAGGAATAGTTGCACCATTGTCAAATGGCCCAGTCTGGTTTGACTGTTATCCCAACTTCTCTGTAAATGTGTTTGATGAAACATTGGCCGACATCCTACAACTACAAATCCAGACCACTGGATTTTATATGAAGAAAAGAAGAAACAATATCGCCATTCAGTTCAGAGGTTGTTTCCGTCACACCAGTACTTTATTTCCAGCAGTCCTCCATGCCCCCAGCAGAGAGTCCAAAACCAGTGTTGTAGTCATGACAGATGCAAAGAACCAAAAGGTTGAACACCAAGCCATCAAATGGGAAGATCTGTCTTTTCCTGAACACTGGGTAGTACCAAATCCAAAGCCTCTCGCCATACAAAAAATTACTTCTGCAAATATTTCTGAAAATCAATCCTCAGCCACTTTATCTTTCCCAAGAAGATCTACAATAGACAGACATAGGATTGACGCAGAATGTAAAAAGTCTCCACTGTATATACCTCCTAATTCATTTGATACTGCATGTTCCAGTATTGTAAATACTTATTGTCATCATACAACTTTGTTTGAGTTTGCTTTATTAGTCAATTTTAATCCATTACAAGTTGAATGCCCTCAATGCCATCAGTCTGTAAATCTCAAACATCTTGCTGAAATGGTCATTAGACATCAGAACCATAATCCTAGAACAGGTGATGCACCTCCGTCTACATCAGTCACCCCCTGTCCGAATCCGAAATGTTCTGATATCCCTTTTCCCCATGAAGATGACCATGTGCTTATGATGCACCTAGTTCCTTCTCTGCAAGATGAAGATCCCAGACTCACTGAGATATTCATGAATATGCAATCCTTTAAAGATAAGCATGGTTTAGGGTATTAAAATCAAAAGGATTTCCTGATCCCAGAATGCAGATTTAAAGATCTGCCAGAAGATGTTAAAAGACCATCTGTCCCAGAAATCCAGAAGTTTTATACACTAATGGATGGTTGTGAGAAACACAGAATCCCTGCTCAATGGATGAAGCAAATGATAAATTGGGATTTGTTTACTCATCCAGAAGCAGATGAATTCGATGTCAGCCATACTCCAGAACAAAAGAAAACTTTAGCCTTAGAATGGAAACAATATATGGAAGAAAGAAAGACTTGGATTTCTTTCTACTCTTGGAAAAAGGTTAAAGAGTCAGAAGTAGTATTAATGAATGAACCCACATCTTCTTCGGGTCATTCATGGACAGCAGTTGATGGCAATAAAATAGAAACAGCCACTAGTTATCCTCCTTTCAAATGGATTGTCCTAGGAGAAGGACAGAATTCTGCTATTGCATATCCCATAGTACAAAAATAAAATCTGGTAGGAATTGAAAGGAGAGTCCAGACTGTAAGTGAACAAATAAACTGGACTAACACTGCAATCACAGGACTAGAAAAGAATGTTGCTAAAGCTTCTGTTGTAAAGAACCAGATGGATCAGTTGCAAGTTTCTTTGAATGATGTAAATAAGGCATTGAATTCTGTAGAGTACAATTGTTCAGTAGTTAAAGATTTTTCTTTGAAGTCTTTACAGAAGGTTGATGAAGTAGAAAGTTGTATTATAGATCAGTCTATTTCTACTCAGCAACTTGTGACAGACTTGTCTGAGAAAACCCAGAAGGAGAAAGAAAAGAAGCCAGACAAGCCAATCCCCTCAGGATTTCTCCACAAAGGGAAAGCTGTGCAAATCCAGAAAAGTATTGATAGATTTCCCAGCCTATTTCCCAAAGAGTCTGTTCCAAAGTCTCCAAAGTTTAAAGTAACTATTGCCTCTCTGTTCCATGAGTCGGAATCTGAAGATCATGTCTTACCTGTATATGAGCCCCTTGAAGCCCAATATACCAGGTACTCTCCTCCTGACTTAAATGGCCTTGGAAAAATTCCTGCAAGAGAAACCTTCTATCCCCAGAGCCATAAAGAATGGAACATAGATAACTTATCCTCTGCCCAGATCAAACAAGTCATTGATCAAATGATCACAGAATATAAGTTGATGTGCATAGATGGCAAATCTAAATTCGAGGCATGTAAATCCCTCATTCCATGTTTTACAGGAACTCTAGCCAGATGGTGGGAACTAGAATCTTCTCCCGCTCTCATAGCATCCATGGAAGCTGAGGTGTTGAAAGATGAAAATGGAGATGTAAGATTTCATGAAGATGGAAAAGCCATGAATAATATGATTGGTGCCCTCACAGCACTAATCCAACAGACATTCTGTGGATATGACCCAAACATTTTAGATCAAAATGAAATGATCCTCATGAATCTGAAGTGTCGCAATATTAACCAGTATGAAGATTTCCATAGAGATTGGATGCAAAGAATCTTCATGGTTAAGGACCCCAAGAACATTCTCTGGAAGCAAGTCTACCTTGCAGCATTGCCTTCCAAGCTGGTAGACATTCTCAAATTACAGGATGCTTTCCAGTTGCCACTGGAAACATATTTAACATCCTCATCGATCACCATATTTAATATCTATTAAAGTAATCGTATTGGATGGAATTAGGGATGCCTATTATTATTGTATCAATTGCTTCATATCAGAGTGTAAGGACCGGATCCTAAAAAGTATTAATTGATGCATTTTCTATTTATCCAGCAAAAGGATTAGGTAATTATATTTTTGCTACGTATCATATTTTCTGTGGCAATATGTTGTAATACAACAGAAATCTACTCTATTTTTTTTTTAGAAGACTTATTTTTAAATGTAAAAAATAAATTTAGGACCAGATAACTCTTCATTTATTTTTGTTTTGAATCATTATTTGAATGATGCCACATGGGCCAATCTTTTGTTTTTTCATATTTGAAGTCTCCATTGTTTGGGGATCTATTCTGGCAGGAATTCTCTTTTCAATATAAAGTGCAGGAAATCCCTTTTCAATATAAAAAATAAGTACTCATTAAATCTTACTTTCTTGGTGTGGTCATCTAGTTTATGTAAAACTACATGGTAAAATCATTAGTAAATCCTCTTAGACCTTTTATGAAGTTTTTCTAGATGTAAACCAAGGCACCAAAAATTCTCTTCGATGATTTTTTGGGGTCATAAATCTTGTGGCAGTCTCTCAGGGCATATCAATTTTCTATATTTTTCACTAGCACGCAGGCTGTTAGTTCTTTTGACTTGTCTTCCTAGGATTCCATCATGTTGAAATCACGGAAAATGAACCATGGCACATTTTATGGATCATTTTTAATCCAATACTATAATGATGCACACTCCCTAGAGTCACCTAGAGTGTAAATGTTGGTTAACCCAAGGTGTCGGTTTTTAAGATTGATCAAATTTGGACTAGTCTTTGTGATAGATCAATTATTTAGTGTGTAAGAGCCTCCACAAGGTGAGGGGAAATCAACACAACAACCCCACCTTTCCTTTCCACAAGATCAGAAAATATGTGTTGGGATCTAGGCTAATAGCTTCGGTTGTATGTAATGGAAAAGTTGTGATTTTGACTTCCCTGCAATTACATATTTTTATGGTCATCATCTCATCCCAACTGTGATTGGCATTCTAAATCTGAGTCGTTTTCCTTGGAATCAAGAACAAGCAAAGTGTATCCCTTGATTTTTTTATTTTCTCAATTAAGTTAAGGATTATGCACATTGGCATTGCATAATGAAGGAGAGGTTTTGCTCTCATGGAATTATTTTATTGGTAAATTTCATCCTAATCATTTCTCTTGTAGGTATTGTAAATTTTCCTTGAAGGGTTTTATCATCGCAACTTCAATATTTCTCTAGATTGCATAGAAATGTGATAATATATGTCAAATACTCATCGTCCTACATTTAGTGAAAATAATACTACTTTCTTTTAGTTCTTATTATTCATCTTCCTTGTTAGCATTACGTTCAACAAAAAATTTCCCACCACAGTGGTTCATGTCAGGACATCTTTAGGTCTAGCCTAAGGAAAATTTTGAAAATTTATGAATCTGTTGACAAGTGAACATCAAACAAGCACATCCAGTCATCTAACATCTTTGCATGCCAAATTCCATCAAATTTGTTAATCGTTAGTTTTTCATCCAGTTGAAAATGACCTTGTTGAGGTAAAGGGAATATTAATAGCTTTGAGATTGATGACAGGATAACGATGATCTATTTACTTAGTTGCAAGTTGTCCAAATAAAAATGATGTCAACTACAAAATTTTCGACTTGTATTTTCATTGTAGCCTAGAAGTCTACCATACCCTTATTTAAGCAAGATAATCTACGTTTGGTGGAGGTATTTTCCTATTCTTCGTATTGAAATTCTTTGGCCATTCCATTTGTTTTAATTTTTGTTTTCAGACATTCTGAATAGTTGTATCCATTGATCGTTCACCTACTACTTTATACTAGCTCCTTATTTGCACATTCAATTCTATTTTGTACCCTTGCTCTCATTAAAATTTAATTCAGACTTGTAATTAGGCTTAGGGAACAACCAATTCCTGAGGATGAATTACATTATGAGAAAGATTTTAATTGTCTCCCCTCTGTGAAAGGTGTACTTATATGTGCATATATAATAATGAGGACAATATATAACCAAGATGTTAAATAGTAATATTCTATTACAACAAAATGAATCTATATACACGTAATGTAACTTGGAAAGACAATAGATGCTATGAGTTGTTTTGGTAAATGAGAAGGACCTCGTGAACAACATCAAGCAAATGTAAGTCCTGCAAAGTGAACGTAATGGTAGGTGCACAATATTGAGAATTTAAAACTGTGCATAAGATTCTATCCAACTCACTAACCTCAATACAATGGTTCAATGTTCTTACATGCATGTTAAATATCAAGGACATTTTGTTATTACAATAATATTCAGTGGATTTGTTTTGAATATTATCTTCTAATCTCTCTCACAATCTTGGATTCAGTAAAGACTTCCAGTTTTAAACTCCATATTTAAATGGTTTAAGTAACCCAAAATTTACTACTTCAGCTTCTTCTCCATTATTAGTAGTTGTCCCAAACCCAAGTTATCGGTATAAAAATTTTCAGCTTCTTCTCCATTATTAGTAGTTGTCCACAACCCAAGTTATAAGAATAAAAAATTTCTCTGAATGATAGCAAGTCCCCTCTCCCTGATCTACCCATATGACCTTTTAAGGCCATTTCAAATATAATATGGGATGATCTTGTTCCACACTGGATGTCTAGGTAGAATAGGATTTATATTTTGTAAGTCTTAGGGTTTTTTTGGGTGTAGTATATGGTATATTAATGGACTAACATTTAATGTCAATCTGGGCTCTGTGGACTTCGAGACGCAACACTAGAAATGCTAGAGAAGGACTTCAACAACCTTCAAAACAAAACCCTAGTTTGTCTAGAAAATGCTCACACCTTTAGATTCATGCACTAGATAATCCATGTTCTAATCATGCACTCAAAACATTCATTAGAAGCAAAACAATAAACATTGAAAACAAAAATCTTGCAAATCTCCAACATTTGAAAGCAAGCCCTAATTATTAGCAATTGAGGAACAAACCCTAACTATTGACGATAGGAGAAAAAAACTATAACTACTAATCAACTGGGAAAAAAAAAGGTCAATAAATTCTTGTCTCGCTGAGCAATTCAAAACTAAAGACTATTTTGATAATCTAAAGAACACCAACACATAAACTCCAAAAATTACAAATGCTTTTAATGCCAAGAAAAAATAATAAAATGAAAACTCGGTGAAGGTTCTTTCCCTAGGTTCTAACTCTACTTCACTCATGCAATTGAAAAGTAAAAGTGTGGCTTTAATTCATATTTAATCAAATGCAATCAATTGTGCAAACATCTATTGTGCACATGCTTAAAATAATTGCATTTTGCCTTCACACACCTTCAAGCTTTTAGATGCATCCAAACAATGAATCCAAAAAAAACTTGATGTTCAATTCAAGAACACAAGGAAGAGGAAACTTTTAAATCAAAGAGACATCTAATAATGTTTTCAAATGAATCACAAACTCCTTCTTAACAAGCAAACCTGCACTTTAACAACTCATCAACATTGAGAACAAATACTCTTCATAGTATACAAAACACTTGTTCATATATATATAAATATACTTGAAAGATCAAATCAAGCAATGAACAAGCTTATAAATGAATAAATCAACGACTCTCAATGCTAATTATATTTTCTCCGAATGGTATCAATACAAATCATCAACACTCCAAGGTTCAAGTTAAGAAAACAAAGTTTCTGATGTGCTTTACAGCTTAACAAAAAATGTAAGGGTTATTTTCATAAGCACGCTCTAGATTAATAAAAGGAGTTTAAGCTCCAACACTTGTGTGAATCAATAGAATCAAAAACTATTCCTGTATTTTCTAGAAGTGTCACCCATAAAATGCATAACCATGTTTATTATTTCAGCAAGTAAGGTTTTAGTATTTACATCCTTATTACGTTTATATGAAGACAGTGGGTTTGAAAAGTAAATTGAAATATCTTCAGTTCTTGATTCTAAAATAAATCAAGAGTTTCATATCTAGATCCCATTTAATGATAATGATAAGCCATTGTCTCATAAAAATATCTTATTTTTGTGATTTACCAAACTCACAAATAAGTTTTGCATCAAATCACCATTACCTCCGAGCAAATACAAAATATAGCACAACTCAAATGTTATGAGGAATTAAAAATATTGCATGCACTTATTGGGATGCTCCTTTAGTTTTCAATTCCAAATAACCACAAGCTAAAGTGTGAAACGTATCTTGTAAAAATACAGAGCATGAAAAGAAAATTTTCACCAGAGTTAAAGCATGTAAAGATACAACACAACCAATATAAACACATTGAAACAGTAATAGATATAAAATAGATAAACCACACGATGCTCCTTTAATGGAGGTATGTAGAGTTGGTTTGGTTGGGCCCTAACCAACCAGCTCGCACCCTCTTAAAATGAAACTAAATCACATAATGAAATAGATCATTAAACTAAAATGGAAAATCTAGAAAAAGAACCTGGTCAAATTATATTAATGAAGTTCAGTCTTTCAATACATCTTTAGCTTATTAATCTAGGCCCAACTGATCATAAGGAAGGGGGGGGAGCCCCCTACACTTAATCCAACAACATGAAAGTACAATGAATGGCTTTATGTCCTCTTCTCTCTAGCATAACTCTGTTTTTATAATCTTTTTACATTACAAATTTGGCTTTGGACAAGCCAATATTTTGCAAATAAGATGGAAACTTGGATCCCAACAACTTATGATCAATATAATTCTAGTAAAACCATTAACTAATCAAGGAAATATAAATTTGATACGAAATTTCCATTTTTTGGCAAATCTAGGCAAGATCCTAGAATTCTGGAAAAACAATATTTTTTTTATAAAAATGCCTCAAAGACCCTCGTGTAACTTTTATACCAATGTGAATCTTGGCCCTTGGGAAATCGCTCTGGTTCTAGATAATTTTCTATACTGGTAAAAACCTATTTTCTCATATTTTCCATATTATCCTCGATATGCATGCAAATCAAGGTCAAACTTGGTAGTTTTAAAATTGTGTGAATTTTGAGCAGATTTGTTGATTTTCTTCTAGAGACCCACACATGCAACATAGGTGAAATCCGACTCATAGGAAGGTGTTATAACATCATTTTGGACAATAACCATCTTTTGTTTTCCCCGAAAGCATGTCGAGATGTCGAAGCCCCAAATCGGTGCAGTAATGCTAGTATAGGAGTGTTGGTGCAGGAACAGAACTTGGTGCAATTAATGTTGATGCATGTGTATCTTTGATCGTGACTTAATACGCCTTCCTGAAACAACACAAGCACCATCATCAATAATCATTTTGATGCAAATCTTATCGAAATAAAGGAAATATGTTAAATAATGAATAATTACCTAATCATGCTCCAAGTTCAAGATACTAGCCCAACAATTGTGCAAAATGATAGTTATAACAATGAAAACTAGGAGTAAGCATAGGTCGAAAATGTGAACTAAATACGATAATTCTAGGGCCTAACATCTCCCCATGTTGATCATCTTGCATGTCCTCATGCAAGCAAAACCTCTAATAAGTACCAAAGTTAATAAAATTTGTAGGACTAGGGGTTTCTCTATTAGAATCATGTTGCAAAGACCAAAAGATTCTTAAATTATAGGGCTAATTTAGTGAGAGCATGTAATTAAATTTCATGTTATGTCAACTTCCTTCGCATCAATAAGATAAGAAAGAGTTGTGACCAGGGATTCAGTGATGTCAAGACTAACCTTTATTATTTCCAAAAGAGTAACTAATGTTAGGGGTACCAAATGAATGCTAACAATGTTGTTACTACAAGGGTAGTGTTATCATTACATAGCCAACCATAAAAATTTCCACAAAGCATCTCAAGAGCAGTTCAAATCAGTAGGTCTTCACTTTCAATAGCCTCATTATAAAATAGAAGTAACTTTATTTGAAAGCCAAGGCATTAAAATGGATGGAAATATGAAAAATAAATGTAACAAAATGACATCTTCCTATCTTACCATTATCCAAGCATATAGTTGAAGTTCCTCTTTTTTAGGCAAAGTGAATCACGTGCACTAAGGTTCCACATCCATGAAAACCTTGATATTTATGAAATATAGAGTTCCAAAGCACATTACTGAAAGGATATTAAAGCCATTCTCAAAAGATATGATAATGATTTCATGGAAAGATAAAAATGACCAAGTAAATCGTACTGTAAGATTAAATTTAATACCACATGCATGGCCCTACTTCTAGCAGTCTTCTATATCCTCAATAGGGATGCCTTTAAACCTAAAGAAATGTTTGTGTCCCACCTATTAGATATAGATTCAGAGTCATTTAAAAGCATTTAATTTGATTTGGGAATTAAATGAAGGTCGTCGTCCTGGCTTGGTAACCAACGAATGACAGTGCCATTCACAAGTGATAACAAGAATGAACAAGCCAGCTTGTGATGATACCTCTTGTCTTCCAGCTTCTCAACTGAAATCCATTACCCTGGCTTGGTGACCAGTAGTGGTAATGTCATTCTTGTTAGGACCCATGATCATAGTAGGTCGGCTCGTAATGAGACCTCTTATCCCGAAATTAATCTGTTTATGTTAAAAAAACTCTGATTATGATTAACCTCAAATAGATTACTTGATAAGTGGGGAGGAAAATTTTCTCCTTAAGAGAATAGGATGGTGTAATTACTAATATTTTCTGGTTGGTCCTAGTACCATAAACACTCATTTTAAATAAAACATCTCAGATAATGACTGAACGATTCCTCGAGTTGATCACGCTATGGTTCTTATGAGAGATCATTAGGGTTTTATAGGCGTGGTCTACCATAGGAGGATTTTCATCAATACCTTCGAAGAGAAACTTGAAAAAGGTTTCTTAGATGATAGTTTGTTAAAACGAATAGGCCATAAGTAGGTTTTTAATCTTATGAATGGAAAGTATTAAACATAACTATAACAATACCCCTAACTAACCCAATGAATAATCTTGGCTAATAATCAAAGTCACTTCATAAAATATGAGGCATTATGAGCGAATTTCTTCGGACAAGTATTACCACAAGAGTGCTTAATGACAAAATTTTCAATAGTTATGCCATAGGAATTTCAGTTCCAAGAGTGTTATTGTAACAATTTTATTTCAAATGAAATTTTTATTCATTGCTCTTATACTACCCTACCCTAATTTAGAGAGAGGAGGTTCTCCTTCAAGTGTAGGAGTACTTCCAATGTAGCCATGTGCGTAATAGAATGCTAAATATACTCACACTTAGTTTTAAAGAATAAACTTCAAGACACACCAGAGTATGACCAACCAATTTCTTTAATTGGAACTATGGTACCAAGAGTTGTCGAATGATGAAGGAGTGAGGTGTGTTGACGATCGTTTGCACCTAGGATTCAATGGGATCCACATATTTATGATTCTCCAAATTATTCAAGTCTTCCACAGTTTGATAATCACTCTCTTGGAGGCATAAATAATCTGATGAAAGAAAAAAGAAAAAACTCTCAAGTTTAGGCTCAAATATCTACTTTTCAGATTGACAAGAATGGTTAAGGGAAATTATAGGGTTTTGAGCTTCAACAACAATTTTAGAATAGGTTTCAAACAAATATTTCTCCTCTAATGGTCTTTGAATCAAGGCCTCTTCCTAGGGTAAACGTTCTGTGGTAATGAGGAAGTTTCCAAATTCACTCCCTTCCCCAATATGGAAGATGTAACATTTCGTTCAATAGGGGAATCAGCGAGAAGAATAGGTGTTTCAAATTGTTGTGCAACATACTGGTTTGGATTAGGGGGGCAATGGTTAGGCTAAGGCTTGGGTTAAGGTTTGGACTATACTTTGGATTAGGATTATGATTTGGGTTAGGATTTGGACTAGGGTTAGGCCTAGGGTTTGGATTAGGGTTAGGTCTAGGGTTTGGATTAAGGTATGGACTGGGGTTAGGTCTAGGATTTGGGTTGGAGTATGGGCTAGGGTATGGATTAGGGAGTAGATTAGGGTTGGGGTTAAAGAAAGGTTGCACAGGTAATTGAGACCATGAAGGAGGATGACTTGGTGGTGCATTAAGTGGAAATTGTGGTTGTTGTTGTTGATTTTTCATGAAATTCTACCCTAGGGAAGAGGTTCTAAGCCATTATTTAAGCCATGGGGATATCTGACTCAAAGAATATGGCCAAGGAGAGGTCCACTATGGCCATGAAGTAGGATGTTCAATTGGAGGAGATTTAAAAAATTTCCATGAAACTGCAGGATTATAAACATGTTGAGGAACCTGCTCAGGAGAATAAGCATTAATCCAAGTATTAAATGATGATGGATTTTGAGTTATACCTGGAATTTGATTTGATTCCTTACTTTTTTTCCTGAGTTCCTTTAGTAATCATGGCATTGATGGGAAATGTAATGTTGAGTGAGCCTCCTCGCAAAATTTGTAAACATTCAGGTTGTTAAGTGAGCATTCTCCAAGGAAGTGTTTCTTCATATAGTTGGCACAATAGATAAACAATGGTTCTTCATCCTTTTTATGTTCTTCCTGCAAATCAGCTAATGTTGAAATAAAATATTTAATAATATTATTTTTATGTTCAAGAAAAATATTAAATCATGCACTTGTGAGTTCTTCATTGGATGATTTGTATATCTATACGGAAACATCAAAACTCCTCATTGAATGATTCCTCAAAATACCATTTTCATGTTCTCAACAAGCCAACTGGTATATTATGTCATCACACATATTAGTATATAAAAAGGGGGGGGGGGGGGTTGTTTCTTACAACACCGAGAAATGAAAATAGATTTAAAGAAAAAAACTTGCAAGAGAAAGTGGGTGAAAAGAAAACCAAACTACCACAGGTTACCAAGGTAAATCCCCTAAGCACCTCCCCGACAACGACACCAAAATGTTGGGTGTAGACTGTAGTATATGGTATATTAATGGACCAACATTTAATGTCAATCCAGGGTTTGAGGACTTCGAGACACGACACTATAAATGCAAGAGAAGGACTTCAACAACCTGCAAAACAAAACCCTAGTTTGTCTAGAAACTACTCACACCTTTAGATTCTTGCACTGGATAATCCATGTTCTAATTTTGCACTCAAAACATTTAGTAGAAGCAAAACCATAATTTTTGCAAACACCAATCCTGCAAATCTCCAACATTTGAAATAAAACCGTAATTATTAGAAATTAAGGAACAAACCCTAACTATTGACAATAAGAGAAAAAACCCTAACTATTGATCAACTAGAAAAAAAAATCATTAAATTTATGTCTATTAATTTTAGATAACCATGGTATGTTATATGAATAGTGAAAATTTACTTCAATATTTCTTTGGCTCGATTCAATTTAGCAGTCACATAAACATGAAAGTAAAATGTTGATAGAACACAATAATATATCAACAGAAGACAAGCCAATAATATACATTAGATTTTACAATTATTCTTGTCCAGCAAAGATATAGGATAGTGTGTGTTACGACAGTCAACAGGATGCATCAGCCAGCAAAGTCTTTCTCAACATCAGATTAGCCAACCCTCCAAGTGTCACACACAGCCCTCAAAGACATCTCATCAAAGTCAATGCAAGTCAAGAAAAGAATCCCTCATCCAGATTTCTGGCATCCATTTCCGGCATCTAGATTTCTGGCATCATGTATATTTCCGACATCCACATTTCTGGCATGCACATTTCTAGCATCATCCATATTCCCGGCATCCAGATTTTCGGCATCCATATCCGGCATCATCCATATTTCTGGCATTCAAATTTCCTGCATCCATATTCACACGTGGGAGAGAGAGAAGCCTCTTCTAGGTTGTATGAACCAATCATATCATGAGGAATGTGTGTGATGAGATGATGATGAAATGGAAATCATCTCTCTCCAATTTATATCCATCAATGAGGGTGTGTGACACATACGTTAGGCTTGTGAGCCTACATTACAAATATGGCTGACCTTGCAAATGTGTGGAAAATAAAATCAAAATATATGTTCTGCTCATCCAAACAAGATGATATTTAGATCAATCTTGCACCTCTTCAAAAGAGGAATCCAAAAAAAATATAATCATAATTATATGAGCAGTGAAACATGGAGTTTGGACCTATTTTCCCAAAATTAACACTCCCTCTCAACTAGTGAGAACTCCATATGTCGACCTGTGTCGTCCAGAGATTAGTACCATCGTGTACCATCATATAGCATTGTGCATCATCCTATCGTAACTTGCTTTGCTATCTCTTCTTCGCAAATAGAACAAAAGGTGAGTCAGAAATACATTACGCTCTGCTGACCCAAAGTCAGCTTAGAGGGTAAAACCTTAATAGACTCAAAAAGAGTCACATACTAACCCAAAGTTAGTAAAATGACCCGAAGTCATTTTATAGGGTAAAACCTCAATAGACCCAAAAGAGTCACATACTAACCCGAAGTTAGTTTATTGACCCGAAGTCAGTTTAGAGGTAAGAACCTCATCAAACTTGATCCCAGATCAAGGTGTTGGACATGTGCCATCCTAGACATAGAGAGTACGACAATATCGTATGCATGCATCGGTCTTGCTATTGGTCTTTGTCCACATTTCCCACCTCATTGACCAAATGAGAGGTACTTCTCATGAGTTTGAAACTCCATGGGTAGGATGCATGTGGGGCATAGATAAAAGAGAAGGTGAACCAACTCAAACATCATAATGGTGGGGCAGAAGCACAACAAGGTTCAACAAGCCTAGCCCCATGTGTGCTTAGAGATCCAAGAAGCTATCCTCAAGCCCCACGGAGCTCCCAGAGCTCATAGTCCAACTCAATCAGGACCCTCACAATAGGGTCTTTCCACGATTCCAAGCTTCTCATGGAAGGTTAGGAACTTGACCTTCCCCAGGGGCTTCGTGAGAATATCTGCGACCTGCTCATTTGTTCCTATGTGATCAAGCCTTACGCCACCTTGTTGTACCATGTCCTGGACAAAGTGGTACTTAAAATAAATATTCCTAGATCGATCATGGAATCGTAGGATTATCAGAAAGACGAATCCCACTATGGTTATCACAAAGGATAACGGTGGTATATAGCACATGTTCGAACAACTCACTGAAGATCTTTCTCAACCAAGCAGCTTCACAACAGGCCATACTCACTGCAATGTATTCGTCCTTAGCAGTTGTTACACTGAAAATTGTCACCTTGAAGTTTTGTTGTCCGTATGAGCTCATTATCACTCATACATTTCTCCCTTGCAAGTCTAAACACATCAGTTCCTAATATCAAGCCTTAAAATAAGAGAAAAGCTCATAAAAGTCCTTAAAACACTTGTACCGCACTTTCTCTTAGCTTTACCTGTGGTACCGCACCTTTTGTAAAGGAAAATTGCGGTACGTACCGCACTTTTTCTTCATTAAAAATGTGGAGCCCTGTAAAAGGTAAAAAAAGGCGCAAGTAAAATCTAGAAGCTCAGTTTGAGTCATTTTTGGAAGCTTCTAGAAACATTCCTACGGTGGGAAGATCGCTCTTTTCAAGTTAATGCATCCCATCCATTAAGGAGCTAACCCCTTGATGCAAGGAACTAATCCCTTTGAAGGAGGATTCTATCCCTTCTTGTATGGAGTTGTAACTTCCTCTCTTTCACTATAAAAAGAGGCATAGGACAGCCTCAAGGGGTTACAATTGATGAGTTCAAGCTTTAGTATTATTTGAGGTGAAGTGTTGTTGGAACTTAGACCCTTTTAGCTGAGATCTTATGTGGGAAAGATTACATACCTGTATGTATCTCGGTTGGAAGAGTGCAAGGCTTGTCAGAGTAAAGGATATTCCTGCTTCGGACCCCAGGAAGGCCTGTATGACATCAAGGCGAACACGGTTGTAAGGTTCTTGCTTATTTAAGTTAATACAAATAAATCCGTTTTTCTCAATAAGCTGTCAATTGATTGGTTTATTTTATGGATTCCTTGATCACCATAATATATATGATTTATGAATATATGCTATGCAAGTGCTATTTGATGTTTGTTGTTTGTGATTGCAGATATTCGAAGGCAACTCTTTCGGGTGACTGAAGAACTAGTACTACAAACAAGCGTTGGATCAAAGGTAAGATCGTAAAACCTTTATAGCATTTAATTATAAATCGCAATATATCTAGAGAAAAATAGTTTTGTTTGTCCGTTTGTTGCTAGTTGTCCGTAGGACACTTGGGAGGTCGGTCTTGTCTGCAAGAACGACTTATCCGTCCAACAAATTGGCGACTCCACTAGGGAATGATTGGATTTTTTGTTTTCCTTTTGTTTTGACTTGAGAAAATGATTTTTCTGGTTCTTGATTGATGTACACTGGTTTGGGTGGCTTAGTTTAATTTTTCTGTACTTTAAAAACTTTTGAAAACTTTTGTTTTCTTGAAGTTTTCTGATCTCCACACTTTTCATTCATGCACAGTGCGTTCATCTCCGCAATTTTCTTGAGTAACCAGTGCGGTACCGCACCTGTTTACTCTGGAGCCTGTGGACCCTGGGAAAATTTTATGAAAACTTAAAATTTCCTTTTCAGGCTTAGTCTAGATTTAATATAGGATTCTTAGCATCTACCCAGATCTGTATTTTTCTGTCAAAAAACCTTTTTTATGAGTTCCTTTCAGCAAATTTTTCATCTCATCAATCTCCATTAATTTAATTGGGTGTTTTGAGTCTCTTTTTTTAGAAATTATTAATTTGATTTCCTTTGGTCATTACTTGAAGGTTTGTCTCAGTCTTTTCACAATTTTGCATCTTTTTGCTTTTGTTTTTGCAAAAAAAATCCCCCTTCATTCGCCGAGGGGGGCTAAATTGTGTATGAGTGTTAATCGCCTTTGAGTGTTTTTATTTTTTTATCTTTGGAACTCTCACCCAATTTTCTTTACTTACACTTGATTGGTTCTTAGATTACGTTAGAATCATCTTGTGTTTGAGAATTCTCTTTCATAGATCACATTTGCATAATTAGAATTCTCATTTTCAGAATATGAATGAAAAATGTGCATAGATTACATTTGCATACTTTTCAAGTGAATTGTGCATAGATTACAACTACATAGTTTACATTCTGAAAAATCAATTGTAGATTTAGATCAGTTTCTTTGATTTGAATTTACATGTTTTTATGCTTGTTTTAAAAACATAAAAATAAAAAAATTGGAATTGATTAGCATTAGTTTTTCTTGATGAAATTAGTGCATTAGAGAATTTGTTATATTTTCTCTTATTGATCAATTTTTGCATTGTTGGAAGTGAATGGAAACTCTCTCCTTACTTTAGTTAGGATTCATCAAATTGAAAAGATTACATTATCATATTCGATTGCATTCAGTTTTGGGTCAAGTCATAACACCATTGGTTTCATATCCATTTACCCTTTGAGTAATAACAGCCCAAATAACACAACGCTTAATAAAATTCATCTAGTAATTTTTACATTTTTAGGGCTCTTTCCACCAACATAGCTTAGGCTAGTGTCTTGGAATAGGTTTTAGTTAACTCTCCAAGACAGTAAAACAAACAAGTAGTTGATCTTGCGGTAGGAAAAATTCCAATTGTTGCATGTATGCTCTGGGAAGCTCCTCCTAAAGGAGTCAAGCACGAGATCATATCCGAACCAATGAGGTAATCAATCCTTCCTCATTGGGAACGATAGAAGATATACACGTATTAACAACGGTAAACCTCGGATTGACCATTGTCGAGGAGCTTGGGGTCACTTGTCGGTAAACCTTGGATTATGTCAAGGAGCCTTCAAGGGGATTGAGCTTTGTTACTCTGCCCTTGTGTGTGTGTCGAATCGTAGACTGTTCCTCCAGGTATATTTGTTTCTATTGGTAAACTTAGTGGCCATTAACTTTAGGATTCTTTCCCAAGGTGACAGTGGAGGGAAGATCCCACTATACCTGGAACAGACGTCGGCTAGACTCACTTGGACTCTCCGGAGGGTTATCTTCACTCGAGATGCTATAGTGGAGAAACTTGCACTGGTCTGTTTCATTAAGCAGGTTGTCGGGGTAACTGTTCCACCCGCCATTTCTACATTAAAATTCTACGATGTTGGATTTCATCACCAACTAGTGTTTTTAGTGCAGGAATCTACTGTTCATGTGTGGTTTGACTCCTAGATTTGATAGTGCATGTTCATTTGTTTGTTTTTACTTTTAGAGACCATAGGTGTGAATTTTGAATTTTAATTGTTAGGTGTGAATTGTGAATTGTTAATTTCAGTTTTAAAATTGTTAATAAAATTCACTGAATTTGAATATAATGGCAACTGTTCCGGAATTTACCAACCAAGGAATCCCTCTTAATGAGAATCCTAGTACTTTTCCTTGCTTTGGAAATGTTGGTCCTCCCTGTATGGCTACATTGTCATTACCTGGATTTACAATAGGTTTACCAGTATGGTTATTTTCAACTTCGTTGGCCCCGAATACTCCAATTATTCCACCTCAACCGAATGCTTCACCTCAACAGAGTTCACCATCTCAACATCACCAACCTCATGTTGACCCTTTACCTTCTTCGCCCAATTTGTCTTCCTCCCTTTCTTCCTCTTTGCTTGGTAAAAGCCTTGACGCTAGTAACCAGGTGACTAAGAAGAAGAAGAAGTAAGATAAGAAATAAGTCAACCAACCAACCATGGCTGCAAGTGTTAGTAATGTTGAGGAAACCTCCAACATGCATCGTAAACCCAAATTCCCTTGCAAGCTTTGTAAGGGTGACCACTTCCTTATCAATTGTCCTGGTATTCCAAAGGCTTTGGAAGTATGGTCAGAAAAATCCCATCAACTTACTGTTGATCCATCAACCAATGATAGTCAGGTTCCTGGGAAAAAGGGCAAAGTTAGGTTTCCTTGTATGTTATGTAAAGGGAGTCATCAAACTCACATTTTCCCTCACATGGATGAAGCCTCAAAATTGTTGGAAAGCCTTACTGTTCCATAGCAAAAATTTCCAACCGCTTACCGTCAACTTTCTCCCAACCTACCGTCAACTGACGGAGGGATTGATCTAATTCTAAGTACAGTCGATCCCACTCTTCCATTGAAGAGTGAAACTCATATCACTTAGGTCGATGATCCATTAGTTGAACAAGTGTTTGATTCGATTTCACATTCAGTCGATCCCACTCTCCCCGAAGAGAGTGAACTTCATACCGCTCCGGTTCTTCTTGTTACATCAAATTATTTTACGCCAGGGGGAATTTCACCTGTTCCTACAGAACCCCCTCCAAGTACAGAGGTCTTTTCCTTTGATTGGAATAGACTGAAAAAACCTCTTCTTCCTTCCTCCATCCCTTTCCAAATCATTGTGAAGGCTTGCGGTACTAATATGCATCACACACATGTAGATGAAGGTGCTTCTGTTAGTATTTTATCCTCAACTTCTTGGAAAGATTTGGGTTCCCCTTAGCTTGTGCCTGTTACACAGAATCTGAAAGCTTTTAACAGAACCATTAGTGAACCTTTAGGGATCCTTCCTAAGTTTTCTATTACTTTGGAAGGTAAAACTGTCTGTATTGATCTTATGGTAGTTCTAGGCCCCTTGGATTTCAATTTACTCCTTGGGCGAGACTATGTCTATGCAATGAAATTTGTCGTATCGACACTCTTTCGCGTGATGTCTTTCCCTCACAATGGAAACATTGTGACTGTAGACCAACTTTCATTCCCTAGTCTTGATTCGACTACCAATAATTTGACGCCCATAAATGTTCCTTATACTAAGGTTGTATCTATCCCTCCACGGGTTAATTATGTGGCAACCAGTCCCATGTTTTTAGTTACCGATGCAAGCAAGCCTCTCACTGTTTGCTCGTCTTCCTTTGACTTAGATCCAGTAATTGACATGGAAAACTCTATGGGATTATTTGAACTCGATGTTCTTATCCCTTTTGAGTCCCTTGACATGTGTTCCTTCCAGAGAACTATTCTTCCTTCTGATGAAGACCTCTTGGAAGCCATGATCAAGGTGTGTCCACTGACATGTGTTTCTTCTAGTTGGAAGCCATGATTAAGTCAGTGCAGAGGATAGTTCTTGTTACTGAGTTAACCTCGTTAAAAAATGAATCAAGTATGAGGACAGTTCTTTTCCTGTGTCAACCTCATTAAAAAATGAATCAGTAGGTAGGTTGTAGAGAGTAGATTGATAGATTAGAAATAAGTAGTTTCTGAGGATGGTTCCTGTTACTGAGTCAACCTCGTAAAAAAATGAATCAAGTATGAGGAAAGTTCCTACTCTGTCAACCTCGTTAAAAATGAATTAGTGGATCAAGAGGAAAGTTCCTTTTACTATGTCAACCTCATTAAAAAATGAATCAGTGGGCCATGAGGACAGTTCTTTTCCTGTGTCAACCTCATTAAAAAATGAATCAGTAGGTTATATAGGTAGATTGTAGAGAGTATATTTGAGGACAGTTCTTTTACTGTGTCAACCTCGTTAAAAAATGAAACATGTAGATGAGGATAGTTCCTATTACTGTGTCAACCTCATTAAAAAATGAAACATGTTTCCATGAGGATAGTTCTTTTCCTGTGTCAAGCTCGTTAAAAAATGAAACAAATCCTCCCCTAAATGATTCAAGTCTTTGACTAGATATCGTAAATGTTAAGTTGTATATTTAGGTTAGTTATTTCAGTTTTTGCATAATTTTCTTACAGTTTTAGGTCGGGTCTTTCATATTATCTCGTAAATAAACCTTCATTCCATCCTGCTATTAATTACCAGTAGTCTATCTATTTGAATGAAATGAAGCTGGGGGGGCATGCGCTCTAGCAGTTACGCTTGGGGGGCATTAAAAACTTATCTCAAGCATGATTTTTCCTTTGTTTCAAGCTTGTGTAAAAATGAAACAAACCAATCTCAAGCACAATTTTCTATGTTTCAAGCTTGTGTAAAAATGAAACTAACCCTTTTTTGAAGCATAGTTTTTTGTTGTCTCAAGCTTCTATAAAAATGAAACCTACTTGAGTCCATTTTGGTTATTATTTTCAAGAATCATTAAACTCATGAAAATCCTGAGATTATTTTGCTATCTTTCATTCTCATAAAACACATGAAAATGCCGAGTTCTTTCCATTTTTTCCTGCTCGTAAATTAAATTGAAAGTCAACCACATGAGTACATTTTTATCACTTTTTCAAACTCATTAAAACTTACAGAAAAATCGAAACTACTGAGTATACTTTTATCACTTTTTCGGGCTCTTTAAAAATTTACGAAAAAGCGAAACCATGGAGTCCTCTTTTAAGCCCTTTTTAGACTCTCTAAAAAAATGAAAATATTGCCGAACACTTGACTATTCGAACTCGTTAAAGGAAATGAATGGTCATCCCTTCAGTATAAGTTTACCCCTTTTCTGGACTGAAATGGAATATTTACGAAAAAGGTATACGTTGACTAATCATGGTCAATAGAGTTCTCTCTCGCATTATTTTATCCTTTTTCGGGCCTAAGAGACTAAATTTACGAAAAAGAACACCCATGGAGTTTTATTAAGTTTTTTCTTATGACTCCCTAAAAATGAAAAACACCGAGTTTCTCCTATACTGGACTCGTTAAAATTTAACAGTAAAGGGCCTGTTGATTACAAACAGGAACAGACCACTCCTTCTTAGGGTTCGATTTTAAACTAATTTGGACTCATCCAAAGGATGAGCTTATAAACAAGCAAATGTTATCCTCCTCAAGCTTCTCAAAAATAAAGAGGTACTTGCCAGAAATGGTGGGGGAAAAGAGAGAAAAACAGATTCATTTGTTACACTTTGATTTTTAAAAGCATTACACCACTCTTGAACACAACAATTTTTGTCACACTTCCACCTGGGTTGGGAAATCCTTTGCCTATCAGTTAATCAAACCACATTGAAGGTCTTCAGCCGGTTTCTGGGTATTAGCTTAGGGCAACTGTCACCAAACCATCTGTAGTGTCGTTATGTGTTCAAGAGGACAGTCAAACAAACCATTCATCTGCAAACACTTGTCTCCATTCGCGTTGACCATCCCTGAGTCAGTCCTTGCAAAAAATTTCTTCAAAACTTGATCTATGGTTTCGTGACGTGGGCTTGCTTACGACGGATCACTTTCTATCAACGACAGCTCATCATCTAGGAAGTTGATCTATAATCCGTCAGTACCTTGGAATTTGCATGCCTTAATGGCAGGTTTCTCGCCTTCGACGATAGGTTGCATCATTGACCTTCGATCGAACGATTCCATGAAATGTTCGACTTCAGATCACTTATTCACATTTCATGGATTGTACTGAGTACTTTGAGAGCCATTGTCATTATTGGTGGTTTCTCTCACACTTGTTAACAGTTCACATCATTAACTGGTAATCAAGTGGGTTCTACCATGTTCAACTTCAACACATTTAATCGCATGGATAGAATCGTACTAGTTCGGGAAGCAGAAATCAAGACCCTGGATCTAGTTTCCACCATCCAGACTGCGAGGAGTTTTATTATTCATTATGCAGTAGACTATTCATTACAGATGGTTGCGTCCATGCTGTGTATACAATATTGATGTAATATTAAAACCATTTATGTATCAGAAAATTTTAGTTAGTTTTTTATCTGAGTATGGGAATTCCTACCTCAGTAATGATATATATACATATATACATTTTGTATTGAATTTTTTTACAGGTTCCGACTGGGGTGTCCACAAGCTGATCCTTGAAATGATAAAGTACTTCACTCTTCATTCATTACAGACTCACTCTTCATCTATTACAGACTTCGCACTTTAGGGGGCAATCTGTTACACTGAAAATTGTCACCTTGACGTTTTGTTGTCCATATGAGCTCATTATCACTCATACATTTCTCCCTTGCAAGTCTAAACACATCAGTTCCTAAAAACAAGCCTTGAAAATAAGAGAAAAACTCATAAAATTACTTAAAACACTTGTACCGCACTTTCTCTTAGCTTTACCTGTGGTATTGCACCTTTTGTAAAGGAAAATTGTGATACGTACCGCACTTTTTCTTCATTAAAAATGCGGAGCCCTGTAAAAGGTAAAAAAAGGTGCAAGTAAAATCTAGAAGCTCAGTTTGAGTCATTTTTGGAAGCTTCTAGAAACATTTCTGCGGTGGGAAGATCGCTCTTTTCATGTTCATGTATCCCATCCATTAAGGAGCTAACCCCTTGATGTAAGGAACTAATCCCTTTGAAGGAGGATTCTATCCCTTCTTGTATGGAGCTGTAACTTCCTCTCTTTCACTATAAAAAGAAGCATAGGAAAGCCTCAAGGGGTTACAATTGATGAGTTCAAGCTTTAGTATTATTTGAGGTGAAGTGTTGTTGGAACTTAGACCATTTTAGCTAAGATCCTATGTGGGAAAGATTACATACCTGTATGTATCTCAGTTGGAAGAGTGCAAGGCTTGTCAGAGTAAAGGAGATTCCTACTTTGGACCCTAGGAAGGCCTGTATGACATCAAGGCGGACACAGTTGTAAGGTTCTTCCTTATTTAAGTTAATACAAATAAATCCGTTTTTCTCAATAAGCTGTCAATTGATTGGTTTATTTTATGGATTCCTTGGTCACCATAATAGATATGATTTATGAATATATGTTATGCAGGTGCTATTTGATTTTTTTTTGTTTGTGATTACAGATCTTCGAAGGCAACTCTTTCGGGCGACTGAAAAAATACTACTACAAACAAGCGTTAGATCAAAGGTAAGATCGTAAAACCTTTATAGCATTTAATTATGAATCGCAATATATCTAGAGAAAGATAGTTTTGTTTGTCCTTTTGTTGCTATCTGTCCGTAGGACACTTGGGAGGTCTATCTTGTCCGCAAGAACGACTTATCCATCCAACAGCAGTGCTCAAAGCCACCGACTTCTACTTCATGCTAATCCAAGATAATGAAGCAAAACCCAAGGTGAAGCAACATCTAGATGTTCTCTTGCAATCCACCACACTGCCAGCCCAATCAGCATCAGTATATCCATGGAGTCTCAAACTCTGGGTAGTGTATCTTAGCCCATGGTTGATTGTGCCCCGAAGATATCTCAATAGATTCTTGGCACCAATACAATGAATGTGATAAGGCTCAACCATATGTTGACTCAAAGTGTTCACTACAAAACATACTTGGTGGTATTTCCTAGCTTGGACCCAACAACGCTTCCACACAACTTCTTAAAGTTGAGTTCCAACGGTGTCAACATAGACTTACATTCCACCATACCAAATCTCTCGAGTAACTTCACATCATATTTTTCTTGGGAAGTGAAAATCTAGCTTGGCCTTTGCCAGATCTACAAGCCTCAGAAATAGTGAATCAGTCCTAGGTCTTTTATCTCAAACTCAGAAGCTAGCTCCCTCTTACATTGATGAATGAGAGGTTCAGCACCTATCAGGAAGAGATCGTCCACATAGAGAACTAGAATGAGATGTCTTTCTCTATCAACCTTAAAAAGGTTTGGATCAGCATTACTTCGAGTGAAGCCTAGATCATCAAGTAGCTATCTATCCTCTCATACCAAGCCCTGGGGGATTGCTTCAACCCATAGAGGTCTTTCTTCAACCTGCATACATAGGTGTCTTTATCTTGGACTTCGAACCCTAGAGGTTTCTCTGCATACACCTCTTCCTTTATTGAACCATTTATAAAAATAGTCTTCACATCCATTTGATGGAGGCTCCATCATTGTGTTGCAGCAAGGGGAATGATAGATCAGATGGTGGTATAGCAGGCCACAGGTGAAAATATGTCATCATAATCTATGCCTTCTTTTTTAGAGAAGTATCAAAGAACAAATCTTGCCCTATACTTTTCAACACTACCATCAGATCCATGCTTGATCATATAGAGCCATTTCGAGATGACAACAGATTTTTCCTCCGGTCTTGAGACCACTTCCCAGACATCATTTTTCATAATAGACTCATATTCTTTGTGCATATCATCCTTCCAAACTTGATGCTTTACGGATTATTCAAATGATCCAGGCTCAAATTGTACAATTGTACTCATGGCTGCTAGATACCCTTGGTATCTATTCGGCTTCTTTCTTTCACAGAATGTCCCCCTTGCGGCAATATGTCTCTCAGAACCTTTGAGAGTGTCCCTGAGCCATGATTGTCTTCTCTTATTTGAAGGAGGTGGATCAATAGGATCCATAGGTCCTTCAACATCAGATACCGTTTCATCCTTTGGTTCCTCCTTGGAGCTAGGAATATTTCTTATTTCTTGAGGGCAACCTCTTCATCAATGGCGACATCATGGCATATCTTCACTTCTCTTTGACCAAGCACATATATTCTATATGCCTTCGAAGTTTCACTGTAGCCCACAAATATTCCCTTCTTTCTAGAATCATCCAACTTGATTCTCTTTTCTTTCAGCACATGAAAGTAATCAGGATGACCAAAAACTCTAAAATGAGAAACATCAAGTTTCTTACCAAAGAAGACTTCTTTGGGAGTCTTGGAGTCCAGAGTGGAATGTGGGCATCTATTTTGAATCTACACAACAGTGTTCGAATCTTCTCCCCATAGAAACTTTGGAAGAACGTGTTCATATAGCATGGCATGGACAGCTTCCACAATGGCCATGTTATTTCTTTCAACAACAACATTTTGTTTAGGAGTATACACAGTTGTGGTCTCCCTCTTAATGCCAGCTTCATTACAAAATTCATTGAATTCATTTGATTCATACTCGGTCCCATTGTCGGTCCTCAAAACTTTGATTCTCTTCTCAGTTTGATTTTCCACCAAGGCCTAAAAGGTACGAAACCATTTGAATGCTTCGTCCTTATTCTTCAAGAAATATATCCAGGTCTTGCGGGAGAAGTCATCTGTAAAATTCATGTAATAGGAACATTCTCCCAAGGATGTCGCGGGCAGCATAACAGATAAATCAGAGTTAATCAACTACAATATATCAGTTGTTTTTGTGACACTAGAGGGGAGTGGTCCCCTTGTATGCTTCATGATCATCTTTAAATTCGAGCATCCCTATCACCACCTTCCTTTCTTCGGGAAGGGATTTGTAATGAAGGTGTGCAAACCTCTGGTGTCATAACTCTGTTTGAAGAGTTGTATCACATGACATAGCCCCCAATGGACTTCCTCCAACCTAGTAGAGTGTATCAAATCTAAAACCAATAGTAAGAGCTTCCTTGAAGTTTTTCTTCCAGATGTGTACCTTTCCATCAACGAATTCTACCTTGAACCCTTTGTCTTCCATTGCTGAAATAGACACAAGGTTCTTCTTCAAATCAGGTATGTACAACACATCTTGTAAACAGAGGACTTGACCTTGAGATAAATGAAGGGTCACGGTCCCTGTCCCTTTCACAGGATTGGTGGCATTATCTCCAAGGATAATTTCTAGATTAGTATCCTTCTCAATCAAATCAGAGAGGGATTCTTTATAACCAGTGAGGTGCCTTGAAGCACCACTATCAATCAACTAGACATCCAAGGTGTTGGGAGGATATGCATCATAGAGGGCAGATACAAGAACAAATTCATTTTTATTATTATCAACAACATTAGACTCATCGTACCTGGAAATTCTTAACCTCTTGAAAGGTTTCCCATTTCCACTACGATCAGAGGGAGATTTCTTTTTTCCTTTGAACCTGTTATTCCTTTGATTGCCATTCCCCCTAGACATGTTGTTGTCATCATCCCTGGGAGAGTCCCTTCTATTAGGGAACTCTCTTGCATAGTGACCATACTTGTAACAAGTGTAACATCTTCCCTTCCTTCCTTTGGGCCCCGCTCTACCATGGTTTTGACTTCTCGGTCCACCATGGTTATTCTGCTTTGCATGAGCGGCGAAGGCAGTAAGGTCACCTCTATTTCCATTAGAAGGATGATCTCTCTCCATAATTATTGTCTCCTCTTGAGTGCATCTAGTGAGAAATTCATCAAAATCAGGAATCATATTATTATTAAGAATTGTAGTATTAAATACATACCAGTCTTGGGGAAGTCCTCCAAGAGAAATAAGGAGGAGCTCTCGATCAGCTACTTATTCTCCTATGGCAAGGAGATCATTCATGATTTCTGTGAGCCTCATAAAATATGATGGAGGCTCATGAATATTCCCCTGCACATATTCCATGACATCTTCATCTTCTAATGCCAAATCCAAGGACATCATCCATGCATGATAAGCAGTCTTGTTAGTCAACTTATCTTCAGATTTGAAACCCTTGTAGGTTGAGGAGGCCATTGGTCCTTACAAGACTTCTTCGGTGATTTCTTTTCACACTATCTTGGGCTTTGTATTCACCTCAGCTCTGATACCATGTTAATTTTAGATAACCATGGTATGTTCTATGCTTAATGCAAATTTACTTCAATCTTTCTTAAGCTCAATTCAATTTAGCAGTCACAGAAACATGAAAGTAAAATACTGATAGAACACAATAATAGATCAACAGAAGAAAAGCCAATAATATAAATCATATTTTACAATTATTCTTATTCAAAAAATATATAGGATAGTGTGTGTTACAACAGTCAACTGGATGCATCAGCCAGCAAAGTCTTTCTCAACATCAGATCATCCAACCCTCCAATTGTAACACACATCCCTCAAAAACAGTTCATCAAAAGTCAACGCAAGTCAACAAAAGAATCCCTCATCCAGATTTTTGGCATCCATTTCCGGCATCATCCATATTTCTGGCATCCACATTTCCAGCACCCATATTCACACGTGGGAGAGAGAGAAGCCTCTTCTAAGTTGTATGAACCAATTAGATCATGAGGAATGTGTGTGATGAGATGATGATGAAATGGACATCATCTCTCTCCAATTTATATCCATCAATGAGGTTGTGTGACACATATGTTAGGCTTGTGAGCCTACATTACAAATCTGGTCGACCTTGCACATGTGTGGAAAATAAAATCAAAATATAAATGGAAAAATCAAAATGACAAATATAGAAAAAGAACCTGGCATTCAACTTATAATAATGTATTAATGAAGTTCAGTCTTTCAATACATCTTGAGCTCAGTAATCCAGCTCCAAGTGATCATAGGGAAGAGGGGAGAGCCCCTGAAATTAATCCAACAAAATTAAAATACAATGAATGGCTTTATGTCCTCTGCTCTCTAGCATAACTCTGCTTTTATAATAGTTTTACATTACAAATTTGGCTTTGGACAAGCCAATCTTTTGCAAATAAGAAGGAAACTTGGATCCCAACAACTTTTCATCAATATAATTCTAGTACAATGATTAAATAATCAAGGAAATATATATTTGATACGAAATTTCCATTTTTTTGGAAAATCTGGGCAAGATCCTAGAATTCTGGAAAACAGTCTCTTTTTGTAAAACTGCCTCAAATACCCTCGTGTAACTTTTAGACCAATGTGAATCTTTGGAAATGATTTGGGTTCAATATAATTTTATATACTGGTAAAAAACCCATTTTCTCAGATTTTCGATATCCTTCTCCATATGCACATAAATCGAGGTCAAACATGGCATTTTGAAAATTGTGTGAATTTTGAGCAGATTCGTTGATTTTCTTCTAGAGACCCACATGTGCGACCTGGGTGCAATACAACTCATGCGAAGGTGTTAGAAATTAATTTTTTACAATAACCATCTTTGGTTTTCCTTGAAATCATGCAGATATGTCGAAGCCCCACATCGGTGCAGGAATGCTAGTGTAGGGGTGTTGGTGTAGGAACAAAACTTGGTGCAATTAATTGTTGATGCATGTGTATATTTGATCATGATTTAATACACCTTCCTAAAACAACACAAGCACCATCATCAATAATAATTTTGATGCAAATATTATCGAAATAAAGGAAATAGGTTAAATAATGAATAGTTACCTGATCATGCTCCAAGTTTAAGATACTAGCCCAACAATTGTGAAAAATGATTGTAATAACAATGAAAACCAAGAGTAAGCATAAGGTGAAAATGTGAATTAAACACAACAATCTCAGGGCCTAACAGGTCCAGGCCTCCAAAAACCACTCTCTCGGACACCTCAAACCTTACTTCCTCAAAAAATATTCTTTACCATAATTTCCTTTAAATAGAGAGAAAGGGAACAAAAGCATAACCTAAAGTAAAAGGTCTATATTTCCACCCTTGCAACTATTTGATCTAATTAGAGTAAAAAGTGACATAGTGTTGTTAGAAACAAACTAGAAGAACTAGTTCTGGAAAATTAATTTACTGATTTAAAATTTAGATTTATTTTTTTTGAGGAAATGATTTTTCTAATCCATGACATATTATGTAGTATAACCCAAAAAATTTAATTGTTTTTTTAAGGGTAAATGCTTTTTTAATACATGAAGCACTATGAACCCCAAATCTGCATTATTGGAAACATCAAAATTAGCTAAATCATTCATATCATTCATATGTTCATGCTTTAAGTCGATCGGGACATGAACCTCAGTCATTATCGTGGTAACGCCCCATCTCAAACAATAGACCACAATAGGATTAAACTAAAATTCTATCAAATTTATTTACAAATTTCTTACTGCACTATGGTAAGGAACCTTTTAGAGTAATTTTGGTTGACTCCATTGCTTTTAAGTAAAATTACTATTTCTATCAAAACCTTACTGAAACTTGGTTGGATTAATAAAGATGGGCTTTGAAATTATGTTGCATATAATTCTCTTAAGGTCTATAATATGTTAAAGTTGGCTAGCATTTATTGTATAGTTTAAAGAATATTCCTAGTACCCGCACTCTTAAAGAATTCTAATCTAATTTATTCTACCAAATAGAAATGTTCGAGCAGTCATGTAATTTTTTTGAATCCTTGCCTCCTAGTGGGGTAATTTTTCAAAACCTTACTACAGTTAACTCTTCAGAACCATTATTATATTTTTTATATTTAGCACTTGCCACTTTCCTTAGGGATTTTAATTGTGGTTTAATGGTTGGATTTCACCCAGAATTATGGCATCCTCCTTTACTCATTTCCAGGTATCTAAATTTCTAAAATGAAATTCCTTATGCCATAGTTTCCATTCCTCGTTCTAGTTCTTATGAGGGTTAATACAGAAACTAATCCTATATTGTTTCCTTGGTGTAGGTATGCCTGTGAGGGTTTGGATACATGCATATTAATATTATGTAGAAGAACTAAACTACTTCTCAAAATACCTCACTCTCTCTTAGGCATAGGTGCTCATACCATCTTATAAACTCTTGACAGGGCCTACTTCAAGTTATTTTAAATAATTAGTTAAGCTACGGGGATTCGAACCCGAACCGGACCAGCGCATGCCCATTTTCATTTTAAATGTTGTTGTAATAATTCACATTATTTTTTATATTGAGGATCCATAGCCCCTGGTGTGGCCCATAGAAACATAGCCGCTCATACCCTTAGAGAAGGTGGCCTTGCATAGGCGCTTACGGATGATAGGTGCCCTACTAATGCCCTTGAGGAATATGGTGAGTGGACCATTGATTTAAGAAAACTCAACACAGGTCCTCCTTTTGCACATGGGGCATTTGGTAAAATTTATAAAGGTACCTACAATTGCGAGGATGTTGCAGTGAAGATCCTTGAGAGACCGAAGGATAATAGAGAAAGCCTAAATATTGGAGCAAAAATTCACATATTAAGTCTAGGATGTTAGCCACTCCGAGGCATGAGAATGTCCTGAGATCCATAGGGTTTTGTAAGAAACCTATGGTTTGGTGTATTTTATTTCCTGTATCTGCTGAAATAATTTTGAGGTTTTTGGGTTGCATTGGAAAGTAGGTTGACCATATCATTTATGAATTGTATGGAAAATTTCATATTGTTGTCAAATTTATGCACAATTAATGCAATACGACTGAATCATGCTGCTATGTTATATCCATGCACTTTTCATTTTGATCGAATGGTCAGTTTGATGGTACAAAATAGTATGCATAATCTTTTCTCACAGGTTTTGAATGGTTATATTGAGATGATAAAGTGACATATGGTTTGTTGCTTCTGCGAGCTCAAAATACTACAAACAATAATGCGTAAACTATTGCCTTTCACATTCCCCCATTCCTCCTACTCGCATTCCTTTGCACTTGTCGGTGCAATTTCTAGTTATATTATATAGTATAATTATTATTAAAAAATTAATACGTTGTCATATTTTTGGATCATTAGATGTCATTATAATAAAATTCAGTGTATTGTTATTTTACTCTATGAAATTGGTTGACATTATGTTTCAAATGATTTTTGAAATAAATTAATATAGTTAAAGGTTCTTTTAGTAGAGAGTTGTAATGTTTGAGTTGAATGAGAATTTTATCGTTAAATTAATGAATATTAAAAGTTTGTTAGAAGAAATTAATTATAATGTAGGAATCAAACGAGGTTGTCTCCAATTCTCTATCACTTTTGGCATTTATATTAACTATCAATTACACGAGATGTTGCAAATGTTGAAAAGGAAATGTTGTGAGGCAATAATGTATAACACTAATTAATGTTTCTTTGACAATTGTTGAAAGACATAACAATATCAACAAAAGGCAAGGACCATGCTACAATGAAATATTACTGCAATATTGCTTCCTTAAGCCTTAAAAATCATGAGGCCTCGGTTGAAGTTAAAGATGCATGAAGATTTTTTTCTTTTGAGAATATGTTGTTCTATGGTATCTTTTCTTTGGGTACTCTTCTTTGCAACCTGAAGAATCTTAAGATTGTACTATAATGAACCTAGCTTTTGTACAAATCCTAATTCCATATTTATGAATGTTTTATGTGGGTGGCGTTAACCATTTTATGCTAATTTGATTTCATACTCATTGAGTATGTTTTTTTATTTATGGGTTCTTGACCTATTAAATATTGTTTATTCTACTAAATTTTCATTGTATTTATGAGTGTATAAATGCTCCTATATGCAACAATGGTGCCTTTCATCACTTCAAGAGCAATAAAAATAAGTATATTGAGAAAGCAACTCCAACATTGAGAGAGATTTGGTGGCAATTGTGGAATTGGTGAACATGTCTTGCTCTGAGGTGTTGGATATTGGGCAAAACTTTCTTGATCTTGTATGGAAGAGTGTAAATTTTCATTTATATTAATACTACATTAACCATGAAATTTTCAACGTTCAGGGCACACTTTTCATCACATTTATAGAGCAAATTACAAAAAAGTATCACACTTTTATTATCAAGTCTAAATGTTCCTATATGCAACAACTACCTTGTGCCTTATAGTTTAAATTTGTGCAAGGAGGAGGAGTATCAAGGTGCAAGCTAGAATAAGAAGAGGGGAAGCCAAGATTGAGCGGTGTACGAAGAATCTTGTTCAGGACTTGAGATCCATGTCGAAACACCCTTATTTATGCATTTCACATGATTTGGTAATAATTTTCTTGATTCTAAGGTGGTTTAGAATAGCAAAAGTGAAGCGAGATATAAGCTCCCTATTTGAGATAATAGTATTAATTGGAGAGACATGTTCTATAAAAGTACTATGTTGGTGCAGTTCCTTGATAGCTAAAATTATTTTTATGACTGACCTTGTATTGCCTATACTATGTTCATCAGGCTCATATTTGGGCTACGTTATTTGTATTATTGTATTTGAAGCTCATGAGTATATCTTAAGCACAAAACTATCACTAGCATTGATTAATATATTCTTGTTAAAGAGACCATAGTTAAGGCTTATCATAATATCTGTAACAGATTCACATACATTATCATATTATATTTAGGTTTGAAATAATTATTATGTGATGGACAAAAATTTCCCCATAAATATTAAGTACATTACAAGTGATGACAGACTCTTCACGAAACTCACTCATGGATATGGATAGGATGATAATAAACCTCTAGTCCAAAATTTTTGACCAAATCCACTATTGTGAGATTCACCTATGATCCCAAGCCAAATATTGCGTCACATTTTTTCTTCTTAGCATGTATCTTTATATGAAAGAGATTGATCATGTTCTTCTCTTCCTAAGGATACTTAAATTCACCCACTTCTAGGTTTATGTGCAAAAAATAATCTCATCAATGTCTAAGCTTCTTCCACGTAATT
Organism: Pinus albicaulis; assembly: GCA_034641835.2. Taxonomy (NCBI): domain Eukaryota; kingdom Viridiplantae; phylum Streptophyta; class Pinopsida; order Pinales; family Pinaceae; genus Pinus; species Pinus albicaulis. The sequence continues at coordinate 267,366,326 of CM076572.1, read as the reverse complement.
GCTCGAATATGTGGCTATCCAATTTTTCATTTTCACATCCTTCTAATGGTTCTTTAGGATCAATTTTGGATTATATTCCCAACACCTCTTTTGTGTGGAAATCAATGTTGTGGTGGTTTCTAGGATATTTTCACTAGTGTGATGTGGTTGTAGCCTTGTTGTCACTTCCCCCTTTACACTTCTTATTTCCCTCCTTTGAAGTTAAGTTAATGGTTGTTTTGATTTTAACTAGTTACTCCATTTCTTTAGGTTTGTGTTTTCTAGGGATTGTTCATGTACACAAGCCTCGCCATAGCTATGTTTTTTCAACAACATTACCTACTTTCATAAATGGCTATGCAGATCCCCCAAATATCCATGTCTCTACCTGAATTAATGTCACTAGATCCACTAGTCTTGTACGTACAGGACATGGTAGAATTGGGAATTTTTGATAGTTTTAAAATCATCTGACTTAGTTGGTTGAGGATCTCCCCTATAAGCTAAGGTTTTATGTGTTTCTTTCCCATTACCTCAAGGGATGACCCTCTAATTTCAAATAAAAAAATTAAATTTATGTTCCTACTCTATATGGTGAACTCTAAAATAAACATCTAAATGTTGTGACTGGTGATTTAATTTTAAAGCATCTATCTCACCTTGATATGGATTAATATCCACCTTTCTTCCATCTTGAAATAAATGGGGAATGGTTCACTTCATGGTATCCTTCTCTAGTTCTTATTGATACTTTTAGTTTCCCCTTAACATAATGTCTAAGTTGGAATATCCATTTTTTATAAATGACTTGAGCTTATTAGTTACGATCACCATGAATAGGTTCACATTGCAGTTTATATCTATAACTTTGCTTCCAAACATGCAAATCTCTCCTCTTCCAAATCTCGAGGGTTATCATTAATTTATTCATCAATCATGGATGGGGTTTTATTTCTTTCTTCCTAAATTAATTCAATTCCATGCAACTTCAAAATACATAAAGAAACCTACTCTTATACCAATATGATCTGTAAATTGCCATAATATTCCACTAGATAGTTTGTCTCAACAAATATATGAAAATAAAGAAAATCTATACTATGAAGATTTAATTCCTTTTAGATTGTAAATTTATTATTATCGTTTTAATATTTATACATGCAATAAATAATATGTAGAATATAGAAAATAGGTAAATAAAATAACTCAAAATCCATAATGAAAACCAAGATATGTTGTGGAAACCCTTCTAGAAGAAAACCATGTTGGAATATGAGGTTAATCTAGTCTCTTTTGTTTGGAATGGAAATTATCCAAGTACAAAGGAGAAGGATCTCTATATGTAGTTTCCAAAGACCTGTGACTTGTAAGTTGCTATAGAATACGCACCCCTGTGTTATGCTCTATCTGTCTACACACTCAACTACTTTGCTCTAAAATGGAATAAAATGCAAGCCAATAGAATGAAACTTGTTTTCCTCCTGGTGGCCTAGTTATAACACAACCTAGTGCTCTGAGATTGAGGATGTTATTCCTTGTGTTTTGATGAAAATTCCCTTGATTATGTTCTTAAGCTTGAATTGTTGACTATGTGCTTAAGCTGGAATGGCTAGTGGGAGTCTCTGTAAAGAATTGAACCACTTATTGGTAGTTGAGTAACTTGATAAATCATTAAGTGCTTTTTGAATAAGTTGTTAAACCACTTAGTTCTTGTTTAATGGGTTGATAAACTACTTGGGTTATTGTTGTAATGCTAATAATCCACTTGATAAGGTAAGATAAACCATTATGGTGCTTGATGAAAGAGTTGATAAATCACCTGAACAATGGGCTACAACCTCCTGTAGTGATTGCCTTGAACATACAACTGATAAACCACATATATAGTGGATTCAGTCTCTTATAATTGAGAAATACCCCAATTGGGCTTTGGGTAAATACCTATGATTGATCTCAAAGAGAGTAAGAGAGTCACTATGGTGTTTACTGCCAAGTTGCAATGGATAAACCACCTCAAAAATGGACTCCGTCTATTAAGTATTTGACCAAGCCCTGGTGTGAACTTTCCCTTGAGTAATTATATCCTTAGACTCTGGGTTTGGCTCAAGGGTGGTTAGTTGCAAGAGATAATTTTGTGTAGTTGGCCTATGGTTGGGTGGAGTGTTGAAGTCCCTCCTTTAGTTGTCGGTCATTTCAGCATACATAGGTAAGTATAAGTATTCATGCATATTGGACTGTGGGTTGTGATATTCCTTATTTTTCTTAAGATTACTACAAGGTGTATGCAAACGAATGATTGCATGAGACTCATTATTATGATCGAGATTTATAAATTATCTCATATGTTTATGGTTTAATGAATGTTTTCATTATAATGCCACTTGTTATTAATATGACCTACAACTATCCAGTTTTATAAATTGAAGAATTATTGTTAAGACCATTTTTGGCCATCTAACCTATTATCATTAGATGGACCTAAGTACACCATGTAAGACCAATTTTACCCTAAGTAAAATTGCCTTCACTATGTTAAATAACTAATAAACCACATTTATTAGGTTGTTTATGGTCTAAACAGGAAACCCAAAAAAGGAAATATTAAAACAAACCTATATTTGTTTGATTTTCCTCATGGAATAATTAATTAAACCATAATTTAATTATTATTCCCAGTCATGTTTAACCCAAAATCAAAGAAATTAATTAGATAAACATTTATTTATCTTATTATTTTCTAGGAATAATTATTTAAATCTTATTTAGATAATATTCCTTGTTAAATATGACCAAATCACCCACAAATAATTAAATAAATCATTATTTATTTGATTATCTTCTAACCGTTTCCTTAAAAAGATAAATAAATCATTTATTTATTTATTATCAACAAATAAAGGGATTTGACCCAAGTCAAATACTTTTTCCCTCCAACAAATATAATAAAATATTCCATAAAAGGTGGATCTAGATTTGGTTAACATTATTTTAATCATGCACCAAGATATAGAATGACCCAATATTTTGTTATAAATAGGAGGGTTTTTCCTACCATTCTTCACCTTTTGTTGCCTATTAGATCACTCTGGATCTATACACTTGGTCACATTTTTCCATCATTTGCTGTGTGAGCTCCCATTGAGCTCTATTCTTTGTATTGGGTTTTCTACACCAACAAGAGAGAGAAATCTTAGATCTGAAGTGCTGAGGACTTCCAAGAACCCATCCCACTGAGGAGAATTGGATACGCCTTCTTGTTTTCCTCCCAGGTGCCCAATTAATACAAAAATTCTTTCAAAATTTGTTCTTGTCTTGTCTATTGGTATATGGAGCAAACCCTTGTTTTTACTGCTTAATGTCTTTTCATGCATAGATCTGGTTTTTTGCAGCTCTTTTCTTGTTTAACTAACCGCAGATCTGAAGATATTGGCAGCCACTTTTGTTGTTAGGGCTATTAGTTATGCGTAGCTAAAGTGGTCCTTTTTCGTACACTTCGACAAAGGATTCATATTAACAAATGGCGACTCCACACGGGTTTTAAATTACGACCGCTGTCGTTTTTCATATTCCTGCATATCCAGCTACTTCAGACCCTAGGGTTTCTTTTCAGCTGTTTATTTTTCCTATTTTTATGTTGTTTTTCTCACCTAAAACCCTAAAACATTAAAATTTTTAACTTCCGTGTGTTTCTGGCCCTATTGCGCAGGTAAGCGACACCAGCCGCAACTGAGACAGCAAATTTTTTGAAAATCTGCCGCCGAGACAACCAGAACGGGAGGTCGCACTTTTCAGCCCAATAAGTGCGACCTGGACCTCTAGGTCACACTTTTCAACCTCTTTTCTGCGACCTGCACTGAAAACAGGTCAGAACCTGTGACCTGCCAATTTTTCAGTGGTTTTTCTGCAATTTTTCTGGGTTTTGCTGAAGCTTCTGTCAGGGTTTTCCAGCCTCTGTCTCAGCCCACTTTGACCTAGTTCTGATCTATTTTTACTCATCTAAGTGGGAACCTAGCCCCCTAGGGCTTTAGTACCCTCCACTTTTTGTGGAAGAGTTTTAGCTGTTTCAGCCGTCTGTTTTTCAGAGTTTCAGCCTTCCCTTTTTCAGATCTGAAACCTCCTCCTCAGATCCCTTTAAATCAACCTCTCTTCCTTTCAAATCACCTCTTGTCATTTTGTTTGGACCTCTGTTTAGGACCCCCTCCCTCTCCTTTCCGGTTCTTGCTGATTTCCTCCCTTTTTCCAGCCACCTTGCCTCTGTCTCTTGGCTATGATCTGCACCTCTTTTCAGCAGCTTTTATCCTATAGATCCCTGTCCCTTTTGACCTTATATCTATTGGCCTCTTTTCCGTGTGTTTTGCCTAGATTTTTCCCTTTTTTTAGATTAGTTTTGAGAGACCCGCCTTCTTGGGTTAGATAGATGCACAAGTAGCTGTTAATTTTCTGTTATTTCAGCATTATATACTGTTCTCTGCAGATTTATTTTCAGTTACGCAGCACACTTTTTTCTTTCTCTCAAAACGGAAAGGGTTTAAAAATTAAAATTAACGCACGCCACACACTGACCCTAAGTGAAGAAGCGCCTGGTTAACACCGCCTGGCAAAGACTCTAAAATCAATTGTCACTGCACATTTTCTGCCCTTGACCTCACTTGATTCTGTCCCTTTTTTCCCTTGTCGGTTTCCTTCTTCCCGTCATCATTGTGCCCCCAAGGCGCCTTTCCCGGAGACTTCTTGGCCTTCACCCTCAATTTCCAGTCGATCGACCTGCTTCGTCCCTCCGTCATCGAGCCAGTCCTCCTCCGAGTCCGCACTCCGACTCCTCTTCTAATTCATTGGGTTCTCCTTCTCCTCCTGGTTCTCCCCCTGTCACCTTCACTATGTCTGGTCCAGGGCCTAACGTTAGCGGTGCTCCAGGCCCTAATGCCGGAACCACTACTAGCGGAACCGCCACAGGAACTACCTCGGCCATACCCTTGTTGCCGTACATTGCAGGCCTCAGCCTCCCCGATTTCAATCAGTTGATCAATGACCCTATCCGCCACGATGTTGGTTGGCCTGCTATGCCAACCAAGCTCCCCTCCGACATCCCTAAGTTCGAAGGCCTTGTTGGAGAAGATCCAACCAATCATGTCCGATCTTTCCACATGTGGTGTTCCTCCAATTCCATTACCGATGACTCCATCCGTCTTCGTTTGTTCCAACGCACACTTACCGGCGAAGCTTCTAAATGGTATGTCGACCAAGCCACCTCTTCCCATACCACCTTTGCGACCATTTCCCAAGCCTTTTTATCTTACTTCCAGCTCCCTCTCCGATACGATACCGGTACGGAGCTCTTGACTTCCTTTAAGCAAACATCTTCGACCCGCCTTTCCACCCATGTTCAGGAATGGCGACGTAGACGCAGCTTATGTCGAGCTCCCCCCTTCGAAGATCGGATCTATATGGACTGGTTCCTTCGCTCTCTCCTAGCTCCCATTGGCAAAGATGTCGCCTCCCATTTTCCTCAAATCGAAGAAGCCGCCCTCCAAATAGCCTTGAAATATGACCTGATCTATGCTCAGTCTGGTTATGTTTATACCGTTCTTCCTGACCTCCCCAGGCCCGGCGGCGCTAACGCCCCGAGGGCATCTCATTCCGCCGACGGTATCGTTGGAGCCCTTTCCCATCCATATGATCAACCTCCTATGGGCTATGGTCTCCCTCACGGAGGGGCCAGCTCCTCTAGCACTCTTCCCCCTCCTGGTAGCATGTATCCAGGATACGGCATGCCTCCTCCTTTTTCCCAACCTCCTGCTTACCTCAATGTTGCCCAACCTACCCATTACCCTTATCCGCAGCCTGGTGCGCCAGCTCCTCCAGCATATGCGCTTCCTCCTCCCTTGCCTCCTCAAACCCAGCACCAGCACCTACAGCCCCCTCCAGGGCAAGTATTTTCACAGCAGGGCGTGACTAATCCCCCTTCTTCTCAAAGAAGGCGGAGAGGCAATCCAAATCAATCTGCCCCTGGTACTCGTGGACCCAATCCTTAGGGTTTTGACCCTAACACTGCTAAGCAGCAACAAGGCACTCAGCCCAAGCCCGAGAGGCCTCTTCGCACCAATAAACCTTGTTCGTGTTGCAGTGTTTACGGTCATTATACCCACAATTGTCCCCTCTTACCACAGATGCGGCAGATGTGGGAGTCTCAAGCCACATTGCGCAGACAACACGCCTCCCCTCATGCTCCTCCTAATGTGGCCACTACCCAACCAACTGTTTTTACTAATCCTTTCCCTCGGCAAGGATTCGTGGCTACCCAACCACCTGACGGGCGGGTCTCCACTCCAACTTCCATTTCTGGTTCCTCCGATTACCAGATCCTCATGATGAGCTCTGATCCTTCCCCATCCGTCGATCTTCACCTTCAAACTCGGTCTCTTCAGTACCCCAAGCCTCCCGCTCAGTCTGCCCTCGAGCCTCCTTCTTCAGGTTCTACAGAGCCTCTTTCGACATCCAATGGCCCCTTACATATCCCTCAACCCAAGTTTAGTTCATAGATTCCTAAGGGACCATTACGTCGAAATGCTGCTTCTGGTCGAGCTGCTCATTCGTATAGCATAGTAGATGATTTGGCGCAATCTCCTACAACCATTTCCACATTGGAACTCCTCCAGTCGTGCCCTTCCCAAAAGAAGGCTCTGCTATCTGCCGTGGGCGTTCTAGGTCCTGCTGATGACCAAATGATTATTTTTGACATCCATCAATCAGAACATCCTCCTCTCCCTACTTCCGTCGCCTTCCAAATTCCAGTCAAAATCCGGAATGCCAACGTTTCTTGGTGTATAATTGATGAGGGGGCATCCACCTGTGTGATGTCTACTTCGGTTTGGAAGCAACTCGGATCCCACAGTGGCCCCTTCCATGATCACCCTTCGACGTGGGACGACATGCCTCCCGGCCATTGGCTGTTTCGAAATAGTAGTCACCCTCACAGTATCTTGATTGTGAATGTGTCGAAGTCATAGAGCCCAGCTGAATACAACATTATTGAGGCGGCTTCCTATGCCATGTCTGTGTCCCATCCGCGGTTTTAAAGATGTCTTTCCCCCATAATGGAAAAGATAGTCACCATTGACCGATTGACATATCATGAGCCAAGAAAATCTCCCAGGCACTCTGAAACGACCTATCTCTCAGCCACATGGCCAACAGAAAAGCATTCGATTCCTTGACCAGTGTCTCCCCCGGCGTTTACAAAGATTCCTCCCTGCTTGGAACTTTTCCCGGTCTCCCCCCTCCTCCTATCACTGATCCCAGCTTATCGAATGTTTGCATGATGCAATCGTCTCAGGCTGCCCTTAATCGGCCTGCTTCGGCTAGTCAGCAACCTCCTCCTCTTCTCCGCAACCCACTCCTAGCCATTCATCTCAGCCAGCCGGAACCCCTCCTTCTGGCCCTCCACCTACAGCTGGTATCCATGAACCCCTTTATCCTCCTGGATCGGTTCCCCCTAGCCTTAACCATCTCGGAGCCGTCCCTCCTGGTCATTACCCTGCTGGGCAGATCCCTTTCCTGGCTCCCCCTCCCGGAGTATATTATGTCCCTGTCATGGCCACCCTCTCTCTTCCTAACCTGACCTTGGGCATACCGATCTGGTACCTTGATCCCCCAGCTGCCACCCCTCCTGGTCACCCCAAACCCTACATGGCTTTGACACTGGTTCAACCGGTCCCCCTCACTTCCTCCGTTGCCACTTTGCCCCCAGCACCTCCACAGGATCTTTCTCCTGTTGTGACGGCTCCCGGGAAGAAAGGCAAAGCCCGCAAGGGGGCACCCAAAGACAAGACCACCACGACTGACCCGGCCCCTCCTCCACCCACAAAGCCTTGTGCCTTGTGTGATGTCACCGGTCATGCCACCCATGCTTGTCCCGAGTTGCCCCGTATTCAGCCCATGGTTAAAGTCGCGTTCCCCGAGTCTACGGTCCCTGAAGCCTCCATTCCTTCTTCGTCCATAACCAAGAACCCCAAGACTCTCCGCACCAACAAACCCTGTGCTTTGTGTGGCGTTCATGGCCATTACTCCCACCATTTTCCTCACCTGACGCATTACCGCGCCTCTTTAGAGGTGGTCCGAGAGTATGAGGTTGAACAAAATCAATCCGCCTCTCCCATCCTCGTGCAGTATGCTTCAGGTCAGCCTGAGGATCCCCCCGCTCCCATCGACATTCCCCCCCCTAATGTTCAGATGACGGAGTCTACTGTAACCATTCTTTACCTATCCTCCTCTGCGAGACACTTGGAGCCTAGCCCCCCTGCATCCTCCCCTGTTGTGTCACCTGACCACCCCTTTTCTACCCACACACGAGATCACTCCACCCGTGTCTCTGTTGACCTCTGCAACCCGAGTCCTCACCATACTTCCGATAGCCCTCATATACCACCCTCTAGTTTGTATATGAGTCATAGTCATCCTGCTCCTTGCACTCCCTCCCGCAGTTGCCGCTCGATGTCTTCTGTACACTCATGCTACCATCATTGCCCCTCCTCCCCTCATTTGTTGTCTTGTAACACCATTCCGCAGGACCCCCCCGTCCACACCCTTTATCGGTTACGCCGATGGTGCAAGTCGTTACTCCTGGAATCTAGCCTCAGCAGGTTGGGCCATTTTCACCCCCTTGCATGCCCTTGTTCTCTCCAACGGGGTCTGCATTGGTTCTGCCAACAACAATCAGGCCGAATATGATGCAGTGCGTGGTCTCTTAGCCGATGCCCTCTTCCATCACATCCTCCATCTGCACGTTCGTTTGGATTCCCTACTTCTTGTCATGCAATTAAATGGTGTTTATCGTGTGCATAACCCTGTGCTGTTTAGATGCTATTTACGAGTGAAACTCTTGATATGTGCATTTGAAACCATCACTTTCAACCATGTACCTTGAGAACATAATCACTATGTAGATAGTATTGCAAACCATGTTCTAGATTGGCATTTATCACACACATTTCATACAAGACAATAACACTCATAATCATTAAAAACGATGCATATCCATAATATGTGTCGCCAAAACATGTGTTTAGAGTCCATCTACTCTGATACATATGACATGCCCATAGCATGTTACAAAAAACTCAAAACTGGGGGCACCACCTGCCCCTACATACACACTAGGGGGCACCACATGCCCCCACCTAATCACTATCTGGCGGATCCCAAGCCAATGGCTCTGCCCCTGCAGCTTGTAGATCACGCATCCCCTGACCGGCCATCGCCATGCGCTGCATGACACCTCGCCATTCCGAGGGTAGACCAATACATGGCTCTATGTACTAGTCATCTAAGTCCTGCCACCCGCGCTCTGATACTCCAGTCAGCAACCTTTCGCATCTACGGCGGATGTCCTCCAGAAGGGCGGCCGCATCCTCATTATGCGCTGCTCTCGACCCACTCGGACCTGCAGCTCCAGATGCTGCCGGTCGTCCCATATATCCGGCCAGTTTTATCGGAGCTATATCTGCATACCAAAAGTACATGAATCAGTACCCTATCTACTATTCAAAAACTTTAACATGCCCATACAAGAATAGCAATCTGTCACTTACCATCGGGCCCCCATACTCGACCAGGCAGAAGTGGCAGGTCCGGATCTCCACAATAACTCATCCCACTATAGGGATAGTCGTCTATGTATAATAGTATCTGATCCCAATGGGAAAAGAACTCAGGTCGAAACACTCGCCCGACCGCCCCTCCTCCTCCTCTGCATAGTAGCTTCCCCCACCGACGCATCCTGGGCTCTCTCGGGCCCCCATCTGGAAACTTTATACGAGGCCGCAAGGTCAGGATCTTCTCAAATAAGAAGGCACACAATAAAGTCCCATACGAGCAATCATGGTTTACTTGCCACTTGCAGAGCGACAACTGTCGTTTTAACGACACCAGCATCATTTGGGCCCACCCATAGTAGGTCCCACTCAACACACTCTCTACAGGCATCATTTTCCCCCCGGTGATGTGATGGAATGCCTGGTTGCCTAGGATACGTAGCACAGCTGCGGCCACTAGTGTGCATGCTACATATAAAGCTGATACTAGTGGCTATGGAATTAGTAATAGTAGTATGACCTCATAAGGATCGTTACAACCCGGGTCTCAAGGATTAATACTTCTTTCTCAAGTTCAGTCAAATATGGTGGCATCATTCACTAAATACCCCGAGTTCTATGAAAAAGGGAACAATGATGTAGAGTAATATTGGTATCTGTGTGAATCCATATGGACGACCTTTCAGACATCGGATGCTAAAAAGTTAATTGAATTTTAAACGACTCTCAAGTAGAGATCCTTGAGATGGTTCATCAAGTGGTCGTAGTTTCACCAAAACATAGCAGTTGATGATGTTAAATGGGAATTTGTATAAGAGTTCAAGCTTCCTCAGACAAGTGAACAAGGGTTGTCTGAACTATGGCATTATGTGGAATTATGAATTATGGATAAAACACATTCCCTAAATGTGGTGCTATGCATTTAGAACAATAGATCAAAGAATTTGCAGACACTTTTCCTAAGAGTAAATAGACACACAAAAATATGGAGAAACCTACTTGGAATCCAAGTGCTTCCTATTCTCCTTTTGTTGCTCTTGTTGTCGCTTCCAATCCAAATTTAATCATCGGACAAGTTCCTACAAGTATGAACACTAAAAAGCAAAGAGATTGCAATATACAGATGGATATTTATCTTAATCAGTTAAATCAATGAAACATGAAACATAGACATCATCTAAGAATCCATAATATGGAAGATAGAAGCTTATACAAATACATATGTGGGAAAATGAGTAGCAATATTTATTAATGGATAGAAGGTGGAGGTTACAACAAGCGATTCATTTGATGTCACCAACTCCAACATCATCCCAACCTCATCACAATGAACATCTCTCCAACAGCATATCACTCAAATCAAATACTCAATTGAGAATCCAACATCATTTCTCTACCAAATTTCTTCCTTCCCTAGCACTAGTATCTGTGCTCAATTTATAGGGAAACTAATGGTATTTTCTTAATCAATGACTTTATAATAATAGGAAAGACATGTTCCCAAGCTCAGGGGTGTTAGATGGACACTTGGACTCAAAGTTTGACACATATGGACTCTTCTAGAAGGCACTAGCCATGTGGAGATTCCGGAACAATGAGAATTTCACTCCCATTTGACCAACGTACTCTTGAATGTCAGGAAGTGCTTTGCAAAGCACCCTTGAATGGGGGTAGCTGCATATGCAAAGCAGTTAGCCCCTTGAGAGGTTGCGTTGGTGAGCTCATAAGTAATATAACATATACTTCAACCATTGGAAACCTTAGGGCATGTAGCAATTGAAATGATAGGGGATGATAGACCCTATTTAATTAGTCCTGGGGATGATGTCCAGTTTGACCAAGTCATTGGGAATGAAACCCAAATTGACCTATAATAGTTTCCCCCTTAAAGCATGAAGTCAAAATAATAACAATATTTTTGAATGAGATGCTTTATACTTTGATGGGATGGAACTGAAGTGGAGTGGCGACTTGCATCAATCTTACAATACATTACATCATGATATATCATCTTGATGACGAATTGTTGAGGGAAGGCATTCCCATGCTTAGCACATAAACTATCTAATACAATGTGCATAGTGCAGAAAGTCGTCTACATTCGAATTTTGCCCAATACAAGCATGCCTACAGATATAGGCCCATGTTCGGATGACGATCTGTATGTAAGGTCACCTTATAGATTATGTGTACAAAAATCATGAAATTTCATGCCGGATGGCTGAAACTAGATTCGGGGTCTTCTTATCTCGTTCACTCGATCATTCGGATACAAGTATAGCCATGCGAATATATGATTTGTAGTTGAACATGGTAAGACATCATTTGATTACCAGCTAATGATGTGAGATGTTAACAAACATGAGAGAATCTCCATTGATGTTAATGGCTCTCAAGGTACTATAGTACATTTCATAAGGTGTGAATAGATGATTTGATGTCAAACGACTAAAGAAATCTTTCGGTCAAAATTCTAGAAGCGAGGATCTTGCCAATGTTGTAACAAGCCTCATGGTATTGGAAAATGATGTTTCTAAGTAAACTTCTTGGATGATGATTTGATGTTGACAAGAAGTCGCTTTATTGAGAAATGGGAGTTACTGATTTCAGAGACAAAATGTGACTTGATATAGCAATGTTCAAGGATGAAGGTCATGAAAATAAAGGTTTAATGAGTATTGCAGACGAATGAGTATTAATTGGATGACTTCTCTTGAACATATCGACGACACTGAGATGAGTTGGAAGCATTGACCCAAAACCGAAGTGAAGGTATGATGAACCATAGGTATGAATGACCCGTCAAGAATATTACCCAACCCAAATAGTCATGATGATGGAGTGAAGTGTCATGTTCAAAAGCGATCTACTACCGTAAAAGTTTTGTTCACTTTCCCAAATTTTGCTCGGTCATTTGTCGACCAGTACCTCTTTATTTTTTAACAAGCATGAGGAGGGTAACATATGATTGATCTATAGTTCAACCCTTCAGGCGAATAATGTATCACTATCTAATAATTTAATGAGTCTAGCGATGAATGAAACTTGATTCTTGCCATGATTGACAATTTCGTCACTATTTTATGTTTTAACGAGCCTAAAGACAATGACATCCCAGTGCTTTTTCATATTTAGAGAGTTTGAAAAAGAGGAAGAATGAAAAATCCATAAGTACTTTTTCGTAAAGTTGTATCTTAGATCCGAAAAAGTGTAAATAATATCTGAGAGAACCTCCTAGCCATGTTTGACTAATGTATTCCTTTTTCATAAATAACTTGTCTCAGTCCGGAAAAGTGTTAAACTTATACTGAGTAAATATCAATTCATTTACTTTTACGAGCTCGAAAAAACAAGTGCTCGACAATCTTTTCACATTATCGGAGTCTGAAAAGAGCTGAAAGAAGACTCCAGGGGTTCCTTTTTTGTTGTTACTGAAGCTAAAAAAATAGCTAAAAGTGCACTTCAAGTCATTTTTCATTTTTATCAAAGCTTGAAAAATAAGGATAAATGTATGATTTGTGGTCAAATCATTCTTGAAATAAATCTGCACAACTAATCTTCTCATCATTTGTAAAACCTGTCCAGAATAACATCAAATGGATTAAAAATACTTGTTTCATGATAAAAAATTGAATAAAACCATAGTTACAACAATAAATATGAATTGAAAATAATCAAATGACTAATTAAAAGTGATTTACTATTCATTTTTACCATTTTAAAGTTACCATTTGCATTTTGGAGCTATGAACCTATTTTTGCCCCCGAACTTAAGTTGTTGATTGCGATCGATTCTGTGGAAAATTTTCATCATCGTTGGACCCAGGTTGGTGCCATAAACACTCTCTTTATTTCAGTAGTCAATTCATTTCCTTTCATTGAAAATTTTTAGGGATTTGGGCCCATTAGGGTATATTCGTTTTCCAAAGAGGGAAACGCACCCTTAAGCACCGAAAACAATGTTGCGGAGCACCTAAATTGAAGCCTAGGTGCATATGAAATGCACTATCCCATGTTCAATACTGTGTTGAGCACAATTCACATTCTTGATTCTTGCATTGTACCCAAAATTTGCCTAATTGTTTGCATTAAAAGGAGTCTAATGAGTCTTATGGTTATGTTTCAGGATTTCATCAGACTAGAATGACGATTAATTGGAGAGAAAGAGAGAATGAAAAAAAAAATATGATTTCCCTAAATGATCCGGGTACAGTAAGAGCCCTATGAGATTGTGGGTTATTAAAGTACTTCCGCTTGTCATGGATGAGGCAACAAATAGAACTCTTGGAGTTCCTAGTTCGAGCATGGGATCCGGATATTGTGGAATTTCACATTAGGAACAAAGTGGTTCCTATTACAGTGGAGGATATATATTTTCTGACAAGCTTGTCGAGGAGAGGCTTCCCATTTCTCTCTCTGGGTCTGCTCTCAGAGGAGAGACTGTGAGAGACTATGTTTTGCAGTATTGCTATCCAGGGGCAGAACCAAGCAAGGATGGGAAAATAAACATCCGTGGAGTTCGTGATTTTCCTTTGAGAACCATTCTATTCATGATCACAAAGATTTTCGGCACCATTAAACTACACGTAGCGAATAGATCATATATGTAGTATGCGCTAGAGTGCATGGAGCCAACAGTCTTCAACTAGTCTAAATTTGTACTTTCTCAAATAAAAGAACAACTGAACAAGGAAAAGGGAGCAAGGAAGAAAAAATTCAGTTATGGTTCGATCCTCATTTCATTTTCCTTAGAGCGGATTCCACTGATGCAACCTCAGCATGTGACAATGGGTGTGTCTAACCCTAGATATCCGAGGATGCAGAGATGGGTAGAACTGATGGCTAGGCATGAAAGCCAACCGTCCATTGTTTTCTCGACTACATTCTTTGCCTAGTTCAGGCAACAGGTTATCGTCATTGATGAGTGTGTGTATACATGCGTCAATTTCCGAGGAGATCCAGACTTAGCTTTAGTAGAAGACGCTCAGTGGGGTGCAATAGGTAAGAATGTTTTGACCATGTTTTTTTATTTTTCTAAGGTTTATAGAATTTTTTTGTATTTTGATGTTTTCCCAAGATTAAACTAAAGTTTTAATGTAATGCAGATGTTGGTCAAGTTCAACTTGTGGAGGATCCAGAGCATGGAGCGGATGAGCCAATAGAGAGGGCTATTGAGAGAGTAGTCCTTCAGGATTCATACATGGCTGTGACTCTGTCTGAGCTTCGACAACACATAGATGGGTTGACCTTCAAGATTCTGGATTTCTGGATCGAAGAGTTACCCATGCGACTGCAACGCCATACTATAGGAATTCCTAACCGCTGGATGCAATTACTGCGTAGGATAGCAAGATCTATAACATGTTACTATGAGAATCACTAGTTTAATTTTGACATTTTGCATACATTTTGAGGACAGATGACCAATGTGTCTTGGGCAATTTTTTTTGTAAAAACCTATAACCATCTATCTATTTGATTTCAGTGTTTTTATATGTTTATTGCATAATCCTATTCAATTATGTGAATGTATCTTTACGTGTCTTGCAAATGTCTTTCTAAAACATGATTAGTTAAAGAATCAGTCAATGTGTTCAAGTTTCTGGAAATGTGTTGATATTGAATAAAATCAAAGTGTCTTTCCAAAAGTTGAACTCTTAGGAACAAACGATGCAATGTTGGATTTCTAATAGTATAAACACTAGTAAGTTGTAATACCACAAGTTGTAATACACTCAATGAAAATCAATAGCATATATATACAATATAATGCAAAAAATTACTACGCTCATGATTAAGGATAGTAACGTTTCAAATACAACCCATTTTGGGGCTGTGCCAATGGAATTCCATCGTAATCCACCAATTCGTAGGCAGCTTTAGCAAGAAATATTTTCACAATATAGGGGCCATGCCATAATGGCTCAAATTTCCCTGTACCTATTACATCATATTCTTGATCATAAAGAAGGACCAAGTCGCCCTCTGAGAAAATGCGAGGCTAGAAATTTTTTTCGTATTGCGCCTTTATACGTCTCTTATGCGCTTCATTGGCCAATTGGGATTCACATCGTGTTTCATCAAGATGGATGAGGTTAAAAAGACATGCTTCTTATTCTAAGGTGTCAGGTAACAAGTCGATTGCGAGTTTTAACGAAGGTATTTCACATTGGATTGGCGAGATAGCTTCCAGACCATACACCAATTGAAAGGGAGTAAATCTGGTTGCGTTTATCACCAAGGTTCAGTACGCCCACAAGGCTGAGTACAGGATCAAATGCATGTTTCTTTTACGAACTCCTATCATTCATTGAAGCATATGTTTAAGAATCTTGTTGATAGCCTCAACTTGTCCATTTGATTGTGGATAATAAGGAGTAGAATTATAAGGTAACAATCCTAACTAGGTAGTCAATTCAGTCATCATATGGTTGAAAAAATTCTTCCCATGATCGGTGACTATATCCTTTAGGGCCCCAAACCGTGCAATGACATGATTAAAGAAAAAAAATGCAGTTGTTTGTCTTGTGTTGTTGAATGTAGGCATCGCTTCGACCCACTTGGTAAAGTAGCATACTGTGACAATAATATAACCATGCCCCCCGGATGAACGAGGGTTACAAGTCATGAAGTCAATGCCCCATCTCGAAAATGGTCCCATAGAGACAACAGGATGCATTGGCGTTGGTGCTTTGTGGATTTTACGATCAAATATCTAGCACGCATGACAACTTCTGACCGCGAGGATGCAGTCGTGAAATATGGTAGGCCAGAAGTAACTAGCGTGGAGTATCTTCTGCACAGTAGCGAATCCAGACAAGTGTCCACCACAAGCCCCGTCATGATAATTATTTAAAACCTTTTCTGCCTCCTCATGAGTGAGGCACCTTCTTAAAATTATATCGATACCATGACGATAAAGTGTATCGCCAAGGATCACATAATATTTGGCTTGGTATCGAATACTTCGCTTATCAGAGTGAGAAGTATCAGGCTGAAAAGTCTGCATCTAGAGATAAAAGATAAAATCCCCATACTAAGGATCAGATGATCCGATCAGAAACAGAGACTTGTTAGGAATAGATGGTTTCGACGTAGTAGCAGTACTATCAGAGGGAAGGTCACAGAGAAGCTCAGCCAAAACTAAAGACTTCTTTGACTTGGATTTGATAAATTCCAAATCAAATTCCTGTAAAATAAAAATCCATTTTGAATACTTTCCCCCTAGAAATTGATGTGACAAGATATAAGTCATGGGGTTGCAATATGAAATGATAATGGTCTTCTGAAACATGATATAATGGCGAAATATTTGGACAGTTTGAACAACCACCAAGGCAAGCTTTTCTATGTATGAATACTTAACTTCCATATCATTGAGATTACGACTCAAATAATAGATTAGATTTTCTATCCCATTTTCTACTTGGATCAATACCATAACAATGGTCATATCAGCAATGGCGATATATAAGAAATAATCACTCCGATAATTGAGGGGATACATTAATGATGCCTGGACAAGAGTATCCTTGACAACATCAAAAGAAGCTTGCGCAACTTGATCCCAATGGAAGGGAATCCCTTTTTTCAAGAGCCAAGTAAATCCTTTAGCCATTCTGACGTAGTTGGGTATGAACTTCCTTAGGAATTTAGCCTTTCCTTGAAATTTTTGTATCTGAAGTAAATTTGATAGCGTAGGAAAATCAAGAATAGCCTGGACCTTCAATGGGTTGATTCAAATTCCTTCTTTTGAGACGACGAATCCAAGGAAATGACCTGAACCAACATAAAAAACACATTTATGTGGATTGAGGCGTATTTTGTAGTGTCGGCAGCATAAAAATATGGCTCTCAAATGCATCGGATGATCAGTCCAATTTCGTGAATGCACGGATAAATCATCTAGATAGGTTTGAATAATGTGCTTGATGTCATTGAAAGCATAATCCATTGCTCTCTAAAAAAATTTCCAATCATTCTTTAAACCAACGGTAGTTTCTTATAAGCGAATGTGCCCCAAGGATAGATGAATGTTGTTTTATATTGATCCTCTGGGCAGATATTGATTTGATTGCAGCCGGAAATTCCATCCATGAACGAAAAGATTTCGCATCCAGCACAATCATCAATAATTCAGTTAATAAAGGGACCAGGATAGTTGTTTTTTGGACAAGCAAGATTGACATCCTGATAATTGACGCACACTCTGATGGTTCCTTGTTTTTTCATAACATGAACGATGTTGAAAACCCACTCAGTTAGCAGAACAGGGTAAAGGAAGCCAGCATGCAAAATTTTTTCAACTTCTGCTTTAATGGAAGTGGCCTTCTTCGGATGAACATGACAGAGGCATTGATGTACCGGTTTTACATCAGGGTACATATTAATAGTGTGTTCAACGATACTATTATCTATGCTTGGAATTTCCTAATAAGACCAAGCAAATACCTCACATAATTCACGAAAGAGAGAGTGATATGTTTTGAGTTCTGATGGAGAACAAGACATGTTGACATGAGTATTTTCTACAACTCCAGGTTTGGTCGAAATATTGATAGAAATGGTTTATTCAATATTTTAAATATTTCACTCGGAATCGATTGCATTAATAGGTAAACAATTCGAAAAGAAATTTTTTATTGATGGGTGATATAGTTCACTAAGATTATTTTCTTCATAATCAGGAAGATGGGAACGATGATGATAATCTTCCCATGGTTCTCCTTCTGAAATCATGGTTTCCAAAATATTCTCATCTGTCAATAAAGTTGAGGAAAAAGGATCAAATGGAGTACCAAAATCTAAGGAACGATCAACCCATACAACCGGCGACGATGATTTCAGATTCGCCACCCAAGCCAGATAGATTGATTTCTATGCCAGCTCAATAGGGCTGGGGGGTAGAAACTCATCCAACGTAACAATTTCAGAGTCACTCATACTCTTCCTTAAGCCAGATGGAGTGGAAGAGATCATGTAGCAAGTATCTATAATTGCGATTTAAGCTGATGTCGTAGGCAGCAGTAATGCAAAGGTTTCCATGAGATTTTAATATGTTAGGTCCCCATAATTTTTTAGATTGGCAAGACCAAATGCATAGGGGTAACATCAAACCAATCTTTGGAGTCCTAGGACCTAGCCTTCTTGGACTCAGATAGGGCTCTCTCTATGTTT
Organism: Pinus albicaulis; assembly: GCA_034641835.2. Classification (NCBI taxonomy): domain Eukaryota; kingdom Viridiplantae; phylum Streptophyta; class Pinopsida; order Pinales; family Pinaceae; genus Pinus; species Pinus albicaulis. Next base: position 267,347,580 of record CM076572.1, on the reverse strand, counting down.
CTGTAAAAGATTTAACTTGTTTGATTTTTAGGGTTTTGATTTTTAGGCTAGTTATAGGGATTAGGGTTTTATTGTTTGTTTGTTTGGTTGGATAAGTTTTCAATGAGAATAGGTAGAGTAAGAGAGAATCAATCCATTGGGATAAGGAGTTTGCAAAGGTTTTTAAGAGTGCAAAAATAAGTCAAGGGTGTCTCATAGGGAAATTTAACAAGGCCAAATGGATCTAAGTAGGTTTTGTGTGGGCAAAATGAACATAGAGTTGTGAATATAGTAAGTTAAGGGGAAATCAAGGATCATTTAACATACCATGAATAAGAAAAAATCTTTCAGTATGATAGTATAGAAAAACATGAAGAGCAATAAAGGATTCTTCAATCAAACAGTACTAAGCAGACCTCAAAGAACAGATAAGTAAATTTAGAGAGCAGCTTCTCTGAACATTAATTGCAAAAAAATAGACCTTTAACATAACATTTTAGTAAAAACCAAAAAGAATTTAAGAATTATTTAGCTAAAATTCAAGGAGGAAAACATAGAAATCAAAAGAGGCAAGCAGAAGTAGGGTGCCAAGAAAGAAAGTCCTATTCTCTATTTCTATCTTTTGATCAAGGAAACCATAAACATAATGAATCACTGAAGGAAACAAAGAAAAATGTGGAATATATCACCATATAACCAAGCTTTATGAATCCTAAGAGTTTCTCAATCCATGGATGCTCAGTCTAAAGCCACCACAAGTCACCAAAAACCAATTTCACCAATAAACTCCAAGTCTATCTCATATTATGCTCAGTAAATATCCAACATGCACAATGAGGCCTCAATGTTGTATTTAACAAGAAAAGAGGACCAAAACCATAACTAGGGTTCCCAAAATGTCATAAATACTCATAAATACCATTTATGTCCAAAGAGACCATGCAAGGCCCAAGGCATAAAATATCTAATGTAATAAATGAAAAATAACTTATAACACCTAACTTTGGAGTGATTTTCCCAAAAAACCATAAAATATATATTTCCCATAAATTTGTGTCTTTTGTTGACTTTTCAGGCAAGGGTGCAGCAGTGTGGTCCAAGGGCATAGTGCCTGCACCGGAAAAATGGGTCACCTTGCAACTAAGTTTTGAAGGTCTTCTTGATGTTGGAATGAGCTCCGTGATAGCTCGTTGGAAATCTTATCAAGTATAATTTACAAAAATGCCCTTGGTTTTATGATTGGACTTCATTTACCTATTCAAAAAATAAATCTCCAAATACTGCTAAGGGCACAGTGCCAACCCTGAAAATTGGGCAGAATGGTGAATGTTTGCATGCTTTTTACCCTTTTGGATGACCAAATCTACTCCAAATGACCTGAAATTTGGTGTGTGTGATGTACTTGGAAAGAGGAATCCAAAAATTTAAACCAATGCTCAAGAAAGTGCCCCAAAAAATAGCGCAACGCTAGCACTAGGAAAAATTTCCTATTTTGTACCTGAGATTTGGAGGCCTTCTCGGTATCCAAATGAGCTCCATGATATCTCATTGGAAAGCTTTTCTAGTCTAGTTTCCAAAACTACCTTTATTTTTCAGAATGTACTCCATTTACCTACCAAAAAACTCATTTTCAAAAGACTTTTGCAGGTAAGGGAGCAGCATTGAGGTCCAAGGGCGCAACGCCTGCACTGGAAAAATTGCTTGTTTTGTAACCAAGATTTGGAGGCCTTCCTGGTGTTCAAATGAGCTCCAAATGAGCTCCATGATAGCTCATTGGAAAGTTTGTCAAGTATACTTTCCAAAAATTCCCTTGGTTTTCTGATTGGAATTCATTAACATATTCAAAAATCAAATCTCCCAAGGCTTCTAAGGGCGCAGTGCCATCCCTGAAAACAAAGCAGAAAGGTGAAATTTTTCATGTTTTTGGGACTTTTTGAGGACTAGCTTTGCTCCAAATGAGGTGAAACTTGGTGAGTGTGATGCACTTGGCCTAAGGAACCCAAAAATGTAATTTTTTCCTTCAATTTATGCCCCAAGAAAAAGTGCAGTGCCAGGGGCGATGCGCCCTTGGCACTTTAAATCACTCAAAAACCAAACTTTACAACAACTTGCCAAAATTTGAAATTGTCTTCTTCATGGTGTTTGGGATGCTTGTAGGTATATTTCAACCAATTTTTCAAGGTTTTATTTGTATTTTAGCCTCATTGGTTCCATCATATATTTCATAGGCCCTTTTTCCCTCACTGCTCTTTCCTCACTGATATTTTCCTTACTGACTGATTTTTCTTTGTTTGATTCTTCATTGTTGTTTTCCTCATCGCTGTGAGCCTCACTGTGATTTTTACTGTTATTATTAGCCTTACTGCCTTTAGACCAAATGCCATCTTATCTCATTTCCTTGCTTCCATGTTCTTCATTTTTGAATGTTCTGATGGTCTTATAATGCAACAATGATCTGTTTGAAGTGTGGAATGAGTTTGTATAGGCTTATGAGTTGATATTAATCTTGACAAACCCATTTTACAATTTTTACAAGTCCTTCTTCCTTTCACTGATATTCTTTATGCCTTTTTGCTCTTTTATTTGCATGATGAATTCATCTTGGCAAACCTTGAGATGATTGCACGCAACAGCTCCTTCAAAATCTTCATTTGTTGTCATCATGGAGACTAATTCCTCATTTCATCTCCTCTGGTCACCTCTGATTGCATGTGCCTAAAAACACTGACTTTGACCTTTCTTGCTTGTAATTTGCTGAGATCACTAACTTTTTATTTTTTATGATCCTAGAGCCTTCACATGCTTACTTTGACACTTATGCGATGATTTTGCACACAACATCAGCTTCAATTTCTTGATTATTCCTTTGCTACTAATTCTTTGACTTATTTATTTGCAGGTTTTCTTTGAGTCATAAAATTGACTTCTATGGCTTATTAATGTCCTTCAACACCTTCACTTAGCAGGTGTCACGAAAACATTCGAACAGGCTCTTCCTTTTGGTCTTTGAAGCATGCTAGTTTCACCTTTGAAAAACTTAGGAATTCAAACACAAAGAAGAATCTTCAAAACACCTTATGTTTATCACTGATAATATTTGAGGAAGACAAAGTAAATGGAAAAAACAGTGACTTCAATATTGTAGCCTAGGGTTTCTTCTAAGGGATTCATTACCATTCATTTAAATGATGAAAAAACGTTTGAAGGATGGGTGGATAACTTTTACATACCCCTTAATATGTTTGGAGGACCCTTAGGAAGAATTTGGAAGCTTTTGTGGTGATTTGAGTTGTTAGAGGGCTTAGAAGCTCTTCCTGGCCAAGGGCGTAGTGCCAACTCTTGAGCACACAACATCAATTTGGAGAGGGAATTTGGAGGCATTCTCGGTGTCCAAATTGGGCCCATGATAGCTCATTGGAAATATTATCCTGTCTACTTTCCAAATCTACCGTTTTTTTTCTTATTGGAGTTGATTTGACCTGTCAAAAGTTGATTCTCCCAAGACTGGTCAAAAAGTGTTGAATGATGGTGCATAAATGCAGAGTGATGGTGCAGGAAACGTTTGGAGGCCTTCCCCAACTCCAAATTTATCACATGATAGCTAATTGGAAATATTTTCTAGTTTAGTTTTCATTTGACCCATCAAGAAAGTAATTTGGACACTCCAACTCTGAGAAAACCTGATTTTCCCAAGGTCACTCCATAAGTGCAGCAATTCTCCCATGGCACCTATTTTTGACATTGCTCCCAAACCATGATACCTGTGTAAAATATGAAGAAGTTTTTTCTTCTTGGACCTATTATGGACACAAACCTCTCTCACTTTGTCAAATTCATCTCTGTTTGTTCATAAACATAGTTTGAAGAAAAGCTAGCCCTAGGTGTGGCAAATGATTTGTCCTTTGGAATGAATTCTTGGAAAATGATGGAGGCATGATAAAATTACAATTGAAGTATGACACATTCACCTTGAAAAATCTTGGAGGACTGTAAACAGTAGCACCCTCTTCAAAAACCTTGTGTAATTCCCATCATGAAATTTGGCTTAACCTTTGTACCTTTTTTCTTGTGATCTCCAAGAGTTATGAATTTTTCTCTTCTTCTTATCCTAGAGGCATGATAGATCAATTTTGACACTTTGGGGCTCAAAACACAAGACAGAAACTTTAAGAAATTTCTTTAGTTTCCATTACAATATTTAAACTTGTCCTTTTTACCTTGGCTGGAAGTTTGCTGGAGACATGAAATCTATGTTTCCTTTTGATCCCTGAGATCTGACATGTTCATCTTGACACAACAGCAGCCTTAAAAACCTCCTTTTCTTTCACATTTGGAGTTGAACCTCATATTTTTCTCATTTAGACATGGAAAAATCATTTTTAAAATTCTGGAATCTGATCAAAACGATTTCTTTAGAATCTTCCTTTGCTGCAAGATGTCTTCATTGAGTAGCAGACCTCCTACCTTACCAACTTTCTGCTGGTAGACTTTTCAGAACTTTTGAAAAAATCTCAAGCTTTTATATTACCTTTTGTGTATACTCTAAAACTGAATGATAGAACTCTTTGGAAATGATGACCTTGGAACATATGAAACCCTAATTGACCTAGTGGGGGGTTTTTTGACCTAGTCTTTGAGTGAAAATTGGCTTGGAGTCTTTAAGTGAGAAAACAGAGTATTAACAAAGTGATGTATTGAAGATTCAAAATCCAATGTACTTGATTTATCTAAAGAGACTATAGAGATAGTTTTGAGACCATCAAGGCTTGAGGAACCTGGTGAACATGGGAAGGGGTAGGCTATAGGTGACCCTAGATGTAAAGTGGGGTTATGGGCAAGGGAAAAATAGAGTGATGAGGTCATAGATAGGACAAAGGATGGAGATGAGTGACATGAGCCCATAAGGAGTCCTCTAGGAGTGGCAGGGTGACCATGGAATGAAAAAATGGTAGAATAGTGAAAAAATTTCTATAAGGATAATGAAGGCAATGAGATTTCAAAAAATCACAATATTCATGGAATTTTGTTTTTAGAAATATAGAACCAATATTTAGTCATCTATAGATAGTAAAAATTATTGATGACTAACATAATCCTCTAAGAGTCCTAAACCAATGTTCTGAAGTATGATTTGGGGTGTGTGAACAAACAGAACACTTCCAGTTACCTGTGAAGTGGAGGCAAAGAAGGATAGATGATTAATTACTGTGATAACACCTTTATATGGAAAGGTGATCATTCTAAAATATGTAGAAACAATTGTAGTCATAGAATATACCCATGGCCTTCCCAGTAAAATATTTTAGTCATGTGGTTCGTCAATGACCTCAACATCAACATTCACTGTTTTTCCCCCTAGTTCTACATGCAGGTTATTGATAATATCGCAAGGCTTATATGTATGTCTGTCGAAAGCCTTCAACATCGTTGATGATTGAGATAAGCGCAGTGAGCCAAGTGACTTCCAACAATTTAGAGACATAATGCATGTAGATGCTCCCTCATCAATAATAGTATGATGAACAAGGTGATTGAGAACATTTACTTGATTAAAGACTACGAGATTAGAATCAGTCGAATAAATTCCACCAATAGCCGACAATAAAGCCTGCTTTTGGGAGGGAAAATTTTGTAATAACTAAAGAGTTGACATAGCTGAAGTGGATTGATCTAAATCTTCAACTATATTATAATTTTGAGCAACTCTTGCTCGAGGATTATATGTCGATTTATGAATGACTCTCTTCAATGGCTTGATTGTCAATTCAGGAATAACAGGTGGCGGTATCCATTCTGTAGATAGATTCGTGGTCGAGGTAGTAGGTTGATCAGTGGCCTGACTACTGCAATATTTATTACGCGTTGACATCAAAAAATTTGTTGAAGTTTTTGTGACAGATAACATAAGCACTTGGGAATTAGAAGCTGGATCCGTAGAAACCAAATTTGTGTCCGGATTCGAAAATGGATCTGTCAACACAACTGACGCATGTGAAGTCTTAACCATTTTTTAGACTTCAGCGCAGTGAGGAAAATCATGAACAAAGTTTTCCTCATTATGTATTATGCATGGATAACGAGGTTTCCTATTTTCAGACAATTGATCAGATGATCTTTCCTTCAGGTTAGAAGTTTTCTTTTTCTTTGATTTAACTTTTTTCTTACTTCCAAGTTGCTTGTCACTTTTTCCTTTTTCAAATGACACGGCATTGATTTCAGAAGAAAGAGTAGGATCAAATGCAGTAGTATGATGTGTGCTTGCAATACCAATCAAACCATCTCTAGCATGTGATTCCTTTGATGGAGGAGGAACAGTAAAATTAGATCGCGGTGCATTAGGAATTTTCTCGTAGAGCATACCAGATTGAGTATAAATCAAGTCTAAATATTGGGCATAAGAAATAACTTTCTCTTCAGTGATGACGCCACCCTTAGCCACATCCTCAGTTATAGATAGTAATAAGGACTTAATGAACCACTCAGCAAGGAGCTGATTAGGAACAAATGTCTTAACCATTCCAGGACGACGACGCCACTCATGAATATGATCAGAAATGTGAGTTGAATTAGTCTGTTTAAAATTATTCAAGAGTTTCGTTCTAGTTTCATATCATATGGGTAACTGGAAGTGAGTCAAAAAGACAGTAGCTAGGGTAGTGAAATTATCAAAAGAAGCTCTAGGTAACTCAATGTACCATTTTGCGGCCGAACCAATGAGCGTACGCTGGAAAAGATGTAGATGAATAGAGTCATCATTCAGGGAGTTAGATGAACACCACAAATGATAAGTCATAACATGAGTTGACAGGTCTTCCCCAGGGTTTCCATTGAACTTAGGAATATCCGAGGGTAATTTATGAGGTATCACCAGCCACCAAGGAGCATAGTTGATTGGATAATTGGTTAGCCGATTTAAATCTGGTAACTCTAAAGTTGCAACAAAGGGCAACTGTCGATTGAGGTTGAGTTGAGCATAGCCAGGGTATGATGGAATTTCTTGGGAAAAAGGCCTTTGAGCACCAACATAAGGAATCTATTATTGGTAACCCAGATAGGGGTTTTTTTGATAGGAAAACTCTTAAGGATTCGTTTAACCAAAACTTGGGTATGATACTTGTTGAAATGAAGGTTGTGGCATTTGTGCCTGAGGCTGCCAAGGGGTCTATCCACCAATGTTATAACCTAAATTAAGATAACTTGGATTCGGTTGATAATAGGTATACCTGGTTGTGGCTATGGCATCCCATAATATGGTATTCCAACATGCCAATAAAATATTGTAGGTACAGGTGGTTGTTGTAAACTAGTCGAAGGAGTTGTTGTCTTAGGGCCTAATACTTGAGGGTATTGGGTTGAAGGACCTGCCTGAAATGGTTGAGGAACAACAATTTGAGTCTATAACAAGGGTAAATATGTATCAACAAGTGGAATTGATGTGGGTGCAACAGGTTGAACTGGTTGATATGAGTGTACAATCGTTTGTGGTTGGATAGGCAGAGTGCACTGGAAAAACATTCATTTCGACATTAGGTTGACTAAAAAATGACAGATTACTGTCAAAGTGGGTGACCATAGGTTGCCCCCGCATGTAGAGTATAATAAGACAATTTTTTTTTTCCTCCAAATGCAAGGAGTCCAATTGAGATTGAACTGGATGGAATAGACCCAGATGGACCAGATTGATATTTCCCTGATGATGGATATAAAGGATCAAGTCGTTCAGTACTCACTATAGGTTTACCAGTTAGAATACTAAACAATGAAATTGGTGAAGTCTATGGGTTTGAAGATTCACCAGATAAAATTCCAGATAAAGACTTATAACCTGATGGGACCGTAGGGCCACCATGTAAATATGAATCTAGTGAAGTTGTGAACATCGATGAGGTAGCGAGAGCAGGCACTGATGCAATTAGAACAGATGGTCCAACTGAAGATTTTGGTTCATGCATTGTTACTTGACCAAATTTATACCCTTTTGAATCGATGGGAACATGAATAGGTACAGGATCAACAAAGCAAAGGCAAGTGATTGAGGAAAAGACACATACAGGTAAATATCCTCCCTAAAATGGGTTGGAGTTAAAGGTGTTTCATCTTGTGGGATTTATTCAATCAAAATTAAACTAGGTGGAAGGATTTCGCCGTCAAGCCCAAAGTATATTTCAAGAGGTTGACTGCGCGATATTGGAGACTCAATGGCTACAATAGATTGTGGTGTGACCAATACAAGAACAACTTCCCGTCATTCAACTTCAGGATGTAGACGTTCTGGAAAAGAAGATACAAGATCTGGATCAACTTCCAGTTGAAAAACGTCGGGTTTGGGAGGTATGGTCTCACTGATTAGATGGATTGTGACCACAGGTAGTTGTGAGGACTTCATCTCGACAACAATAAACTAACTAGGATTTGTAGAAACAACTTATGCTAACTCTAGTACATGGGAAGATGATGCTTCACCAGAGGTATTGATGGTACTGGTTTTGGTAGAGTGATGTCGCCTTCACCGACCAAAAGTGACTTATGGTGGTAGAGGTGGTTTCCACGATGACTGATTTATTTTATGACAAAAAACAAATAAACAAAATAAAAGGGTAATGCTAGGAAAAAGGTTTGCCAAGGAACTATGAATTGCAGAATACCTCCTAGCGAACCAAGAAGTACGGGTAGACAATCTCCCCGAATGTTGTGTTCGGTGTATCAAAATTTACAAGGCATCCGACTTGGTTCATTATGGATGGATAGAAACCTAAATTTGTCCTCCCAAATATACTCGAAGGTATGTGGAGGCCCAAGTCCGTATTAGCATTGTTTGATGCAAAACCACATAGTGAGAGCACCCCTTTATAATTTTCGTACTATAACATTGCCTGATATACCCGAAGGTACATGGACGAGCTATGATATACTTCTATACATGGAGTGAGGCATCACACTCGGAATGTATTGCAGACAATTAACGACAGATGCTATGTTTTACGATGCCGGAACACGTCTCTAGCCTAGACCTTCTAAATGTTATCGTTATGGTTCCAATGCTTTTTTAGGTAAATTGATATAAATTTTAAGTTGATCTTGTTTATCAATTTTCCTTTCAAGGTTCACCGTGAAGATGTGATGGAAATTCCTAAAATGCAAACTAAAATGATAAGCAAAGTTTCAATTTTATTTTTTCAATGAAAATCTTAGCTACTAAAGTGAAAGAGCAACCATTTTTGAGAGAAAACAACAAAGAGCACAAACTAATATCCAAATTTCCTAATTTGTTCCTATGAAAAACACACAATCCACTATATGAAAATGCAGGTTTTTCTTTTCATTCCTCTTAATGTGGATGCAAAAAGGAAACTATATGCATCAAATCAACAAAAAACAAATTCCTTCTTCTTTGGTAAATGAGGAATTTAACAACAATTTCTCTTTTAGGAAAAATGAATAATTGAACTACAATTTTTCCTACAGGAAACGAAGAATTTAATGACAATTTCCTTTATGAAAACAAATGGATCTAATGCAGAAATAAAAATACTTTGAATTTGATTTGTCAATGATAAAGAAAAACACTTAAAGAGACATTGAACAAACTTATTTTTCAAAGGAGGAATATTAAGGTAAATTCACTGGTCTCTATGAGGCATCAGACAATTGAAAACATAGCAAACAAAAGGTTGAAAGAAATGTCAATGAAAAATCCAAAGGGAATTTGGTTGGATTAGGGGGCAACATAGTCTCTAAGGGGAGATAGTGCGTTGCAAAGCACCCCTGAGTGGGAGATAGTGCTATGCAAAGCACTGTGTCTTGACCAAAAATGCATTGGCCGCAGCAGAGAACAAAAAACTCAAGCTATTGACACACTTATAATGCAACTATTTGTTTCAAAAGCCTAATAATTGAGAGTAGATGCTACTGGGTGGAAAAACAGAGGCAAAATACACCAAGGATGAAAGATAAATTCCCCAGCAGAGTTGCCAATTTGTTATGTGGAATTATTAATTACGGATAAAACACATTCCCTAAATGTGGTGCTATGCATTTAGAACAACAGATCAAAGACTTTGTAGACACTTTTCCTAAGAGTAAATAGACACATAGAAATATGGAGAAACCTACTTGGAATCCAAGTGCTTTCTATTCTCCTTCTGTTGCTCTTGTTGTAGCTTCCAATCCAACTTTGATCGTCGGACCAGTTCTTGCAAGTATGAAAACTAAACAACAAATAGATTGAAATATATAGATGGATATTTATGTTAATAAGTTTAATCAATGAAACATGAAACATATACATCAACTAAGAATCCATAATATGAAAGATATAAGCTTATACATATACATATGTGGGAAAATGAGCAACAATCTTTATAAATGGATAGAAGGGGAAGGCTACAACCAGCGATTGATTTGATGTCACCAACTCCAGTAACATCCTAACCTCATCAAAATGAACATCTCTTCAACATCATATTACTCAAATCAAATACTCAATTGAGAATCCAACAACATTTCTCTACCAAATTTCTTCCTTCCCTAGCACTAGGATCTGTGCTCAATTTATAGGGAAACTGATGGTAGTTTCTTAATCAATGACTTTATAATAATAGGCAAGACATGTTCCCAAGCTCAATGGTGTTAGATGGACACTTGGATTTGAATTTTTACACATATGGACTCTTCTAGAAGGCACTGGTCATGTGGAGATTCTGAAACAATGAGAAGTTCGCTCCCATTTGACCAATGCACTCTTGAATGTCGGGAAGTGCTTTGCAAAGCACCCTTGAATGGGGGTAGCTGCATATGAAAAATATTTAGTCCCTTGAGAGGCTACGTTGGTGAGCTCATAATTGATATAACATATACTTCAACCCTTGGAAACCTTGCAATAGAAGTCATGAATGGTTTGTTCTTCTCTTAGGGCATGTAGCAACTGAAATGATAGGGGATGATAGACCCTATTTCATTGGTCCTCAGGATGATGTCCAGTTTGACTAGGTCAATGGGAATGAAACCCAAATTTACCTATAACATATGGGAAATAAAGCGACGAGAAGGAGATACCACTTGGGAGTTAATGTGGATATTTAAGGATGTGATTGGAAAGCTAAGCTACCTAATAGATCCAAATCATCAATGGGACTGGTCTATCAAATAATTATTGCCTCTTACTCATATGCCATTGATCCAACAAAATATTGATATGCTAAAATATTATTTGGAGCAAGCGACGCAGATTGAAGCTATGGTGGGATACCCACATGAGTACCAAGGCAGGGCAATGACCCATGAATCGTCTATATTGAGTCTGCAACACCAAATCATGAATCTGACAGTAAAGTTAAAGGATCGGCAGCTGTCATGACCCACATGGCCAAATGTGTGCCTTATTCATTTCCTTATAAAGGGTCATCTTGCTACATAGTGCTCAAGGTTGTGGGGCCCAAATATTACACTTGCATTGATGATGCCATCCATAACTCCACCTGCTACAGGGTTTGCACAGATAGGAACACAAGGTTTATAACTATGGTACACTCAATTCCATGCATTTACAAACCAACAAAATCCAACACCAACCGAATACTACGAGATATGTAGAACATATGGGCATATCCAACATATTTTTCCAAGGTCCTACAGAAATATTCGAATGTATCTAAAAAAAAAATTTCTAAATTTTTTTCTTCACCAACTCATCACATTAACCAATGTAGGGCATTGGATGCCTTATCTAAGCGATTAGACCTAAAAACCTATCGAATCAATGAAACTCCTTGGGGACGAGGGGGAGGAGGAATAAGGGGGGCAGAGCGAGAGTTCAAGGTCCAGTGTGATGATAAAATTGTGATTAGGAAGGACATGTTACACGACATTACTTTCTACCTAGAAAACCATGGTGCTCTCAATGTAGGGTCAAAATTCATGCAACATAGGACTTCCCATAGTTGATTGCAAGAGGGGAAGAGAAAAAACTCCATAAAGGAGAAAAAATAATTAATGTGGAGCCAATATTTACAGATAATTTCCCCCTCTAAAATATCAACATAGTCACTCATGGAGGGAAAAAGGATGGAGCTAATGTAGGAACCGCAGACTAGCCTAGGATTATAAGACCAACTTCATCAAAGCGCTCATATGATCCTGAACAACAAAAGTGGTACTACAAGGAAGAAGTAGAAACATTCATCAAGTTAACCCAAAGTGGGGGACCACAGGGAGGAAAACCAAGGTCCCTAAAAGAAAAGAGTCCATACCCACTACGATCTAATGCTCGGCCCATAGAGGAATGGTTCAAATTGTTTATGCAAATTTTGAACGGTGATATGATGCTCGGGAATTTGCAGGAGAGTTTGAAATCATCTATGAAGGAGGGATAAACTTAGAAAAGGATCATATATTCCAATCTACCAGAGAGGCATTCTAGGTGGTTATGAAGGAACAAAAGGAGAATAGGAAGAGAATTCCAAATTGACACTCAAATTGCAGGATTCAAAATTAAAGATACGATGTTAGATTTGAGCTCATATGTCAATTTTTTTTCGAGAAATACTTGGGAGGCCCTGGGAAGACCCAAGCTATCATTTTTACCAATCCAGTTGCATATGGTGAACCAATATTTCATCCTCCCGCTTGGAAGGTTAGAGGACGTAAAAGTTGACATTGCATGTGTAAAGACCTATTCCTATTTTCAAGTGATAAACATAATGGGATACAAGGATCCCTATTCAGCACTACTTGGGATAGATTGATCCACATACTGAATTTCTTCTTTTGGAGCCAAGAGCTCCTCAACTTCATGAAACTCTAGCTCCCTCTCAAGGGACAATCACATGGATTTCTCTTCATCATATTTCACATCTCTTCTAACCACTGTCATCCTATGTGCTAGAAAGTACACTCGATAGTTGTGATTTTTATCAGTGTACCGCAAAAATAGCCCCAAATCTATTGTTGGGTCTATCTTCTTCTTGACATATTTGGTTACATGGAAATAAACAGATGAACCAAAAATTTTAAAATGTGACACATCTGGTCTCTTACCTGAAAAATACTCCTCTACTGTACTCATCCTATGTATCTGATGAGGACTTATGTTCTGCACAAATACTGATGTATTTCATGCTTCCTCCCACAGATGCAATGGTCGCCATTGAGTGAGCTTCGTCAAGTATTTTTGGATCGTTTTTCCCTTCTCCATATTGATATTTTTTAGATTGTCTTTCAGTGCCAGCTTCCTGTGGTCACTGCTATTTTGAAACATATATGTCAAGGCCTTTCACATAGCATATATATTTTCCTTTCCATGGAGACTTGATACAATATGATCTCGAACTCCCTATAACAATATCCTTCTCGCCTTTGCTACATTCTTCTTCCATGCATCAAGAAGTTGAGCATCTATTGTTGCAGGTTGGGGAATATCACTGTCAATGAAGGCCTTCAGTATGTTGTCCTCTAGAACTTCTTCCATTTTTTCCTTATCTGCTATGTAATTCAAATTTCCCTCAAGGGAATTTTCAAGTCTCAATCCATTGAGAGACATTTTGATCTGTTGTTGGTCCTAAAGAATAAATTTTAAAATTCAACGTGCCTATTCAAAACAAATTATGTTTCTTCTCTTCTATTGTGATTCCTGGTGCTCTAATAACATGTATAAATTATCCAAAGGCATTCAATCTAATATTGTAATGTACCAAAATAAAATATTGAATCCTTCTACAAATTGCGGAAAACAATTACAATCACACAATCACATAACAAGTAAGAGAATTAAATAATCAATCACACAACACAAGATGTATTTAGGGAAAGAATCTACTCAAAACACCACTATTTTTATATTTCATAAATTCAAGACCATGAAACAATACAATGTTATTTCCCTCACCGAGAAACCTCTTCACTCTGTTGACTGTCTCACTCTGATTTAGGAAAGATCAGTCCAATACTTAACCAATTATCGGTCTTTGTCTGGTCATCCTTTCTTACACATTCTTGGAGGAATTGTGGCCCTATTAATAAGGAAATTCCCAAGAATTTATTGTGCAATTCCTTTAAGGAAACCTAATAACCTCATGCATGACCTCTACAATTTTCTAATTATACAACTGATATTTATCCTCCCTTTAACCTCAACCTCAACCGGACCTTCCTTATAACTAACATGAAACAACTATTTATAGTGAATTATCAGTTAAATTATTGATCAATACTTGTGAATTAAATAAGATTTAATTCACTGGACCAATCACTAGCTCATCTCTTAGTTAAAACTAATTAAACTGACTTTAACTCAATTAATTGAGTTAACTGATTATAACTGACAATAAGCTGTCACTGGACCCCCTAAAATCAAGGAATAACTCTACATGCCTCTGCTTTGAACCTCAACTCGAATACCCTAAGCTAACTAAGTCTTCCTAACTCAGTTAACTAATACAAGTTGTTATGAGATGAAATTACAATTTGATCTCTTCCAATTTAATTAAGGACAAATTAAATCAGAAGCCCCCTTTGGGTGCCATTTCAACATGTAGCTATAAGTAGTAGGTCACTCTTGTATTATTTCCCCAATGGATATTCCATGTAGAATGGAATCCATTAAATGGCTTCACTATGTCACCCCAAAACATGGAAAACAAAAATTCTATTTTCATACCATTCACATAGCGAACATGTTTTTGAAGATTGATCATTTATCTTGCTACTATGATGGTTCTCAACTAATGACTTTTTATACCAATTGCGTTAGGTCCCTATAATAATATTGTAGTCCCATTATTATTATTATTAATGTATCCCCCATATTTTTATTGTTGTTCCCCATACAATTCGACTATTTTTATTGTTGTTCACTTATTGTTATGTAGGATCTAATTATATTGTGACCCCTTAGACTCATATATATAGAAAGGAGGTATGTACTCATTTGTCTCATCTAAGAATTATTCATTTATGTAATTTCAAGGAGGTTTCCCCCTTGAAGAGGATAATTTTTAAGTCGTTGAGCTATCTTTTCTTATGCTTTGTGAGTTTGTTGCATAACATTTTGGTATCAAAGTTTTGGATTATAGGGTTTCACTACTACAAACATGTCATTTTGGAATTTTCATTATAATATTTTTAAGGTAGGTTGAGAAGCTAAAATTTTGACCATATGGATCATAAATCATTTTTAACTTCGTGTAAAAATTTCATATCTTGGTTCACTATATTTTCTGAGATATGGTCCGAAGAAGTTAGGGTTTTGCATGCTCCATAATTAAGCCTAAAAAAGGTAACCTTGGGAAAATAATCAAAAAATCCTCTGCAAACATTGGATTTGAATTTCATAAAAAGAGACTGAAATCACACATATTGTAGTTGCTTGTGTATCATTTTCAGTCCTGAAAGTCAAAATAGTGACATGTGGCACTCCGTACAAATTCACTCTCCTGAACTAGGCCATACTGCGGTCATTGTGGGATATTAAGCATAAATTTATCTTGAAGAGTCCAAATTTGGTCTAACTTATGGAATTAGATTTAAGACTCAGAGGGCTACCACATAATGGAATTTTAGACTTTGGAGAACTTAAATTACAACCGTTTCAAGATTGAGCTCCGAAACACAATAAAAGGATGTGTATTTTTTTTTAAATTTGCATAAGTTTTGTTTGAAAAATCAGTTTGAAGTGATTCCAAGGGAATATTGAAGCATACATATCAGTATTAGGTTCTAAAATTCCTCCCAAACAAAATAATGCTACTCCCATTAAGCCCTTAGAAAGCTCTACTATGACTCATGAAGAGGAAGAATTGCAACATGATATATCACAATTACGGGACCAAGTGCAACAAATTTCACTCTCACAAAGAGCAACCAAAGATGAAATTAAAGGGGACATGGATGGTTTAAAGGAATAATTAAAAGGTGACATGGATGGTTTAAAATTAGAAATAAAATGTGACATGAATGGTTTAAAAGAATACATGGAAGGTTTGAAGGAAGGGTTGAAAAAGTTGTTGCAAGAAAGGCTTCCTAGTGGTGACAAGGTAGTCCATGAAAATCATGATAGGACAAAATGAATATGAATTATTATTTTAGAGAGTTAAATGTTGGGTTTAAGACCCACAACATTATAAATATCGATAGATGAATTTTGATGGCAAGGATATGGTAACATGGATGCTACATATGGAGTAATATTTTGATCTCCATGATGTGCAACACTCACAAAAGGTACACATTTCATCTTTATATTTAGAACCCAATCAATTTTTATAGTATTGATGGATTTGTTCTCGTAAAATATTTATCACTTTATCAATTATTATGGAGGAAATGATAGCACATTATGAGGATAAAAATAGAAACACCTTCTCTACCCAATTGCTAAATCTCAAACAAAAGGGTTCAATGGAGAAGCATATTGAGGACTTCTAAAAATTGAATATCAAGGTAATTGATATTCTATAGGAGCATAGGATTGATGTCTTCATAGGTAATTTAAAGGATAACATCCAACATGAGTTTTGCCTTTGGGAACCCGATTCATTGGAGAAGGAATTCAGGGTGGCAAGAAATTTTGAAAGAAAAATTATGGCAAAAGGGAAGTCTACCACTCACAACTATAAATATGGAAGTTTTGCTACTCCTAGCTTTCCGCAACCTACAAGGTTGACACCACAAAAATTATAAGAAAAAAGAGAAAAATGGGGTTGTAATAGTTGTGATAGAAAATACACTAAAGGTCATAAGTGTGCTGAGAAGAAATTATTTTACATAGATTGTGAAGAGAAGGGATAAAAGGAACAAGAAACATCAAAAGAGGAGGATATACCCCAGGAACAAACCCCATAGAAAGAATAAATAAATCCAACCATGTCTTGTAATGCATTGGAAGGAATTACCACTCCTTAAATTCTCAATATATAAGGATATATCAAGAAGAAAAAGGTAATTGTATTTATTGATTCGGGTAGTGCCCATAATTTTATTCATTGTAAGATAGCCAAGAAATTGAATTGCTTCATATATCTAGCACTAGAGTGTCAAGTGATGATTTCAAATGGAGGAACTATAAATTTCTTTGGAAATTTCCATAATATCAAGCTAACCATAGTGGAATATGTATTGAATAGTCCAATGCTTTCCATTCCAATGGGTGGTGTTGATGTCGTACTAGGACTCCAATGGTTACAATCTTTGGGGATGATAGCTTTTTATTTTCAAGAACTATTCTAGAAAAAATTTCGGGAAGGAAAGGAAGTTGAATTCAGGGGTATCGAAGGGAATAAAGGAAAGATAATAAGATGCAATGGCATGACAAGTCTACTAAATAAATAAAAATGGGGCATAAACACACAATTATGCTCACTAGAGTTTCAAAAATCGAAATCATCTATTTCTCCAGATCTCTTACAAGTCTTGGATAATCATTCCAAGGTATTTGGAATATGTGTATGTATTATAGGGAGTTCAACAATATTACTATTAAAGATAAATTTCCTATTCCTATCATTGATGAATTATTGGATGAATTATATGGAGCAATTTACTTCACCGAGTTGGATCTTCGCTCAGGATATCATGAAATTAAAATGAAGAATGAAGACATTCCGAAAACAACATTCAGAACCCATGAGGGTCATTATGAATTTTTTGTCATGCATTTTGGCCTTACTAATGCACCTTCCACATTTAAGGTTTGATGAATTCCATTTTCAAACCCTTCGTTAGAAAATTTGTGTTAGTATTTTTTTGATGATATACTAATCTACATCAAGTCTTTGAAGGTTCATGTTAAACATGTTCATAGGGTGCCCAAACTATTGGAGGAGAAAAAATTATATGAAAAAACCTCCAAATGTTTATTTGGATTACAAGAGGTGAAATATTTGGGTCATATTGTATCTCATAAGGGTGTTAAGGTAGACCATAACAAAATTAAATCCATCAAGGAATAGAAAATAACCACAACCATAAAGCATCTTCGAGTATTTCTTGATTTGACGGGATATTATCATAAGCTTGTTTATAATTATGGGAGAATAACAACACCTATAACAACATTACTGAAGAAAGATGATTTTTCATAGACTCTAGAAGCAACTAAGGCCTTTGAATGCAAACATGTTTCATGTTAAACTGCCACTGCTCATCAGTATTCTAGAAGTAAACAACATATTTATTACTGCGAGGGAGGATGGTTTTCACAACTCCCTTCCACCACCCTTCTCGATCATATGCATCAACAACTTCGTTAATGCATAATATTTTTGTATTCAGATTCGGTGGCTAAGGCATAATATGAGGGAACTTTACAGTCTTTCTCTGTTTTGTATTCTATTTCCCTTCCTCCCTCAAGTCCCTATATTCAATCCCGAATCCATTCTAACCCTCGGCCTTCTCAACAATAGTTGAAAGATAAAAAGCACCCTCGAAGCATTTTTCATCACTTGAAACCTCAACCACATCACCGATTTTAAAAGGAAATAACACCCTGCTCTTATTATCACTCTTCATTATGAGTCATATAGTAGCGGGGGACTTCAAATTATATGTTGTGGGAAATGAATTTGCAAATTTACTCTGTGAATAACCTTCAGTTGGGGAAATAAAAAATAAACAAATGTAGCGATATCATATAAGATATAAGACTTAAGGGTTTAGCATTTATATGAAATTTGGGCATCTCATGCAACAAGCATAGTCAGCATAAAATTTGAGTTTTGATATTTATAGACGCTTGGTAGATCCAAAGTTAAGATGGATCTAGGTTGATTTAATTTCTCCCTTTCTTTAAATAAGCTACATTCCACATGAATACCATGGGTCAATAGCATAGGTCATTTTTATTATTATTTTATTTTTGTAGAGTTTTATTTATTTCATTATTTTTATTTTTTATTTTATTTTGACCATATTAAAATGTTTATATTATTTTAGATTAATCTTTTTAATTTTTTAAGATTTAATTTTATTTTTATTTTTATGTAATTTGGGCTGAGTTAAAATATTAAAATTACATTACAACATCAATATTTATAATAATATTCACAAAACAAAGGTTAAGATTTATCTCCAATTTAGTTAAACTCCTTTAATTTATTTATTTCAAATTAATTAATTAAAAAATGTTATGTCAACACGGGGTTATGTGGTATTGATAATTCTGTGGTATTGATAATTTAATATATTGACTCATGGTATTGTAACAAAAACTATTTGTAGGGTAAAAATTTCCATAGTAAAGTGTGGGTAAATATCCATGGTGAAGAATATTGTTTAAGTTATATATTAATTTTTTTCTTATAAATAATAATAATTATAATATTTGCCCCAAGAAGGGCTTTCCAACTCATTATGGAAGATATGTTGTAATGTGCTGCCCTATTATGCAAACATTTTCACTGGATAAAATTACATAAAAATAAAAATAAAATAAAATAAATAATTAAAATAAAATTGATGTAAAATAGTCAACTTATTGTTGGGCTCTAGGTTTTGAAAACCCATGGTTTATATATATGTATATATCTTAACTTCGATCTACCAAATTTAGAGACAAATAAAATCTCTTGATGTGTAAACCCTTTTTAGAGTGAAAATATATTTCATCTCTGAATCCTTCATAGATATAGAGTTAAGATAGATATATACTAGTTTAAAATAAAGTTATAATTTAGTTAATTTCTATGATTTTTTTTAATTTGAGCAATGTGAGATGTATTTTGGGGTAAGTGATTTGATTCTGTTCATGAATTGATGCCTAGTAGTATTTACCAACCATATAATTTATATAGTTGCATTAGTATTTGAGATATTTATTAGGTTGGTTTTTGTGGGGTTTAGTTTTTATTAGGTATGAAATTCAAGACTCGTGGAGAGTGGTTAAGGGTATGAATCAATTGAGGGGAATCAAAATTGTTCCAAGAAACATAAAGGCCTTGCACAACCCACACTTGAATGGTTCATTTTTCCATCTAATATGTGAGTTGACTCCTATATCAATTGGACAATTCATTTTTCTATTTTGTCATCCAATATGTGAGTTGGCTCGTACATCAATTCGACAATTAATTTTTCTATTTTTCCATCCAATAGATGAGTTGGCTCATACATCAATTGGACACTTTTCATTTTTCTATTTTTCCATCCAATATGTGTGTTGGCTCCTACATCAATTGAAAAAATTAAATTTCCATTTTTTCGTTCAATATTAGAGACGAATCTTAGATCACCATTAATATAAATAAATAAATAAATAAAAAATAATTTAAAAATTAGTGAATACTTGGCTATAAAACTCACATCTCATAGTTAAATAGTTATTTTTCATTCTTCCATCCTATATATAGATTTTCTCCTATATCACCATAAAATAAATCAAAAATAGCTTAAACGTTAGTGAATAATTAGTCATAAAACTTACATTCCATTTGGAAAGCTCATTCTTCCATTCAATATGTATGTTAGCTCGTAAATCGCCCTACTTTGCATTAACTACTATGACCAGGTTCAAGTTCATAAAGTTTTTCAACCTCAAATATGATAAGGTCAATTTTAAGAACATATCCTTCTGTTAATAATGAGGAAGGGGGCATTGTGTTTTTTGCCGTGTTCCATTATATAATGTACAACCCATTGGCAAAGCCTCCCATCATGACATTGGGATGATTTGGGGAGGCACTAGGTGATTTTTAACATTGGGATGATTGGGGAGGCACTAGGTGATTTTTTTTATTAGAATACATTACAATCATCAAAAGTTAAATCATTGTAAGGAAAACATTAATAGAAGGAGGTTTTTACATGAGAATGTTTCCTTCATTCTTAATTGAGGTGTATAGTGAAAGTGACTAACTTTGGTTTTAGAATTTTTTTAAAGTGATCTTAAATCATAATAATGGATGGATGTGTTTTTTTTACTTTGTTAATTCTACAAATTACAAAGATTTTATTATTTTTATTTAACATAATTATATTAATATTATTTATAATATTTTTATAACTGTTTTTTTAATTTAATTTAATTTTTTATTATTTCATTAACATTTTTTAATAAATTAGTTTGATCCTTAAAAACATTTATTAACTTTTCTTTTTCAACCTAATCCCAAAAATATTTATTTAATCTTTTTTACAATGGCTATTAAAATTTATTTATAAATGTGAACTTGAGTACTCTCTTTTAATATCATTATATAGCTCTACTTTGATATCATTCTATAGCTTTTATTGTTCCTATGATGGGTGAAGTGTTCGACTCCAGTTGTTAGATGTTCCAAGCTTATGGAGGTTTTTACATAACAATTTTCCCTTTTCCATTCTTAATTGAGGTTTCTAGTAAAAGTAAGCAACTTAAGGTTTTAAGATATTTTTAGTGCTCTTAAACCATAATATTATATCAATGTGTTTTCTTTATCACTCTTGGTAGTGTGTAATCTTTTTAATTTTATATTTCTATAAAGAATCTTTTTACGCTGTAAAGCGTT